>JAVIWC010004530.1:0-521397 GCA_031894815.1 Creontiades dilutus
ACATATTCGTATATTCACTATATTAAGATGTATCAATGACAAGAGAAACAATTTTCATACCAACTTCCGAAAAATTTGATGCAAGTGGGATGTGGTGCAAGGTTTGTCGTATTGAAAGTCATTGGACTGTTTTTTTTTTTTTTTTTTTTTTTTAAAGCGTATTATTATAAATTATATATTGAACATTACAACTAGTTACATCATACATACAGGAAGTAACTATCAAGTTGTTTTGCTATAACATAATTACGAAATTTTATGCTGAGAGTTCACTAACTAGCACCACACTACACTATCACATCGGTATCAGCATCCCAAGTCCAAGGGTTTGGTCCCCTTCAGGCGCCGAATAGTACTAGAGTTGTCAAGAAGCTGAATGGCTTCCAAATTAGTATGTGCGTGAAGCCGCTGTTCATATCTTCGAGCTAATTTTTTCGCAGTATCTCTTACGGTTTCCACTCTGAGATGTTTATGGAGGTCGTCATTTCTGATGTACCAGGGAGGGTTTACTGCACACCTCAGTACTTTATTTTGGAAAGTTTGAATCATTTGCATGTTAGATTTGGCTGTGCAGCCCCATAGTTGGATGTCAAGTCCAAATATGCATTAGCAATGTCTTACACAAAAGAATTTTGTTATAAACGTTGAGTTGTGAGTATCACCCCATAATCCAATAAAGTTTGCAAAATTATTGGACTGTTGAATGAAGAAATAAGTCGGACAGGGTATATGATAATTAGGATTGAGGTCAATATTTTTGTTGTAAAAAACTAAGGCATCTGGAGAAGGACTGTCGAATCTGGAAAGCAAAAGAAGGTCTATCCAAGGTCGATCAAACCCACAATTGAGTTTGCCAAGGCAGCAGGAGCTGTCATAACTATGGCTTTCTGTAACACTAAAACGGTTGAAGATGACAGGTGGTATCTCCGACGAAAAGGCGGGTTTCATCTTTTCTGAAGAAAAAGTAGATTGAGTGAGTTATATGTGATATCAGTGATGTGGAAAGTTTATACAGTTCACATTTGTGATCTTTGTTGTATGAAAGGTAGTCTGTAGAATATTCAAGACAGTTGAAAAGCATTTAGAGAAGGAACCTAGGTCAGCTAATTGTTACAGCACTTGTGATATTACTCAATTTGAAGGTGGACCGTAGAAACCTCGAGTTCAAATGGATTGTGTCACATTTCGGGAAGCAGGATATGTGTATCTGACTGGGTTTAAAAGAGCTTTTGGAGTATTATAGCGCAACAGAAATGATAAAATCTCGTATAGCAACATCCAGTTTTGATTTCGAACTATAATCCTGAAAAGTAACTGAACTTATGGTTACTCAAATAAACCGTTTTTCCTACTGCTCAGTTAGTACATTTGATTTTGGCGAGGCTTGATTTCCGCTTTTCTCTCGTCACTAATTTAAAATCCTCTTGTTACTGGTTGAATCATCCGACTTTCATTCGCGGATCCTACATTCCGTCTTGACCCAATCACAGAACAGGATTGATGCCGAGACGAATGCCGCTCCACCATTGGCTACTCGGATAAAACCTTTCACTTCTCACCGGCCAACCACGTGTCTCCATTCGACCCTCTAGGAACCTATATAAGAGGATGATGTGAAAGTGCCACTCATTCCGTTCTCGTATGTTTAATTGATTATCATGGCTCCTTCAGTTTACGTGTTTAACGTGTTCACGTTCCTCAACGCGGTAGTCCCTCCCCGCAAGAAGAACATCGTTGGTGAACTCCCTCCTGAGATGAGCTGTCACATCCTTCGGTAAGTACTGACTTATTTAAGACATTTAAAAGCACTTAATTTGTTGAACGTCATCTTGGTTTTTGTCGGAACGCATGAAAATATGGTGAGTATGGTAGTAATGATGATTGTTTCATTCCTTGTTACAGGATGTTGGACACTGACTCCTTGATCAACGTAATATTGGTATCCCCTCAGTGGAGAGATCTCTGCTTGCACGATCCCATACTGTCCAGAAGGATCCGATGCTACCTCGACGAGCGAAGACGGACCAAGAAAGAAAACAGGAAGGTGGATGTACGAGTTCGCACCATCAAGTCAATATGTAAGTTCAGTCATTTTCTTAATAATATAATTCGGATCGTCCTTAATATGTTGGTGACACTGACATCATGTGGCTGTTATTAACTTGATTCTTTACTATTTATTTTCAGATTCAAGTTTCTTCGAAAAGAAATCGACCAGTCTGCGTACGAAGAGGAAGCGGCCAAATGATGTTGAGCCATCCACTAAGAAGAGGACCATGCGGTTATGACTCTGTTACCAGCCGACTCCACACGTTATGCCAAATCTCGTGTATTTTGACGATTCTGTGATTATGATGACTACTTCCATTATTTATAAAAGCTCAATAAAACATATCTTAACCTGCAACTCGGTTTTATCTTCTTCCCCTTGTCATCAATTGAGATGATACGTCTCTCTTGTATGATTCGTTGCCGATATGTCAGGCTTTGAAGGCGGCTTCGTTCTGCAAATCCCATACCGTCCGTTACTACTTTTCCAGACCGAACCCTATTGAGAAGGCCAAGAAGGATGATCGTAGATATATTTTTTTAGATTCAACTCTAACTTCACTTAAACGATTCTATATAGGTCGGCACATGTGATATTACGCAATTCGCAGTTATTGCTAAATCTCTTCCAATGATGGACAAAAATCACCTCGATTTCAAATTGATTGTCTCACATATTTGGAAGCAGGGTTGCATATCTTACTGAGTTGTATTGCCATCATTTGTTGGTCTGCATTTTAAACTTCCCTACATAGTTACCACCCCTGCTAACCCATCTCACTCACTGATCAATCATTTTTGATAATGAACAATCCGACTATAGGACAAATCATTTTGACATAAAAAAATTGAATGTGGGGACGAAGTTCCTCGGTCAATATCGCAAGCGTACGACATTCACCCTTATACCGAAAGATTCGATTCGAGGACACTTCAACGGAGGCGGAAAGACGGCGCACAGAGTATATCCCACCATGAAGACCTAGCGGTCTTGCGGGTTTTGCCTAACAGCTCCCCACCAACATATTCGTATATTCACTATATTAAGATGTATCAATGACAAGAGAAACAATTTTCATACCAACTTCCGAAAAATTTGATGCAAGTGGGATGTGGTGCAAGGTTTGTCGTATTGAAAGTCATTGGACTTTTTTTTTTTTTTTTTTTTTTTAAAGCGTATTATTATAAATTATATATTGAACATTACAACTAGTTACATCATACATACAGGAAGTAACTATCAAGTTGTTTTGCTATAACATAATTACGAAATTTTATGCTGAGAGTTCACTAACTAGCACCACACTACACTATCACATCGGTATCAGCATCCCAAGTCCAAGGGTTTGGTCCCCTTCAGGCGCCGAATAGTACTAGAGTTGTCAAGAAGCTGAATGGCTTCCAAATTAGTATGTGCGTGAAGCCGCTGTTCATATCTTCGAGCTAATTTTTTCGCAGTATCTCTTACGGTTTCCACTCTGAGATGTTTATGGAGGTCGTCATTTCTGATGTACCAGGGAGGGTTTACTGCACACCTCAGTACTTTATTTTGGAAAGTTTGAATCATTTGCATGTTAGATTTGGCTGTGCAGCCCCATAGTTGGATGTCAAGTCCAAATATGCATTAGCAATGTCTTACACAAAAGAATTTTGTTATAAACGTTGAGTTGTGAGTATCACCCCATAATCCAATAAAGTTTGCAAAATTATTGGACTGTTGAATGAAGAAATAAGTCGGACAGGGTATATGATAATTAGGATTGAGGTCAATATTTTTGTTGTAAAAAACTAAGGCATCTGGAGAAGGACTGTCGAATCTGGAAAGCAAAAGAAGGTCTATCCAAGGTCGATCAAACCCACAATTGAGTTTGCCAAGGCAGCAGGAGCTGTCATAACTATGGCTTTCTGTAACACTAAAACGGTTGAAGATGACAGGTGGTATCTCCGACGAAAAGGCGGGTTTCATCTTTTCTGAAGAAAAAGTAGATTGAGTGAGTTATATGTGATATCAGTGATGTAGAAAGTTTATACAGTTCACAATTGTGATCGTTGTTGTATGAAAGGTAGTCTGTAGAATATTCAAGACAGTTGAAAAGCATTTAGAGAAGGAACCTAGGTCAGCTAATTGTTACAGCACTTGTGATATTACTCAATTTGAAGGTGGACCGTAGAAACCTCGAGTTCAAATGGATTGTCTCACATTTCGGGAAGCAGGATATGTGTATCTGACTGGGTTTAAAAGAGCTTTTGGAGTATTATAGCGCAACAGAAATGATAAAATCTCGTATAGCAACATCCAGTTTTGATTTCGAACTATAATCCTGAAAAGTAACTGAACTTATGGTTACTCAAATAAACCGTTTTTCCTACTGCTCAGTTAGTACATTTGATTTTGGCGAGGCTTGATTTCCGCTTTTCTCTCGTCACTAATTTAAAATCCTCTTGTTACTGGTTGAATCATCCGACTTTCATTCGCGGATCCTACATTCCGTCTTGACCCAATCACAGAACAGGATTGATGCCGAGACGAATGCCGCTCCACCATTGGCTACTCGGATAAAACCTTTCACTTCTCACCGGCCAACCACGTGTCTCCATTCGACCCTCTAGGAACCTATATAAGAGGATGATGTGAAAGTGCCACTCATTCCGTTCTCGTATGTTTAATTGATTATCATGGCTCCTTCAGTTTACGTGTTTAACGTGTTCACGTTCCTCAACGCGGTAGTCCCTCCCCGCAAGAAGAACATCGTTGGTGAACTCCCTCCTGAGATGAGCTGTCACATCCTTCGGTAAGTACTGACTTATTTAAGACATTTAAAAGCACTTAATTTGTTGAACGTCATCTTGGTTTTTGTCGGAACGCATGAAAATATGGTGAGTATGGTAGTAATGATGATTGTTTCATTCCTTGTTACAGGATGTTGGACACTGACTCCTTGATCAACGTAATATTGGTATCCCCTCAGTGGAGAGATCTCTGCTTGCACGATCCCATACTGTCCAGAAGGATCCGATGCTACCTCGACGAGCGAAGACGGACCAAGAAAGAAAACAGGAAGGTGGATGTACGAGTTCGCACCATCAAGTCAATATGTAAGTTCAGTCATTTTCTTAATAATATAATTCGGATCGTCCTTAATATGTTGGTGACACTGACATCATGTGGCTGTTATTAACTTGATTCTTTACTATTTATTTTCAGATTCCAGTTTCTTCGAAAAGAAATCGACCAGTCTGCGTACGAAGAGGAAGCGGCCAAATGATGTTGAGCCATCCACTAAGAAGAGGACCATGCGGTTATGACTCTGTTACCAGCCGACTCCACACGTTATGCCAAATCTCGTGTATTTTGACGATTCTGTGATTATGATGACTACTTCCATTATTTATAAAAGCTCAATAAAACATATCTTAACCTGCAACTCGGTTTTATCTTCTTCCCCTTGTCATCAATTGAGATGATACGTCTCTCTTGTATGATTCGTTGCCGATATGTCAGGCTTTGAAGGCGGCTTCGTTCTGCAAATCCCATACCGTCCGTTACTACTTTTCCAGACCGAACCCTATTGAGAAGGCCAAGAAGGATGATCGTAGATATATTTTTTTAGATTCAACTCTAACTTCACTTAAACGATTCTATATAGGTCGGCACATGTGATATTACGCAATTCGCAGTTATTGCTAAATCTCTTCCAATGATGGACAAAAATCACCTCGATTTCAAATTGATTGTCTCACATATTTGGAAGCAGGGTTGCATATCTTACTGAGTTGTATTGCCATCATTTGTTGGTCTGCATTGTAAACTTCCCTACATAGTTACCACCCCTGCTAACCCATCTCACTCACTGATCAATCATTTTTGATAATGAACAATCCGACTATAGGACAAATCATTTTGACATAAAAAAATTGAATGTGGGGACGAAGTTCCTCGGTCAATATCGCAAGCGTACGACATTCACCCTTATACCGAAAGATTCGATTCGAGGACACTTCAACGGAGGCGGAAAGACGGCGCACAGAGTATATCCCACCATGAAGACCTAGCGGTCTTGCGGGTTTTGCCTAACAGCTCCCCACCAACATATTCGTATATTCACTATATTAAGATGTATCAATGACAAGAGAAACAATTTTCATACCAACTTCCGAAAAATTTGATGCAAGTGGGATGTGGTGCAAGGTTTGTCGTATTGAAAGTCATTGGACTGTTTTTTTTTTTTTTTTTTAAAGCGTATTATTATAAATTATATATTGAACATTACAACTAGTTACATCATACATACAGCAAGTAACTATCAAGTTGTTTTGCTATAACATAATTACGAAATTTTATGCTGAGAGTTCACTAACTAGCACCACACTACACTATCACATCGGTATCAGCATCCCAAGTCCAAGGGTTTGGTCCCCTTCAGGCGCCGAATAGTACTAGAGTTGTCAAGAAGCTGAATGGCTTCCAAATTAGTATGTGCGTGAAGCCGCTGTTCATATCTTCGAGCTAATTTTTTCGCAGTATCTCTTACGGTTTCCACTCTGAGATGTTTATGGAGGTCGTCATTTCTGATGTACCAGGGAGGGTTTACTGCACACCTCAGTACTTTATTTTGGAAAGTTTGAATCATTTGCATGTTAGATTTGGCTGTGCAGCCCCATAGTTGGATGTCAAGTCCAAATATGCATTAGCAATGTCTTACACAAAAGAATTTTGTTATAAACGTTGAGTTGTGAGTATCACCCCATAATCCAATAAAGTTTGCAAAATTATTGGACTGTTGAATGAAGAAATAAGTCGGACAGGGTATATGATAATTAGGATTGAGGTCAATATTTTTGTTGTAAAAAACTAAGGCATCTGGAGAAGGACTGTCGAATCTGGAAAGCAAAAGAAGGTCTATCCAAGGTCGATCAAACCCACAATTGAGTTTGCCAAGGCAGCAGGAGCTGTCATAACTATGGCTTTCTGTAACACTAAAACGGTTGAAGATGACAGGTGGTATCTCCGACGAAAAGGCGGGTTTCATCTTTTCTGAAGAAAAAGTAGATTGAGTGAGTTATATGTGATATCAGTGATGTGGAAAGTTTATACAGTTCACATTTGTGATCTTTGTTGTATGAAAGGTAGTCTGTAGAATATTCAAGACAGTTGAAAAGCATTTAGAGAAGGAACCTAGGTCAGCTAATTGTTACAGCACTTGTGATATTACTCAATTTGAAGGTGGACCGTAGAAACCTCGAGTTCAAATGGATTGTCTCACATTTCGGGAAGCAGGATATGTGTATCTGACTGGGTTTAAAAGAGCTTTTGGAGTATTATAGCGCAACAGAAATGATAAAATCTCGTATAGCAACATCCAGTTTTGATTTCGAACTATAATCCTGAAAAGTAACTGAACTTATGGTTACTCAAATAAACCGTTTTTCCTACTGCTCAGTTAGTACATTTGATTTTGGCGAGGCTTGATTTCCGCTTTTCTCTCGTCACTAATTTAAAATCCTCTTGTTACTGGTTGAATCATCCGACTTTCATTCGCGGATCCTACATTCCGTCTTGACCCAATCACAGAACAGGATTGATGCCGAGACGAATGCCGCTCCACCATTGGCTACTCGGATAAAACCTTTCACTTCTCACCGGCCAACCACGTGTCTCCATTCGACCCTCTAGGAACCTATATAAGAGGATGATGTGAAAGTGCCACTCATTCCGTTCTCGTATGTTTAATTGATTATCATGGCTCCTTCAGTTTACGTGTTTAACGTGTTCACGTTCCTCAACGCGGTAGTCCCTCCCCGCAAGAAGAACATCGTTGGTGAACTCCCTCCTGAGATGAGCTGTCACATCCTTCGGTAAGTACTGACTTATTTAAGACATTTAAAAGCACTTAATTTGTTGAACGTCATCTTGGTTTTTGTCGGAACGCATGAAAATATGGTGAGTATGGTAGTAATGATGATTGTTTCATTCCTTGTTACAGGATGTTGGACACTGACTCCTTGATCAACGTAATATTGGTATCCCCTCAGTGGAGAGATCTCTGCTTGCACGATCCCATACTGTCCAGAAGGATCCGATGCTACCTCGACGAGCGAAGACGGACCAAGAAAGAAAACAGGAAGGTGGATGTACGAGTTCGCACCATCAAGTCAATATGTAAGTTCAGTCATTTTCTTAATAATATAATTCGGATCGTCCTTAATATGTTGGTGACACTGACATCATGTGGCTGTTATTAACTTGATTCTTTACTATTTATTTTCAGATTCCAGTTTCTTCGAAAAGAAATCGACCAGTCTGCGTACGAAGAGGAAGCGGCCAAATGATGTTGAGCCATCCACTAAGAAGAGGACCATGCGGTTATGACTCTGTTACCAGCCGACTCCACACGTTATGCCAAATCTCGTGTATTTTGACGATTCTGTGATTATGATGACTACTTCCATTATTTATAAAAGCTCAATAAAACATATCTTAACCTGCAACTCGGTTTTATCTTCTTCCCCTTGTCATCAATTGAGATGATACGTCTCTCTTGTATGATTCGTTGCCGATATGTCAGGCTTTGAAGGCGGCTTCGTTCTGCAAATCCCATACCGTCCGTTACTATTTTTCCAGACCGAACCCTATTGAGAAGGCCAAGAAGGATGATCGTAGATATATTTTTTTAGATTCAACTCTAACTTCACTTAAACGATTCTATATAGGTCGGCACATGTGATATTACGCAATTCGCAGTTATTGCTAAATCTCTTCCAATGATGGACAAAAATCACCTCGATTTCAAATTGATTGTCTCACATATTTGGAAGCAGGGTTGCATATCTTACTGAGTTGTATTGCCATCATTTGTTGGTCTGCATTGTAAACTTCCCTACATAGTTACCACCCCTGCTAACCCATCTCATTCACTGATCAATCATTTTTGATAATGAACAATCAAACTATTTAGGACAAATCATTTTGACATAAAAAAATTGAATGTGGGGACGAAGTTCCTCGGTCAATATCGCAAGCGTACGACATTCACCCTTATACCGAAAGATTCGATTCGAGGACACTTCAACGGAGGCGGAAAGACGGCGCACAGAGTATATCCCACCATGAAGACCTAGCGGTCTTGCGGGTTTTGCCTAACAGCTCCCCACCAACATATTCGTATATTCACTATATTAAGATGTATCAATGACAAGAGAAACAATTTTCATACCAACTTCCGAAAAATTTGATGCAAGTGGGATGTGGTGCAAGGTTTGTCGTATTGAAAGTCATTGGACTGTTTTTTTTTTTTTTTTTTTTTTTTTTTAAAGCGTATTATTATAAATTATATATTGAACATTACAACTAGTTACATCATACATACAGCAAGTAACTATCAAGTTGTTTTGCTATAACATAATTACGAAATTTTATGCTGAGAGTTCACTAACTAGCACCACACTACACTATCACATCGGTATCAGCATCCCAAGTCCAAGGGTTTGGTCCCCTTCAGGCGCCGAATAGTACTAGAGTTGTCAAGAAGCTGAATGGCTTCCAAATTAGTATGTGCGTGAAGCCGCTGTTCATATCTTCGAGCTAATTTTTTCGCAGTATCTCTTACGGTTTCCACTCTGAGATGTTTATGGAGGTCGTCATTTCTGATGTACCAGGGAGGGTTTACTGCACACCTCAGTACTTTATTTTGGAAAGTTTGAATCATTTGCATGTTAGATTTGGCTGTGCAGCCCCATAGTTGGATGTCAAGTCCAAATATGCATTAGCAATGTCTTACACAAAAGAATTTTGTTATAAACGTTGAGTTGTGAGTATCACCCCATAATCCAATAAAGTTTGCAAAATTATTGGACTGTTGAATGAAGAAATAAGTCGGACAGGGTATATGATAATTAGGATTGAGGTCAATATTTTTGTTGTAAAAAACTAAGGCATCTGGAGAAGGACTGTCGAATCTGGAAAGCAAAAGAAGGTCTATCCAAGGTCGATCAAACCCACAATTGAGTTTGCCAAGGCAGCAGGAGCTGTCATAACTATGGCTTTCTGTAACACTAAAACGGTTGAAGATGACAGGTGGTATCTCCGACGAAAAGGCGGGTTTCATCTTTTCTGAAGAAAAAGTAGATTGAGTGAGTTATATGTGATATCAGTGATGTGGAAAGTTTATACAGTTCACATTTGTGATCTTTGTTGTATGAAAGGTAGTCTGTAGAATATTCAAGACAGTTGAAAAGCATTTAGAGAAGGAACCTAGGTCAGCTAATTGTTACAGCACTTGTGATATTACTCAATTTGAAGGTGGACCGTAGAAACCTCGAGTTCAAATGGATTGTCTCACATTTCGGGAAGCAGGATATGTGTATCTGACTGGGTTTAAAAGAGCTTTTGGAGTATTATAGCGCAACAGAAATGATAAAATCTCGTATAGCAACATCCAGTTTTGATTTCGAACTATAATCCTGAAAAGTAACTGAACTTATGGTTACTCAAATAAACCGTTTTTCCTACTGCTCAGTTAGTACATTTGATTTTGGCGAGGCTTGATTTCCGCTTTTCTCTCGTCACTAATTTAAAATCCTCTTGTTACTGGTTGAATCATCCGACTTTCATTCGCGGATCCTACATTCCGTCTTGACCCAATCACAGAACAGGATTGATGCCGAGACGAATGCCGCTCCACCATTGGCTACTCGGATAAAACCTTTCACTTCTCACCGGCCAACCACGTGTCTCCATTCGACCCTCTAGGAACCTATATAAGAGGATGATGTGAAAGTGCCACTCATTCCGTTCTCGTATGTTTAATTGATTATCATGGCTCCTTCAGTTTACGTGTTTAACGTGTTCACGTTCCTCAACGCGGTAGTCCCTCCCCGCAAGAAGAACATCGTTGGTGAACTCCCTCCTGAGATGAGCTGTCACATCCTTCGGTAAGTACTGACTTATTTAAGACATTTAAAAGCACTTAATTTGTTGAACGTCATCTTGGTTTTTGTCGGAACGCATGAAAATATGGTGAGTATGGTAGTAATGATGATTGTTTCATTCCTTGTTACAGGATGTTGGACACTGACTCCTTGATCAACGTAATATTGGTATCCCCTCAGTGGAGAGATCTCTGCTTGCACGATCCCATACTGTCCAGAAGGATCCGATGCTACCTCGACGAGCGAAGACGGACCAAGAAAGAAAACAGGAAGGTGGATGTACGAGTTCGCACCATCAAGTCAATATGTAAGTTCAGTCATTTTCTTAATAATATAATTCGGATCGTCCTTAATATGTTGGTGACACTGACATCATGTGGCTGTTATTAACTTGATTCTTTACTATTTATTTTCAGATTCCAGTTTCTTCGAAAAGAAATCGACCAGTCTGCGTACGAAGAGGAAGCGGCCAAATGATGTTGAGCCATCCACTAAGAAGAGGACCATGCGGTTATGACTCTGTTACCAGCCGACTCCACACGTTATGCCAAATCTCGTGTATTTTGACGATTCTGTGATTATGATGACTACTTCCATTATTTATAAAAGCTCAATAAAACATATCTTAACCTGCAACTCGGTTTTATCTTCTTCCCCTTGTCATCAATTGAGATGATACGTCTCTCTTGTATGATTCGTTGCCGATATGTCAGGCTTTGAAGGCGGCTTCGTTCTGCAAATCCCATACCGTCCGTTACTATTTTTCCAGACCGAACCCTATTGAGAAGGCCAAGAAGGATGATCGTAGATATATTTTTTTAGATTCAACTCTAACTTCACTTAAACGATTCTATATAGGTCGGCACATGTGATATTACGCAATTCGCAGTTATTGCTAAATCTCTTCCAATGATGGACAAAAATCACCTCGATTTCAAATTGATTGTCTCACATATTTGGAAGCAGGGTTGCATATCTTACTGAGTTGTATTGCCATCATTTGTTGGTCTGCATTGTAAACTTCCCTACATAGTTACCACCCCTGCTAACCCATCTCACTCACTGATCAATCATTTTTGATAATGAACAATCCGACTATAGGACAAATCATTTTGACATAAAAAAATTGAATGTGGGGACGAAGTTCCTCGGTCAATATCGCAAGCGTACGACATTCACCCTTATACCGAAAGATTCGATTCGAGGACACTTCAACGGAGGCGGAAAGACGGCGCACAGAGTATATCCCACCATGAAGACCTAGCGGTCTTGCGGGTTTTGCCTAACAGCTCCCCACCAACATATTCGTATATTCACTATATTAAGATGTATCAATGACAAGAGAAACAATTTTCATACCAACTTCCGAAAAATTTGATGCAAGTGGGATGTGGTGCAAGGTTTGTCGTATTGAAAGTCATTGGACTGTTTTTTTTTTTTTTTTAAGCGTATTATTATATATTTATCATCAATTATATTTTGAACATTACAACGTGTTACATCATACATACAGCAAGTAACTATAAGTTGTTTTGCTATAACATAATTACGAAATTTTATGCTGACAACTTTTTCCCTTTTCCTTTACTTTACACCCTTCCTCACTTGGTTATAAATAAAACCAAAAGATGATTGATCAACGAACCTACATGACCCCCCGCGGGGTTTGCGGGGGTGTACGTTACTGCCACTGTTGGCATGTTTATTCCGTGACCTAATGTGGTTATTTCACTGTGAAAATGAACGCTTGTATTGTTCGATTGCTTAATAGAACAATCTTTACATTAATGAGAGTCGATTTTGAATTAGACGATTTTCATTTGAATGGGGAAACTCTCGTTTTATCCAATAGTGCTTAAGTTGTTTATTCAAGAACCAGTTTCGAAATTCACTTGATAACTGTTGGGTATATTTAGGTTTTTTTATTTGTAAGTGAAGCACAGCGATTTAAAGGAAATGAATAACGTAATAAAAAATTTTGATTGTTGTTACGATGAAACGATTTTTATCTTGCAATATTTTCACATATTCATGAGACATGTTCTATAGAGATAGACCTTGAAGCCTCGGCGCGGGCCTAAGCTGACTAGGACAACTGCTCGAAATACTTGAAATCAAAATGAGATGAAGGTAGGTTGATCTCAGTCTTCACCCGGATACCGTCTTAACTAGATCAAGATCGGGTAGTTAGAAAGTGATAAATGATATTTGTAGGGTTTTACGTTGGAGTTTACAAGCTAATGATTTGCTCGTGTTGACACTGATATGGAATGATTAAAAAATCCTCCCCTGTCCAGCTTTCCAACGTGGCGAGAGATCGAAGGGCAAGAACTAGTGAAAATAATGTACGAAGGATATCACGTTTACGCATGTACATATTCAAGTCTTAATTCTTCAGCAATGAAACTCACAGTGAACCATCTGCAGCCTAATTTCCACATTCCCTGGCAGTTTCCTCAAATTTGGATGACAATTTTAGGAATAAAGCTTGCTACAAGGATCGGAAGGTACATGATAGACACAAAAACATGATAGATACAAAATGAAAGTTCAAAGGAATGATCTGATAAAAAATGATAATATCATTATGATAATAATTCTAATGAGAATTAAATTAAACAACGGTGATTTTCAGTAGGATTGGCTTTTATGACAATTTGGAAGCTAGCGCATGGGTCCTCTTGCAACTGAACTTCATGGGGGCCTCAGGAAAAATATTATTTTCTCAAGAATTGAATGTCTGATTACTCAAGAATCGAGAAATATGTAACTGGAAAAACACAGTGTTTTCCATTAAAAAGGTTTTCCTAAAATTTCGTCACGGTAGAAGAAATGCTCGAGCTGTAAGGACGTATCGACCCGCACGACACATCGGTCTTGAGAGAGGGGTATAACCCGAGCGCCGTGTTTCCATTAAGTTATAGAGAGAACTACATCGCGGTCCAATCTGTCCAACTCTCCTTTCTACGTGAAACTTGCCCTTTCATTCTCTTCTATTCGTCAACAGTTATCAAAAACTTTCGACGTCATCTCCATTTTCAGGGTATCTAAAACTAACAGTACAAATTCGATTTTCTGCTGAAAGCAATGTATTTAGGTCGTTGTATCTCAAAAAGTAAAAATCAAAATTTAAAATTAAATTTTAGGTTATTTTACGGGTTATGACTAGACCCATCCTTTAACAAAAACAACTTTTGAAGCAGTGACGATCGAGTTAATTAGATGGATAGAAATTGTTTATTTATAGTTATTGTAGTTCGGATGCTAACTATTCATGATATTTCCTCGTGTTTCTGTTTCAGGGTAGAACTATGGCATCCCTGAATTAGCGCGTATTTAGTAAGCTCTCAGCGAGATCATTTAGATGGTAGATTATTCAAATTCAGATGGATTTTATTGTGGAAACAAGATCCGTACCTGTAAGACGGCGTGAAGTGGTATGATCCCTTGGTCCTCGCATACAACCGTGAGCCAGTGGGCTGACATACTTTCAGCGTCCAATACGAGACTCGTCCTGATTTCTCCTGAAACAAAATAATGGATTTGATTACGTACGCTAGGGACCCAGAGTGACAATTAATTCAAAGAAACCCCAAGTAACGATTTTTTAAAAGCTTTTATTACACCGAGTAATAACTCATTAACAATATTAATCTAACTTAAATTCTCTACATGATTATTGGGACTCAAGATCCATTACCCCAGTCCATGTCGTTCTGAGGTTCGGCACATTCACTTCCTGCACAAGTTCATGTGGTTTTGTGCGCTTAAGGCGCCTAGTTAGGTCTTGCACATCAAGTGCACATCTTTCACAGCTTCTTCATTGACATGACCTCGTAGTCTGGCTAGATGATCGGTAGCCCTCCGTTTGATTGTTTCGTCAATGCTGTCCACTTCCAGTTTTCGGTGAAGAGGATCGCTTCGAAACTACCACGGCGCGTCGGTGATGCACCGCAGTACGGTATTCTGGAAACGCTAGATAATCAGTCCATTGGTTGGAGCTGTACACCCCCACAACTGTGCTCCATAAGTCCAACCTCACTTCAGCCTTCTTCTTCTTCTCATGTTCTTTCCACCTGAGCCTGACGTCAAGCGTCATGCCCAGGTATTTGGCTTCATTCGCGTAGGGAATTGCCATGTTGTTGAGGTACAGTGGGATGTAGTTGATTTTCTGGTTGGTGAAATCAACATGCACCGAATTTGCCTCATTTAACCTAATCCTCCTTTATGTTGTCCAATAACTGATTTTGGAGATAGATCTGTTGAGTTTGCTGATTGATTCTCCATTGCTGTCTCCATCTGCCAAGATTGCAGGGTAGTCAGCGAACGTTGCTGTGATGTTTCCTGGGAACGCTGGTAAACCACATGTTTACAGGAGGTATAGGAGGGGGCCTAATACATTTCCTTGCGATACACCTGCATTTTTTTTTCATGAGCTTAGAATAAGCATCATCCTGTTTGATACGGAAACACCTCTCTGAAAGATAAGATTCGAGCAGCTTGACGTACTGATATGGTAACATCTTCTTCAGTGTATATTTAAGACCATCGTGCCAAACCTTATCGAACGCTTGGGCTACGTCCAGGAAGATGCCTGAACATACTTTCTTCTGCTTTAATGCTTCTTCGATGGTGTTAACTATTGTATGAAACTGATCGATGGTTGAATGTTGCTGGCGAAAACCAAATTTGGTGTTCCGGTAGCAGCTTGCCTATTGTGATTATCTGTAGCATCTGTAGATTATCGTTTATTGATAAGCTTTTTCAAACAGCTTGGATACTACTGGCAGCGATGATTGGCCTGTAGGATGTTAGCTGCTCTGTTGGATTTCCTGGTTAAGAGAATCTTGGTAAGAAAGATAATACACGTACATAACAGGTGTTATCATCATGTTGTACATAGTACGTAGGTTGTACGTGTATTACCACTGTAACACGTGTATTTTGTTCTTATTAACTTTGATCAGGGGCCAGCATGACATCCATGGTAACACTATAGCAGACTGACTCGCAAAACAAGCAGCTAACCTCCCTTCCTACTTGCTCACAGAGTTCTCTGCCGCGGATCTCAATAGATGGCTCAAATATGGGCTAAAAGAACAATGTCTTGTTTCCATCTCAGTTCATAACGCACTAAATCAAATACGACGAAATTGTGGAAATCCAAATCAAGAAAAACATAAAAGTTCTTTTTTTTAAAGTAGTGTATTTCTACAAAAACAATTTTTTTTCCCTAGAACTCAGTTTTCCTCAGTTTATTGCTGTTGAATTTTAAAAAGAGCAAGGTTTTTTTAATAATCAAGTTTTCTCTCTCGAAACCTGTTTTGGCACATGTATAGAGAGAGCTGGACATCAAAATCGTTCCCTGATTGCTACGGTCGACAGCTAATTAGTTACTTAATTAACTAGTAAAAATGGTTTACAATTTTATTGATTAGTAATCAAAAACATGAAAATGGTATAGCCCTTGGAAGAATTTTTAATCGTCGAAAAATATTCAGTGACTGTATTGTTATTTAACTTAATGTTATTGAGTATTGTAATGGCTTTACATTTTCGTCGTGTAAGTGATCAACTTTTCTTCGTTCACACTTGGTAATGTTGTCTTGTTTCGCGTCTACAATACTTACGCAACATAATTGTGCCCTCTTGCAGACCACTGTTATACGTTCGAATCAAATATATTGCTATATCCGATAAAATGAAACGGAACTCCTTAAACAGGATACAATTCTTCGACAACAAGCTCAAATGTTCGGTGAATCGCAAGAATCTTGTCAAGGAGGCCAGATTCGTTTGGAGGAGGGAAGACGGATTGCCGCCCACTTCACACTGCTTCAAACCTACTGAATAATAAATTGAATCACCGGGTCTTCTCTCAAAAGTTTTCTTGAGTGTGCCGCAATAAGCCTCTTGCGATACATTTTTATTTATCGTCCTTCTTTTTAGCAACGAACCATTTGTATTACTGGGCCTTTTGCCAGTTACTGTGAGAGGAGAATGGTTTCTAGGTGTTCATATTTTGTCACAACATCAACTTTGGTAGAATAATGATTTCGTTGGTTTGAATCTAAATGATGACACCATGTAAGTGGTGATACCACGAAGCACTTCTTGAAGAGTTCCTTTACTCAAGAAGCTCCGTGCCTTTTTTTCGTACTACACTCCGGGACATGACACGCTCGCGACCAGGACCTTGATGTCATTAGGTGTCACTCCTTCGCTTGTTCCTATCATATTTACTTAGCCCTCGAGGTCTGCTCCATGTCCACGCTGCCACTGACAACTTGGACATCCAATTTTATGGCAGACTGATCGTGCATCTTGGCAACGAAATGTTTCGTCTGCCCAGCGTATGATACAGCCCCTCTCGACATCCCAGGAACTGGATCACCAGCTATCTGCTGCACCACATGATACATATTGATGATTCTCATTCGGAGGACGTTGAGTTTGAGAGAGGGGCAAGTGAAATTTATGTTAATTGTCAATGTGTTCGGCGCAAAGAGGAACGATTATTTTGAGCGATCGACAGTTCATTTCCGTTCCTATTCTTGAATTTGACGAGATTGGGCAGTTGGTGTTGAAATTCGGTTCAGTGCTCAATTTTATGAGCAGTTTTATTCCCTTGATCCCAATATGCAACTCGTCGACGCAGTGCTGGCAGAAGTCCATGAAGGATCCCAATTGAAGACAACCAGCATCAAAAGAGGAAGGAACCTGACAAAATGTATACGTAACTAAAACGTTTTGTAAATGGGCCCTTCCCAAAAACAAGTTTAAAAAACCTGACTGGATCTAAAAACGTCATGAAGAAAGCGAGCCGTAATTTGCTGGTAGCGTTAAACGAGGAATGGTTGCTGTACGAGGAAGACAACGATATTTTGGAATTCTTGACGGCCTTGAGCGTCCGCTACAACCACGGTTTCGGCGGGATTTACGAAAACGTTCCGTTTCCTGACTGATCAATGAAACTGGAAGTGCTGCACGGGATGGCAAACTTCAACATTCTGACGTTTTAAACTGATTAAAGTGGTCTTTATCCATTTCAATAATAGTTTTTGTTCGCCCAAACTCATCATCTCTTCCCTTGGGCACTCGCCCACACCTATTGCGTTTTCAGCTCGTTTATCCAAACCAAACCCCCCTCGTTTTTACCTCGACAGGCGCGGCAAAGGACTCCCACGGCTTCCTCCAAAGACAGACACACAATACATTAGCACACAGGACACACATGGTTTTCATGGATTTGGTGTTACAATTGCCGTACACGGAATTGTATTAAATCATTTTTCTTCTCATGTTTGGCTTATCATTCACCCCAATGGATCAATTCTATTAAGTGTGTGGCGAAGCCTTCCTTGAGAGGAACATCTAAAGACTAATATTATGATTGATCAATGAGCCTCTTGAAGAAACAGCTGGCTGGAAGTTCTAAAAAGAGCCTGAACGAGTTTCATAAACTAGCACATTACCTATGTCTTACCGAAGTAAGAAGTTTTTTCTTCAAAATGGGCTATGAGAAATATTAAGCAGTTTTTAATCAGATTTCACAGCTGAACCTATGGCATTTGGTTGTAAATGAGCCCTGCTCCTTTTCGGATAAACTCCATGGGAATTAAGATGAGAGGGGGTTAAGTACATTTTAAATTATACGCCCTCTGCTCCCTCTGTCCTCCCAAACGGAAATGGCACCAACTTCGAGAGCACACTTTTTACCGGGGAAAAGCCTCGGAGGGCGAGCGGAAACCCGGGGCTACGCCCGGGAGGGTGATGAAGGTGCTTCCACTATTAGAGCTAACAGTTCCTGCAGCAGCCTGGCGGAACCCCAATGAATGATCCCCAGGAGAACAGTCGAGATGAAGTCAACGCTAGAGGCCCAACGTAACCTGCCCGCTCCGCTCGTCTCAACATCACCCTACCCTCCCTAGTCTCCTCTCAACTTTCAGGGTTTGAAACACCCAATCCCAGTCGACCCCCTTGTCCAAGGGAGTTTACAGCCGGATTTTATATGACTGCGTCTCTCTCTGCAATTCCCCGCGAAATTTTCTCGCTCACTTTCCACAAAAAGGGGAAGCGGGGAAATGGTGGGGGGAAACAAAAGTTTATATAACGCTACGTGGCGGTGGTACCAAACGACTTTTAAAACCGGCCCCTTTTTCAACCGGCTAATCGCTTCGCAATGCAAATTGCGGCAGGTCTACTTTCATAATTCCTCGAGTTCCGGTCACGGGACAGATGAGTTGGGCAAGTCCCTGTTTCCACACTTCCAGCGGGCCGTGAATATTAGGAGTAGAGTGAGTGTTTTGGCACGTTTATTTCTGTTTCCCGTCCTAACAAGTTGGCGGAAGCCATTTGGCCAATAACTAACGTTCAGTTGGTCGGATTATATACACGTGGCGGTGGTGTGCAGCCTCAGAGAACCCGACATTTGTTTTTCCATTCAAAACAGGTGGTTTCTGAAAGAAATGTCACTTCTTTCGTTTTTAGCGCACTTTCTCTACAAATGAGGCTACTACAATGATTCCAAAATGTCATGGAAATCCGTATTGTGGTATTATGGGAGTAGTACCTGGGGTTCAACGCTTATACGTTGAGGATTCGAATAAAACAATTACGTGTACGTTCATGTAAAATGGAACAGAATGTCACCAACGGCTCTGCCTCAATCCGCTCCGGTGATATAATGCTAAAAAGGTTTGTTAAAATTTTCATTTTCATTTTTTAGAAAACCACGTGTTTTGCCATTTATGAACTTATTTTATATGAGCACACACTTCTCCACTCTAAAACAACTTGTTTGAGCTTTTGACCACATTTTCAGATGCAGCGTTGAAGTTTCTATTCATCTGGTGCTCAATCATTATTAAAATCGAATTTTTAAGGGCCGCATTCGCAGTTCAAACATTGAACATTATGAAAAATTAGCATATCAATTCGTTTCCGCCAACTGTATTTCCAAAAAACGTGTTGGAAGCAGTCAAATTTCAGGAAAACTTGAAGATACAATCAGCTTTCCAATGGTGTTTTCCACTGTGCGATTCTTTGTCGATATATAATAAAAAATAATAAACAGTGGCCACCTACAACTATACGGCTTCTAGAACTTGGTATTTCTCAAGTAAGGCAATAGTTGTAGGTCTGTAATAAGAGTTAAAGGACCCATAATATCGTCCTTGTTATTAAATAAAATCCCACGAATGTTCAAGTCGATAGAATTTTTCTCACAATTCCAGTTCAAATTTTTTTCATGGAGAAATTAAGTATTGAGGATTACAAACATGTAATTTATTTGAATGGGTTTTGAAGTAGGGCAACGGGATTTTTTGGTGTTTGGATTCATCCATCAGCAGGTGTGAGATGATCAATTTTGAACAGGTGGTTTCTGAACAAATGTTACTTTTTTCGTAATTAGCGAACTTTCTCTGCAAAAGAGGATACTGTAACGATTCCAAAATATAATTGAAATCTGTATTGTGGGAGGGATTCCTGGTTTCTGACACATAAATAGAGTGTCCCACCGCATAAAGAGCCCATATAAGCCCTCTATAGTTTTAGAATCGAGCCTTAGAAGGTTACAAAAATGTAATTCCCGTATTTATCGTGTATTACTAATGTATTTGATAACAACATTGTCAATGAGCAATCGCCCCTAAATTTAACAATCTACAGTGAACATATTTCGTCAATATAGTCGAAGTAAATACCAAAAATATTGATTTTTCCATTTCTTTATTTTCACGTAATTTCCAAAACCGAAAATAATCAACGTAACGGCCTTAAACTTTTGAAGGTTAGCGGTATAATTGAATCCTTTACTCATCTGGTTAAGGAAAGGATTGCAGCGTACCACTTTGATCTTCCTGAAGAATTTTAAGTTTTTTGTTATCCCCCCTCCCCTTTCCACGGATGTTTGAAGAAATCCGGTGTAGTCATGAACTCACACTGCTGTGCCAGCCTAAAACACCACAACCCAGCACTTTGCCTTTTTGTTCGTTAGCTCTCGGTTTTTTCCTTTCGTCGTTTTTTCAGCCGTTCACGCTATCCATTCAAATGGAAATGAGGATAACTCCGCATTTTTTTAACGAATATTTGTGACCTCCCTTCCCTTCATGTTTATGAATAATACTTTGAAAATGTCCATCTGAGAAAAAGAGGGACCCCGACGTTCTGTACCCCTTTTGTTATTACATAATAATGAACTCAGAAAAACGGGGGGGTGGGAAAGGTTGAAGGGTGTGTGGAGATGAAAATGAATTCAACGTAAAGCTTCGGGAGTATGAGGAAAAAAATGTTTCATTTCTATTTTCCACTCATAAAAATATCCGCTCATCCGTGTCGAGGAAAATATCGGAAAACGTCAGAGGGAAGTATAAGCAAGACGGACAGCCCAGCTAGCTCTGCCACCCCTCCCTTTCCCTTACCATCACTAACCTCTCACCGTTCACAACCACACTCATCCACCGTCGTTTTTACCTACACCCACGATGTTTACATTCCCCACCTTTCTTCCTCCATCTCTATCTCTCACAACATACAAACTCTTCCTCTCTCTTGCCCGCCCACTATCGCTCTTTGCTTCCAACCCCATCTCCTGACACGCCGTTCCGCCAGAACGACCTCCTAAACCGACTTTTTTTAAAATTTACATACCCACCCCCCTCTTACCATCATTCCGACCCCTATCAACGGCACCGTTCCCTTCATCCGCACGAAAATCGCCACCACCCTCCGCCATCTTTATTCAAATTTCGCAACCTCCCTTCGTTTCAATATTTATTATACCGTATTTCCGTTGTCCCCGTGTTTAATTGGTACTTTGATTAACTCCGAGCGTGCTCAGCACTGTATTTCCAGATTTACATTTTTTCTCGGTTTTACGGTGTACGATTTAAATCACAAACGGATCTGTGGTAATTAATATTGAATATAACTAACCAACATCACCCTCATTCTATGATCTTGAAGGAGCAGGAGCTACAGTGCCATCACGACCGGAAGGTCGTGCGGGTACTGTATAACCCAGCGCCGTCCTATCATTGTTCACCTGAGAATCATGAGGATTTACTCATTCGAAAACCTGCAGAGATCGATCTAGGTTTAGAAAAAACTATTTACACCTGTGGTTGTGGAATAAACAATGTTCTATGTGATCCTTCGGTAGCAAGACGATTTTTTCTATGTTCAAGGACGTTGACGTTATTTTTCTTCTGTCAAAGTGACAGGTTCTCGAAGTCGGGCTAAACAGATTAACGTAGAGCGGTCAAAGTGGGTTTTTTGATTCATTGAAGAGATGTCTTTCAATTAAACATTTTCCGCTAGTGTTTCTTCGACGTTTTCATTATCTTGTTGTCTGAATACCTCAGTCAGTTGATTTCCCTCTTCAGGATTGATAGGAACTTATGACTAGCCCTAGACCAAAGGGATGGGTTGTTGGACATCCATACACGCGTTCGAAACAATGTCATTCGACAAAGCTCGCCTCAAAACTTAAAAAAATGACCTAATACTCCTGGATTCCTTCAGCCCAAGAAGCATCTTTTGTCCATGAAAGCATAACCGAAAAGTCAAATTTTTTACATGAAGTGCATCCGCCCTACAAGAATGAACATTCTGTACAAAATAACGAAATCGAATGTTAGGGACACCTCAAAATATGTGTAAATTCTATTTTGTTGTTGTTTCCTTCTCTCCCAACGGATTTACGTAGAATTTATCCGTATCCGTATGCAAACCGGGTATCCGGGTATAACTGGTGTTATATCTATATTCACCTGTGGATCAAATGGTGCAAAAAACAATCATACAGTCTACGGCTAGAACTCACGTTCAAACTAAACCCCATTTGTGGTTTTAGATCCAAGTTTCATTACCTTTGATTCAATAGTTTTGGAAAACAGTTCAGGAAGTCTGGCTGATTTTTTTTCCTAGGTCGATTTCAAAAATTAAATATGCAATTTTTTCGTTTCCGTCCCATTGGAATACTTCACTCAGAGCTCTGGTTTACATCATGTAGGGACTTCAGGATGCAGTTTGAAAAGACGAAATAAGTAAATAAAACAAGACAGAAGAAGAGAACTTATATCCATTTTACTTCAGTTGGGGAACAAACTTCGGGAATTTCTATTGTCACGACGGAAAAGAGGAACAGAAGTAGGAAAACCGGCATTTGGTATCTGAGTTGAAGGGAGTGGCCCCTAATAACATCAACGTTATGGCCGCGAACTTGTCATGGCGTGGAGTGTGCTGTGGGAGAAGTGCCACAGATTTACTTGAGCTGGGCTTCTCTTCAGTACATATCGAGTACTTTGTGGCTTTTAATTGAACTGGTGGTCATTCTATAGAGGGACTTCTTATCATCACTTTCTTCATACTCTTCGTTCCTCATTTCCCAAATTCCAAGTCAGCATAAATGTGGGTGTGAAACGCAACAAGCTAACGCATTTGTTAAGAAGATATGGCAATCGGGGTATAACCCGTATCATAGTAAAGCGCAAACATAACACTTTTATTTGAGTTGGTGGGGTATGGCTTGACCATTTTTCTTTGCGAATAAGTTGTTGGAGCTCTTCAATTTTTAAAACATCTTTATTGTCTTGTACGTTTCACCCATGCAACGTGGGCTTCATCAGCAGGTATTTTCTTAATTTTTATATAAGCAACAATCTCTCTGGTATTAAACATTCTTCAGATTCGTTTGTATCATCGTCAACGTGATCATCTAATTTATTTATATGTGTTACTTCAGATGAAGACGCCACCAAGGAGGATGGAACGCCAATATGAAGGCTGATTTCTGGTAGTTGCTGCTACGGGAAACCCCTGATGAAAAATTACGCCAAGTATCATATCAAGAGGAGCATTCAGGGGGAGAAGAAACGGGCCCACCAAGAGATTTTTTGAATTTTCATTTGAACTGCAATGTTTTTTCGAGAATATGATTCAGATGACTGAAGTAACACATATAAATAAATTAGATGATCACGTTGACGATGATACAAACGAATCTGAAGAATGTTTAATACCAGAGAGATTGTTGCTTATATAAAAATTAAGAAAATACCTGCTGATGAAGCCCACGTTGCATGGGTGAAACGTACAAGACAATAAAGATGTTTTAAAAATTGAAGAGCTCCAACAACTAACACTTTTATAGTATTCTCCTCTCAGGGCTTGTTTCCTAACAATTATTGTTCAGCAGTGACGAGAACATATTTGTTCTGGTAGTCGCTGTCTGTCCGCAGGCTATAGGGCAGAACATCGAAGGTCCATCTTGTACCACAATTTTCGAAGTTATGGTCGCTTGAATGGTGGGAAACTGCAGTTTCAATCTTGTCGTGGTACTGGCCAGTGAATATGGTTTCTTCTATTTTGCGTCCAAGACTGATGCCATTTGTCTCAGCAACCGGACCTGATGCAGGCTCTAATAAATAGGGTGAAAAACCCTCGTTGGTCCTCTGCAGCTCTGTCATACTTTTGATACGTGTACTCGAATTAGAGACTGCCTCAGCGTTTGGATCGCAGTTGTCCAACAACATCCAACAACGTCCAACCTTTCCCCATCCCACATACCTTCAGGCCTGCAACCAAAGGTGTTTTATCCATCTTACCTTCCAGGCGATCAGAACCTATAGCAATACCACCCCAAGCTAGACCTGCCATTCGAACACACACATCTCACGAGTTTTTCTTTTCAGAATTTATTCATCACGCTGTACATGATAAATTTCCCAGTAGCGCCAAAAACCGTCACGCTACCCGTTAATATTGTATCTAGTTATAAGGGCGAGGTATAATTTTGTCAACTTCATGGAATGAAACCGAACGACGCAGCTGATGCAAAGGTGCATACTACAATTATCGCCTTCCTCATCTTGACAGCATTCACAAAGGCCCATTTCCGTTCTACCGATGTGCGACAAAGAAGTGCAATGATTCTATAAAATAATTTTCGTCATGGGTACTACGTGTGCTCAGGCTTGAGTCAGGGAAGGGAAACAGTATCTTATATTTCTTTCCGGCGTGGTATTTAGTATGGGGCACAGGCCTTTTCGTTATCAGATCCACTTTAATCGTTCTATTCAAATCGGATACCGGGAAAGCACAGAGTTTCCTGCGAGGGAGAGTAGTGGCTTGTTTCACAAATGTATCCACCATATTGTTTTCGGGATGCCTCTAATGCAGATTAGTTTTCATTCTGTTCCAATGGAATTCAAGAGGCCTATTGTCGACAATAATTCTTTTTCTTTTATTCCTACTTTCGCATCGCGATCCCAAGGTTGAGATGATAGACGAGGTTATAAGAAAAATAGCTGTGGATCACGAAAATCGGCTCCACAATCAAATCAACGTCGAAGCCATTGCGCTCAACGGCGATTAGGTGCGACCACTGAAGAGGACCAAACCCTTGGATCCAGTTACGAATCGCTAGTAGTAGTGAACTCTTTCGTGGAGGTAAATAGTGATCTATGAACCACCAGAAGTGGGTTAAAGTAAAGTTACTAAATGTATCATAACAAAGTTGTAACAATAAAAAATATATTTAAAAACAAATTCCTACTTTCGAGGTGTTTTTGTTGATCCTCAGTTTTGAGACCACTGATTGATAGTCAAATAATATGATGTGGAAGCCCCAGTATATTTCAAGACCTGAAGAAGTGCTTATTCTTCTGCTGTATCCAAGAGTTAAGCTTAAAGCTAACATTGTGTTTCCATTTCGTACACAATTGAGATCAGTGGAATGAACTGAGGTGTTATGAAATGAATTTTGTTTTTCAGGAATTAGAGCAGCGTGAGTTTTGATATTGCAACACATAACCGGGAACGCTCCCATTCCCACATTCCTTGGATACGTTCATGCGATTCCGTCTAAACAGAAGAGGCACGTGAAATGGCGCACTATACATTTATTTAAACTTTCAAGTGGAGCCATTGACTAATTGCATTGCTAGGATGGAAAGGAAATGTCGACTGTGAGGTTCACGACCGAGCCTTCCAAAACGGTACGGCACTGGCAGAATCTACTCTCTACGGCTACAGACTCCAACTCGCATCAATCAAGTTCTTAGGACCCACCTCCCCGCGCCGTCCTACGGCACTTCTCTCACCTCCCGTTCCTTCCATTTGTTAACTGCTTCTCTCTTCTCTTCCTCCTTCTTCCACCTCTTCGTCACTCCACTTCACCCCCTTCTCCGTCTCCTCATCGCGTCTCCCCATCCATTGACGTATTCATTCTCTATCATCTATTACAAGCTCTCGCGCCCCGTTCCATTCACAGACCCCCTCGCCCTTTTGTTGCATCTCAATTTTGTCAACCACCGTAAATCCGCCCACCACTTCCGAGTACACACGTTCACCGAATAACAACATGTCCGTTATAAAATTGGAGTACACCTAAATATTAGCTCCATGACAACTAACTAACATGAAACCTAAACCCAACTAGAATTGAGGTACGATGAGACTGATATAAATCTAGATATCAAACATATTGGAAAATGATGCATATACCACGTCCTGTTTTTATATGACCTGTGACGACTAGAGAGTCCACACTTCCAAAAAGTCAATTATATGAAAATGTTCCGATTCAAATCTAACTTCACAGGGTTATTTAAATTTTGTCACAGGTATAACCACAGGTATTAAAAGAGCGATATTAGAAAACCAACGTAACTGGTACATGGATACGACGACCGTGAAATTAATAATTATACCTCCAGGTACGGATAAAGATTGTCATCTTGTAGGTAACTGTTGTCTACAGGTCGGCCCTTTACGGAAATGAGAAGGGATGACTTTACGGGACTGTAGTTGCAGAGCTCATAATGAAAAGGTATTCAGATCCGATCAACTGTATGAGATCCCAAGTTGAAATCTGGAACTGTCTGAATGATATGGTCGGATAAGCGGCAAAGGTACTTTCCTGAACAAACAGACATTCGAGCGGAACAGAAAGGTTAAATTATACCATTACTTATTATTTTACGGAACTTTGTTGGGCTTCGACAGCCTTCAAATTTCTGCAAGACTTTGAAGTCATCAGAGACGCTGAGGGTCTTGAAAGGGGATGTGAAAACAAATGTTGATATTTGAATAATCTGAAATGAATTTTTTTGAATGTAGGAAGCCAAGTAAATCGACGGCGAAAATGCTTTCCTAAGCCAGATATTCAAATCTCAATGGTAAAATGAAGCAGACGTCTTGCGTTTACTTACAAGGAATCTCGGTTCAGGGAGAAGTCTTTACAATTTCCAACAAAGCGGAATTGAAATTCAACGTCAATTATTGAGTTAATCGAGAAGAATGAAGAAAATCAACGGGAAGAAAATGGTGAAGCAGGTTGGCGCTGCCAGTGAAGGCAAAAAAGTAGTGCTTGCCCAAGATAATTGTCTTTAGTAATTTTCGTGGAAAGTTAGTACATTGTATAACCAACATAAATTTAAGACTCGTTTCCAACTACAGCTAATGGAGAATAAACTGGTATTTTCCCACAGTAGGTATTCGTGGAGGCAGTGATTCCATATTAACGGCGTGCTGCCGAATCCACGGTTTGAATTGAAGGGGGAATTTAAAAATGCGAGAGCAAGATTTCATGTTATAAACCACGAATCCAAACATTATGTGGTATATATTTAACTGGACTGAATTCCTAATCTAGCAAAAAAGAACAAATTTTGGCTAATCCATCTACCTCCCCAACATTAAATTCAAAATTTTTCTGGTTCATTGCATGAGGGGTTCGTGACAAAAAAATTGATTTGAAAAAACGTAGAAATCGTGAAAATATAACCATTTACCAAGCTCCCTATTACTAAATTTGAACGATCTGAAAAATGTTTTAAATTAAACCCATGTTATTAATCGAAAAAAAGTCGGCGTTAAGCGATTAGCCAGGGGGTAAGCTACCTGGACCCACGGATACTTACTGCTAAGAGCCTGCGGCTGAAATAAAAAAAAACCATTAAACCATTTTCGCTAATTTTTTATCATTCTGCTGGTTTCAATATGCTTTTTCGTGTCTGCTAATTCGGCTTCACCTATGTGACGGATGTGCCCTAATATTTCTTATCTCCGTGATTTACTGACTAAAATGTGTCCATCGTAATAATGCTGTTACACTGATTATGTAAATGAGGACTCGCAGGTTCTCGCAGAACTATAAAGGATTATAGAGCTCATGATAACTCACCACTAACTTCGGTGAAACGAAGTATATTATTCTTATCTTATGATATAAATATTGTTGCCAGGATGGTCACTGGCCTCAAAAAAGAAGGTTGTAATATGAGCTTGAAAGGGCATTTCATACACTCCCAAGTCAACTACTTCCTCGAAAACCCGTGGCCGAAGAGTGAAGAGTAGGATGAGCAGTTCCACCAGGACATCAAGGACGATGAGAGACGGTACCAAGGAAGATGGAACGCCAATATGTAGGCCGATTTCTGGTAGTTGCTGCTACGGGAAACCCCGATGAAAAATACGCCAAGTATCATATCAAGAGGAGCATTCAGGGGAAGGAGAAACGGGCCCACCAAGAGATTTTTTGAATTTTCATTTGAACTGCAATGTTTTTTCGAGAATTTGATTTACGGAATATTGCAATACATCTTTGCTAGTGATTACCATAGTGAACTTCGTTTACAACTCAGTGACTAGGGATAACCCTATTAGCAAAAACTCTATACGAGACGGAGCAAATTGCCTACCAGATTTGGATTCAGCGCACTAAAAAACATAAAAGTCTGTCATAATATTCGAGGCAGTAAAAAAAAGCCCCCTCAATCCCTCTTCTGTCAGAAAATTCAAAATTTTCAACGCATCTAGAATAGAATTGGAGTCGAAAAAGATGTTTTTTAAAACAGTCAATAAATACAGATGAAACTATGGAACAGAAATTACGATTGTCGTCATTGTAACGACGGTCACAATTACCCTCTCCATTCAGCCCTTTCATGATGAAAATTGAGTGTCTTGCAATAATGAACAAAAATCTTAACTGAACAAAAAAAGAGAAAAGAATGAGATGAATCGGTGGAGAATTCTCGCTTGACCATCGATTGAAAGGATTGGATAACACCCCTCCATTCCCTCTTCCATCCGCATAAGCAAAATGTCCGAATTCTATTGCACCACTAGACTAAAATTTGAATCGAATCAAAAAATAACCATGAAAATCTACAATGATTTGCAAGCTGGCACAAATTTTTTGTTTTAAAATAAATTTCCCTCAAATGCAGGGGAGTGGGGGGTTACACCATTAAATGTAAACGAAAAAACTAAACTAACACACACAGCTATTTGAGGAACCATTTGTTCACTGAATTCGGTCCTAGAATGATTTGATACGGATTTTTATTCTGTTTCCTCTTGTAACTCCCCTCTCCCCACCCCACAGGATCAATGCTACTAGGCCTCCCTCTTCTCAAGAAGCCTTGGTTCGGAAGGACTTCCTAAAAACTTGAATATACCAGGCAGAGAGATGTGACAGCTCCATTGAGACCGCAGTATTGCCTGTATGCAAGATCTTGACATATTTCCAATCGCCGCCTACAAATTTATCGAGAATAGCGCGTTCGACACTGCGATATTTCGTAAGTGAACAATTCCTTTCGGCTTTGACGGGAAAGGTCACATTTATTTTAAAATACTGTGATCATAGAAGTTGGAATGTTGTATGGGTTAAAATCCTAGAACAGCCGACTGGAAATCCACAAACCTACTACACAACTACTGTAAAGGTTCAATATAGTAGTTTCCTCGGATGGTTTGTTTCCTTCTCCAGGAAGCGTCAACTGAAACAATCCTTGGAATTATTAACTCTGATCAATGATTGGAAACTTCAAGCCGCGACGGGAAGATTGATTTGCCAACTTGAAGGCTGAAGGACATTGGCCTGAAAATAAAAATTTGGGATTATAAAACATGAAAAACGGGAGGGGGGGTACTGGAAGTGCTGGGAATTAATTGGGTAAGTAATTGGAAACAGGGAGGGGTAGAAAATAGACAATTAAAAAGTCCTAATTGACCAATGAAAGTATTTATAAAACAAGGGGTTATTACGGGTCCCTTCTGTAGGCCTTCAGGCATCAAGTTCCTTTGCTCGCCCCGCCAAAACTTTGTGGATTACCGCCGAATAAATTTCAGCTCAAAATTCTATCAAACTCCCATTATTGTATGTATTGGGATACGATGGAGCAGGGGTACAAATAATCAAATCTAAGGTAGGTCCTTATCTTTATTCATATACAGCATTTATGAGACAAGAACTTGTGTTGTGAAATGGTTTAGTTTCCTATTTGAGGATTGGATTCTGTGACCTTGAAAACTCTTGAATCAAACAGTTTCGATGGAAACAGAGAACGGAAATGACTTGACGTATGGACCGCTATAGTCCCACCCATTTCCTAAGCATCGTTGAGAGTAATGTCATTATCACGTGGCATAATGCTGCTTTAATTCTAGTTTTCTGTCAAATCCCAACCGCCTGTATTGCAATTTTTCGGAAAGCTCACTTCGAGAGAAATTTCATATGAAATAAACTAAAAAATTTATGAAATTGCCTACTGTCGCAGTATCGAATTATGTATGCGGTGTCGAGGATGGCTTGTTGAAACAGGATCCGTCACATCTGAGTTGCGGTTGAATAGCAAGACCGGCAACCAAACGATATCGCTCTCGGATCTCATACTACTGGGCTATGACGAGATTTTGGAAGAAATATTTAGATTAACAATCAAAATAATCCTTAATACTAACGAAAAAGCAAAGTTATAATGTGCTTAAAGTAATTCAGATGTGCTGCTATGAATGTACGGATTAATTTAATACCGAATTCACAAATAGACTACACAAATCGGTTGCCAAACGTGTAGGAATAGGGTAGTTGGACCTGCTTGTCTGCCTTCATTTTGCTAAACATCCTTTTTTCAACATCTCAAATGTAGTTTACCTATAGCACGATGATCTGGACAAAAAATATTCCTTGAATTGAACGAGACCACTATGGTTAATCTGATCATCCGTTCGCTCAAGATTTAAAAAATTGGTACAGACGGGCTGCAGAGTAGGGTTCAACGGGTGGTCTGAGCTAGAGCACTTGGATGGCAATAGCGCAAGTATTTTAATTTGAATGCAATCACAAGATATGGTAGGCTTGAGATTCCGAGGTTAGGTAATGTACCATAGACTACATTTAATAAACAGACATGTGATTTACGTAGAAAGGTCATCTAATATAGAAGGGGTAAACCTGTGTGTAATAGTTTGAGCGTTTATGGGATCGTTTTAAATTTTTATCTATGTGGCATCTCAAAGTTACTTGATATGAACTCGACATTCGCTAAAAACTACAGTTGGATATCGTATGGAGAAATATGAACATGAATGCCGTTTCCTACATGCTTATAAAAAGTCTTCGCCTTTTAATGAACACGAGAAAATGCATGCGGACAGTGTAGTCGTTATTTATTTTTGAAAAAGACGGATCGTAAAAAAAAGAGGGATAATAGCACGAGTACGTGGCCGATAGGCGTTCTCCAACTTCAAGAGTTAGATGTCAGATTTGGGTGGAAAAGGATATTTAAGGGCACCAGGTGTACATTTCATAACGCTGATTTAGGAAGGTGAAAATATAGTTTGGTTGTTGTTATGAACATTTTGTACATAACACTCAAATAAAAATACTAAATACTATAATCAAAACTTGTTTTTCGGTAATATAATAGTCGAACAGGTACAGAAATGTTTGGAGGATTATGCAGACATATTCGTGTAGCTTATTAAACTACTGCAGAGACCACTTCAATGGAAATGAAGGTCGGATACACTGTACCAAAGGAGAACATGGCCCAGTCAGTAGATGAAGTCTGCAGTGCTTATCAAGAGAGATATTCCAGATCTCGGTGGAATTCAACTGTCCTGGGAGGAGACCCCTGGAAAAGCATGTTGGCACCTCACCACAGTGGATACGTTCGATGTAACGTTGTAAGTCAATTTTGAAAGCTCAGTCAATGAAAAGAGGAAAATTCATGAAAATTTTCCTGAATGATGGATATGCGTAGTAATTTAAGTAAAAAATAACCCTGAATCGATATATTTTTGATTTCATTCCACTTTCAATGAGAATTTCTCTTACAGAACACTAATTTCTGGAAATAATCAGATAATTAGGAAGTCGATGGGGTACCAAATTTTCGCAAATAAGTTTAGCTTCATACTTGTTTTCGTAACTATCCAAGACTTGTATTTCGAGGGTAAAAGAAACTTGATTGAGTTTGCTGGTAAATTTCAGGTTCATGACTTGATGATTCAACTAGACAATTTACATGAAATTTAAATATCCAAGGCCTTCGAAATCTGATATTCGTTTTGTCGGCGTATTTGACAGTCCTATTAAAGCGTTTTCAAGGTTAAACGGACCGAATTTCGAAAGTAAAGTATTCTCAGGTCCAGTTTTTCTCACATTTTGAACGTTTGGCCATTCGTGTTATTTGTCTCAGGGAATGTGCAATACCCTCTAGGCACACGTTTTGCTCTTTTTAATTGTAGGGCTCATAACAATTTTTGAATGCTAAAAATTCATGAAATGTACCTGTATAAAAGCGGGATATTAGATTGAAAGGGGGCAGCCTATTTTTCATGTTCACGTGAAAAAGCAGGCCCGATAAAAATTCAATTTCAATATTTTTGACGAGAGTGAGAAAAGACGAACGTCCCACTTAGTGTTGGGTGGCGGATTATTGTGGATCCGAGTCGTGCTCCATTTCGTGCGGGAGCAGCAATGTTAAAATAAATTATGCTCCGTCTTCCTGTACTCCTTTACTAAGTCAAAACGCGGTAAAACCGACTGAGCAAGCTCGTTATTCGAAGGGTACAGAGGAGGTAGGACGGGGAGAGATCTCCCACAGTTATTTCAGAACTCGACATTTCTCGCCTCAAACTCATCTCCTGCCGCCTCCATCCGGCCATTAAGGTCTAAATCCGGAGGATTCCCCACTCTAAGCCACCTTCAAGTGTAATGGTGGTCTTAACAGTGTTTACCTCCAGTTCCAGTGCTTTCCTCCAGCCACTCGACCTCCCAACGGCGAGGTGTTCAGATGAGTCTGCAGGCAAATCACTCCGCTCATTTGTAACACACTTTGTCCCTCCATTTTCGCTTATTGTGAGAGTTGGTGAGCTGATTGATATCGAAATCGTGAAACGACAGATTCTGATATTTTCCGCAATACACATTCCACCATTTTGAGTCTTTCGAGCCACTACCAGAAACCAACGGCGAAGGAACGAAGTTTCTATTTCAATCCTATAAAGATATTGTTTGAAATGGTAGACACAAACATAGACAAACAGGCATATACATATTTATATTTTTGAAAAAAAAAAATTTCTCTTAGAGGTAGTACACGCCATCAAATACAAACGAGAATGCTGGAACTTAATTTCTTTATTAGATAGCACTTCTACAAATCACTCATATCCTAATATAAAATACTCATATAAAATACTTGGGCTACCACCACATATGCGGTTGAACAAGCTCTGCAGCCAGACCGGCTAACCGATTTTTGTAATGATGAGCAAACATTAACACAAGTCGTCTCATTCTAGAATTTTCGAGCCAAAGTTTTTAAACTTCGGTACAGTAGTTTCGAGAAAAGATTCATACAGCGGGCAGATGGATTTTTTTTAAATCGATTTTTGAAATTCAAGTGTCTTGAAACGTTAACCAACAATTTTTGAGGGGATTAAAAATTGGTTTTCTTCGTTGATTGCAAAGTTCATTACTGAAAATAATAAATCAAAAACTAAACAAAATTAAAGCGGGTAGGGCTGGGAGACAATGGCTACTACTTGAGGTAAGAGCTCCGAAGAATGCCGGTCGTGATACCACCATGAATTCCTGCCGAGATGCTCCATGGCACACCTGACAGTGACAGGAAGACAAATTACATTGTACTGAACTCCTTTTGGCGCAGATATCGCTTGCCACTGGTAATTCCTATCGTATCTACTAATTTTAGCTCTCCAGGTCTGCTCCACGTCCACTCGGAAACCCAGGATTACAGCAGACCCATTGTACTTTCTGTTCATATGGTAAAGCATCTCCCTTTCCACGTCCAAGCTGTTGGATAGCAAAGTATTTGCTGGCATAGCCTCTCTCTTTCCGCAACACACACATACACACACTTCGATGTAATTAAAAATTGTGGGAAATTCGCTTCCAAGTTCAACCTGTACGACTGGGACTTTTCCACAACTACGAGAAAGTTGCAGGACGTCGCCGGAAGTGGCCTATTAGTAGTGCAAGGCGGTTTTGAAGCCGCGAGACTTTGAAGTTGCGGTTAAGGGCTGTGACAATGAACTAGGGAGTTGGCGGGAGTTAAAATGAACCTCAATTTGATGGAAGTCGGGTGCCGGAGAGTGTTGTTCAAGGAGGTTGATTTGCGTGCCGCGCATACTACGCATAGCTCCTTTCTAGCTTTCGACGGGAAGAACTGGTGACAGAGTAAAGAGTAAATATCTGCAAGTTGATATAGGAATAATTCGAAAAGTTTTTTTTTTCTTTCCACTCTAAAGCTTCATTTGTATGAGGAAGGCTTATTCAAATATTCAAGGTATGTGAACTTTGCCGACTCACAACCGTTTACTCATGGAAATATACTTGATGTTGAGTCGTTTTGAATGGAGAAATTCACCATCCTCTCATTCGCAGAAAAAGAGTAATTGTTCATCATGGGAGTGACATATAAATGAAAAAAGGAATTGAATATTTGCCAATTCCACGGAATATAATTTATGTCTTACTCCTCGGTAAAAATCAAAACATAACATTGAAATAATAGACCAAGAGTAGGCGTTCCAGTTTGACACACGCGAGTAGAGTGATTCAGCAGTCAAAATATGATTTTACCTTTGAAAAGTGATTGAAAATGCCGCAAATTATTAAACAAAGATATCATATTCCTGTATCAGATAACCCTCCTAGGTAGATCAGCGGACTGCAGGTAATTAGAGTGGCAAAGTATCCACCATGGTCAAGGGCTGTGGCCAGCCGCTCTTAAATTCACTCTCGCTTATCCTTGTGTTAAAGAGAACCTTTCGGATTTTTCTCACTGGAAAGCGAACGGAAGATTGTATAGCCACTTGGTTGGTATCATCCAATTTCCGGTGCTTGCTCCAGTCAGAATCAAACCGGATTACCAGAAATGGAACTGTAAAACCAGAATCAATGCGTCCTAATTCACTCGGAGACCCGTCTGCTAATACAACAACTGAAATTTAGCGATACAAAACTAAAATTTAGGCAAAAAAGAACGATTCCGCTTGTTTTACTCGCTGTATTGAAGCTTGGGAGCGTTATGGGTAGTACAATGGTATAGCATCAAACATGAGGGCTCTCGCCAACTAAACTTTCTCGCTCAATTATCGCATTAAAGAACTTACATGAAGTTTCCTGCAGAAATCCAACAGTGGATCGGCGCTCTCAGCAGCATGACGTTCTACATCACCTGACAACCCTCCCTGATTTATGAGGGAATGGATGATCAAATAGCTACCCGATTAATCCAATTCAAGTCGGGGAACTAATTTCTATCTTTACAAAAGAAAAACAAATTGGGGCTTTGAAGAAAGAAAAAGATTTGCACTGCGAGGTAGCCGGTGAAGGGGGAGTGGGATAACAGTTTGTACCTAAAAACGGTACACTGTACAGCACAGTTGAACGAGGGGATGCACGAATGATTGCAAAATGTATTCTTGAGAGCAGAAGGGGCCAGTCCAGAGCGTTGTTCAGGAGATTGTAGAGAAGCTCGAGATCAAAGGAGGGTGAGCAGGTGGCATTTCCGCAACAAAAGGTCATAATCGATGTCATCGGAAGGGATCCCCGACTTATAAAGAATATTGCGTAAGAACCTGCGATGGACTCGCTCTATCCGACATACATGGCCCGCCAACAGAGGAGACCAAACAGTATAGGCATACTCGAGCAAGGGCAGTACATGAGCCTTATTGAGCAACACGATGGCATCGGTGTCGGAAAATTCGCTTGTATTCCATTATCTCTAGGAATTCAAATCCGCATTAGAGAGTTATCTAATATAGAAATAATGAACCTTTGCCTAGTAATTTGGAGCGTTTTCAAGTTGATTAATGAAGTCTACGTTTTTTAAAACTTAAAGCAACAAGTTTTTAGGAAGAGGTAAAATATTCAGACTACTGGACTAGAGTTTACGAAATTTGGTTTCAGAATCCAACATCGATTCCCCGGGATGATCTCTTCATCTTGATCTGTCAACCTTAAGGGATTATAATTAGGGATTAAGCTATCAAAGAATAGAATCTCCAAACCCTGTGACTTCGAGGGTCTTTTTTTGTTGAATTAAGATAGAAATTAGTTCCATGAATCGAATAAGACTACCTGTGTTACCGTGCGATCACTTGTTCGCTCAACATTTGGAAAACTTCATCTTAGGATGACGAATATCGTGTCAGGTAGACGGTCGAGCTGAAAATCCGGGTGGCAGAGCCCTTTAAACGGGAGGTCTGAGCTCCACAGTATGGCTGGCGTTATCCCAAGTATTTTAATCTAGAATGCAATTACAAGATTGGAGGCGGGAAGTGCCGAATTTAGGTAGGTTATGATGAACCGGGCCACGACGATTGCGTCACATCCTGTCCTCCCTTTCAAGATTCAGAGCAGGAATATGTGAGAGTGTGTGTGTAGGAGGCTCGTGTTCGGCAAAGTGTTCGATCGTTCTCGTCGAGGTCAGAACACGTTGTCGGGTCTGTAAGTGAAGATTTAGGAAAGTTGGACGGGTTTCAGTGGTGTGTGATGGTTTGAGGTGGTCGGGGCGTCGGTGGGATGAAGTTGGACGAGGCTTGGGCCGTGGGTTGGGGGGCCTCGGAGCGGTTTTCAGTCTCATGTAGCCCTCTTGGTTATTTACGCCCGTGGTACCTGGGGCCAATGAAAATTTATTGGCCATATACCGCACAATGCGAGAGGTGCTAGATGAGTTAGAGGAGGTCTGAATGGACCGAGTGGTTTCGAGGGAAGTGAAAGGGTAGGTAGAGAGGAAGAAGAGAAAGAGAATCACTAACTGAAAAAAAACCCTAGGAGATGGTTGCCCTTGTTCGGCCTTTAGAGTTTTATACCTCGGATTTTTACTTTCCTTCTCCATCAGAAGAGCAAAAAGCAAAGTATTTCAATCAAAATAAAAAAATCTGAAACACTATGTTCAGGGACTTTGTTCCAAAGTAACACCTTTTCCTAATCACCAAAAGTTTGTATTCATGCGTTTCTATCTAGTTCATATATTTGCAAAGTTTTACAGGATTAAAAATTTAAAAATGAAAAACTTCTCTGTTCAAGTCAATTTAGAGCCATTTTAAATCGATTTTTTTTTATTGAGGTTTCTAACATTCAGCTCCGTCCAATATAGTACAGCTCTGGTTTCAGATGTTTGGTAAAGTGGATTTTGAAAATAAAATTACCATTATTAAACTTGAAAGCTGCAGTCTCAAATCCGAAATTGTCACACTTCATTCTTACTGAATATAAAACACTTGTTTCATGTGCAATCCTGAGAAAACTCTTCCAATGAGACACGACATCAGCTATTAACAGAACTTATAATGAAATTACGCAAGCTTTCCTATATTTTTCAGGAGCTTCGATATTTTTTGTCAAAATCACAAATGAGGTCTGTATATTACAGTTTGGCATATTCATTATTAAAATATGGTGGGTTGGCGTGGGGGGCTGCGAATAAGACACAAATCGCTAAAATACAAGTTGCTCACAATACACTATCACGGACAGTTTTAAATAATTCTAAAGAAATCACTATATTAGAGTAATAAATTTGTTTTGAATAAATAAATTAACTTTAAGAACGTTCAAAAGATCTTCTTTACTGAAGAATGATATTCTATCTATTTTTGGGCAATAGATCAATAGAAACATATCGTTAATGAAAATAAATAATTTACAATGTTTACTTTCATTTACTTTTCGTTATTAAAGTAATTTTGATGCACGATTTGTATGTGGTTAGTGGTTACTCTCATTTAATTATCAACTCCACCGGTTAACTCAAGTTCATCACTGAACTTTTTGCCGGTGGGCTATTTATAGTATTTTGTATGCCTATTCAATGTTCTTGTCATTGTTTTTTTGCCAATAAATGAATAAAAAGACACCAGGAATTGCTATCTTCTGGACTACCCGAGTAAAACTTAGGCGTTTCACGTAAAGACATGATGCGCCACACAAATACTATGGCAAGATACCAGATAAATTCAAGGAATTCAAGAAATCATTGAAAATATACTTGTCAATAATGATTTCGCACAATATCATTTTTCTTCCAAGTAGAACAAGTAGACACAGCGAAACCGTATTATCACTTTCCGGGAATGAACATTTTTCCCCCAAAATAAACATTTTCGATTGTATTTTTCGTTTTAGACCTATCTGAACAACTTTTGCTTTGAGTCTGTCCGTCGTTACTCCACAAATGATTGTAAGGAGCTTTATTTCTACAGTGTTTTCACGAGAAGTTGGGGGTTCCTGTGTTCAAGTAGCTGAGCTGTAAACTATTCCAGGGAAGGGAATCGGGCCCAAGGCTTACAGTAAGTGGGTTTTTATGGCTTCAATTTCTGTTGGGTAGGGAATCGTGAGTTGAACGGTAGTGCTTTAAACTCGAGTGCGTATATTTGGTTGTTATTTGTCGGTTAAGAGTTTGATGGCAACTCCATCCTTCTTCTGATGGGAGGCCGTCAAGGCTAAACATGGTTATCTACACTGAAGTACGATTGTAATTTATATAAAATAAAAACATTTTTTCAAGTGATGAAATTTTCCGGAAATGTGATTTTCATTGCTTGAAAATCAATACTTCAACCTGCGCTTGCGCAAACGTAAAATCCATAAATGATCACATTCCCAGGTTCTAGTGGTCCGATCTCGCTCCAATTTGGAAGGTAGACCAACAGCCCAACCCATATCAATTTCAACAGGAAAGAATCATTAGTACGCCCATAATTTCTTCAGGTACTTGAGGTCCGATCTTGCTAAAATGTGGAGAAAATCCGAGTTGATAATCTCATACTAATCTCTACACGATTGTGTCATGGTATCCGATTTATAAAAAGGGCGACAAACAAGCAATACATGTCGACCACCCTTTTGAAAGTATTGATGTATATCCCTTGGCATTGTCGCCTGTGAATCAAAGTAACAAGCTACTGTCCGACATACTTCAAGATTATTTATAAAATTTTATTGATCTGTACATTCACGGTACCGATACGAGTTAGCTTTGTGCCAAAAACAGCCAGGCTGACGTTTTTACTTCTTTTTTGTGGATTTGTTCTTCATCTACTGGTTAAATTGAGTCCATGACTAGTTTAAAGCCAACCTGGTGTTTTTAAAAATTAAAATGTTACTTGTTATATTTGAATAGCTTTTAACCAAGGGAGCGCTGAGATTTTCCATCAAAGGCATTATTCGTTTTTTAATCAAAGGTGAATTAAGATGGTAACGTACAGTTGTAATATATTGTATTGTACACAGGTTTTTATTTTACTGTAGTGGGAGAACTATTGATGTAGCGGAAGAAAGCTCATGCATTTTTGACGATTGAGGACGAAAGATTATTTTTTCTTTTCAAATGCACTCCGTTGTCTTACTGGAACATCTTCCCGGAGGAAATCATACAGGTTTTGTGAGTGTTGTAGCATTCCATCCCATCTTGTTTCCAGATTTGAAATTCTTCTCTTGGTTCTCACATGTCCCTCCCTTCAGGTTAGAACAACATCAGCTCTACACTTGGTACCAGTGGGAACTTCATCACACTTACGATTTTCCTTCAAATTGGGTTAGAAACTAATCTTGGAAGTTATGCATGGTATAAGACGAATACCCAATATGCATGGTACAACGGAAAAACAAATTACTATACTTTATTGGTGCGTGTCCAGGGAACAGAAAGCAGAAACTACAGCAAATAAGTAAACACTTTGGAAATGAACCAAAATTAACATTAGAGCAATATGTAAGTCCATCAAAGAATAAGTTCCGATGAACTTGTGCTCTTTTGTGGAGTTTTAAGAAAAACATTTCGGAATAGGGTCAAGTGAAGCACCATTAGTGTAATTTCAAAATCAATCAGAAGAAATGATATACAGGGTGTTATAAAAGTTATGGATCACCTCCTCCAAAATTGTTATTCATGAAGAAAAAAACGTCTATTTGGGTCCATTAAGGAGTTACAGGCATACGGCGCGAGCTATCAAAAATTAAACCGGACCTTTTCTATATTATTTTCACTCTGCTTGAAGGTGGTGGAAACCGTTTTTCATTTTTCCATGTGTTAGTGCCTCAAATCTTCGATTGAAACTTGGGGTTACTTCTTGAACCCTCCATTTTTTATTTTAGCTGTCTATTCCACGTTGAATTTGGATCGCATCGCATTGGAATGCATCGCTGAAAATGTTTTTTTTTAGAGAAATCGTTTCAGAGTAATTTCACTTTTAGCGAACAACGAAAATCGACGAATTCATTTAGAAAAAACGCTTTTCTCCAATTGTCTTCAATATTTTCTAGATTTTTACCACATTTTTAAAATCACCATTAAATTTCCTATCAACAGAAGCCAGTTATCATCATCAAAAATCATCATCACAGGATTGACATTACAGTTGAAGCGCTAACGATTTGAGAAAATGAAGTTTTCCAAAACTTTTGGCTGTTGAAAAAATGTATTGAAACCGTGTCTCATTTGAGCACATATGCTGAAGAAAATAGAGATTAAAAAAAAAATCTATAAAGATTTTAGCAGGGTTCAACTTCTTATGGAATCTGAATCTGCAATGAAAAACGGATATTCTCATATCAGAAAAAAAGTTGGTGCGCGTCACGCCATTTGTAGATGTATACAGTGCGCAAAGTGATGTTAATTCATATTCAAAATTCTTGGTAAAAAATATGCCAATTCAGAGAAATATACTCGTATATACGTTTTTTTCTCCATAAAAAAACAATTTTAGAGGAGGTGATCCATAACTTTTATAACACCCTATTTATACTTTTTTCTGATTAATTTCGAAATTACTTTGATTCCGTTCTGAAACGTTCTTCTTAAAACTCCACAAAAAAGCACAAGATCATTGGAACTTATTCTTTGGTGGACAACAAACATACGAGTAACTTATAATTTAGTTAATTTTGGTTAATTTCAAAGTGTTTACTTATTTTCTATATTTTCGCTTTCTGCCCTCTGGACATGCACCCAGAAAGAGGAGTTGGGTGTTTTTCCCCAAACCATGGGAACGCGCTCTCTCGACGTGTCATATTCGAAATTCTTGGCAAAAACATGCAGAGAAAAAAATACGCTGCCAAGGAGGTGGCAAAGCAGCTTCCTCGTTACATCCTTAATCATATGGGCTGAATTGAATCAAAATTGTGAAAGTTACACCTGTCTCAAGAATTTCACGTTAGCACATGCGCAGAGAGTACCGCTGGTTATATTGAGATGAAATTTCTATAGGATCTCAAGAGGCCTTATCCGCATAGTCTCTCAAAATATGAGCTGAATTCATTCAAAATTGTGGAAATTATGGCTGTAACAAGGAAATGCGGACAGACCGACAGACACGGAACCAAATTTTTTCAGTAGGCTATGAAACGCAAAATGCGAATGGAAATTTTGAATTCGGACAACAACAATTTTTTGGCTCCCGAAAATGAACACAAGGCTTCCGCTGCTTCGCAGACTCGGAAGCAATATACATATATGTATAGGTACATATTGTTGTCTGTTATGAACGATTTTGGAAGGTGTGATCCATAACTTAGTAAAGACCCTGTAGAAAAAAGGTGTCACGATTTTGATCGATTCTGTCACACTTATCACGGAGACACTTATTCCGCAAGTAGGCACTAACGTTCATGTGATACGTCGAAATAGCTCTTCTCTCCCTATGGAAATTCGCTATGAGAGGAGGCTGTCAACGGGATGGCGAGCCTTCGAAGATGATTGAGGCGATGAGAGGCGCGAGTTGCATCGCGAATACCGGAGGATCGGGTTTCTCCCTCCGTTTTCCGCTCGACGGCCTGCAATCGGTTTTCATCCCATTCACCGAGAGCCAGCGAGCCCGGGTCGGGGCTGGAGGTGGAGCTTTATCCACGCACCAAGGACTTCCCAGTGAATTAAAACGAGTGTCGACCACCCCCCCCCCCCAACCATCCCCACACTTACCCCTACCTCACCCACCGTCACCCTTTCTATTCCTTTTCCTGACAAATGTAGTTATTGAAGTTAACGTCTAGAAAATGGAGTAATTTAGACTCCTAGCACTCTACCGAACCATTCACATTCCTATCGCTCGACGATTTGATTCGCTTTGAGTGCTGACAAACGTTCTGCGCCAGGCGATAGCCTACTGTCCCATCTGTACCTCTAGCTCGATCCAGAAAGCAGTGTTGGTGGGTTCAACACGGCCTTGTAGTTTCCGGATTTTCGTTCGACAATTGTAGGGAGAGATCGTTGTAATTGTTAACTACAATGGACATAATAATTGATATACAAACACTGCTTTTTGCAGGTCATGCTGTAACGTCCCTACCCTTGCAATACCCTTTGCTATGCCCTGACAATACCCTTGCTGCCATCTCAAATCAGTCAATAGATCGTTGGCCAGAAAAGCTTTATTTCTTCCTGTTCGAGGTTGCAAGTGAGAGTAACAAACAAGTCAGGCCTGAAGTAGTCCAAACGTACTGATGTCTTAGCGTCTTCCGTTGTTTCATGTATGGATCACGGTGAGCTCATGAAAGACGATGAAAAAACAACGTATACGCAAATATAAAGTACACCATAAATGTATATGATCGTCCGCTCCTAAATTTTGTTGGTTTCGGGTTATAAAGTTCAAACTTTTCGAAATTATTTTAGCCTTAATCTCAACACAGTAAAAAAAAAACAAAAAAACACCGAGTTTGTAGAAAACTAAGTCAATTTCCACAAATAATAAACGAGTTACAACGTTTAATCAATTTCAAAGGTTGAGATGACGACCGATCATATGCTGTAAAAATGTGTGTATTTAGCATTTGTTATGAACGTTTCAATTATACCGTTTTTTTTCGTTTTACTTTGCAAACTAGACTACCGCCAAGAAGTCTTTCTATTTTTCAAGTTGATATATATCCGATGACACTTACAAACATGTGGCTTCCTATTGGTAAACCAATTTTTCAAAATAGGTTCACCAGAACCTCACACATCACAAATTCACAAACTGTTAGCATTGTTAACAATGTGTATTTACATTGTTAGCATAGTTAAAAAGCTCAGCAAACTTGGGAATTAGGGTAATAAATACATATATATATATATGACACAATAAAATATAAAAAAAGAACCGTCTATGGGATGCTAATATGGACTTTACTTGGATGTTATTTTGACTCTGAAATAACTGATGGGTCTTCAGGACTCATGTGAGATTTATCTTAATAGGGGTGAAATAAAAGACAGAAAGAAGCATGGTTAGACGGACCTTAAGATCATTCTACGGTCACGGATGTCCGTTCAAGGGGAGACGACGAGAAGAAGAGTCGCATCATGCATGCAGCGCCATGCTCCTTCCACCTCTTTTTCGTTTTTGGTCGATGTAGTGTGTTCACCTCATATAAAATTCTTTACAAACGATCACGTAGACCAACTTGAGAAAGAGGGGTCAAGTTACGAGGGATGGTACTTGTATGGATATGGATGATAAACCCCAATGTGCACCCATGGAGACAGGAAAAAATGGATTCCAAGGGAAGACACACTGCAGCTCCAGGATGGAATTCTCCTTCTTTTGAGGTTGCAGTGACCAATTGGGAGCATCTTGAACTGGATAGCCGGAACAGGAGCTGCATGGGAGTTTTTCCAGCCATATTCAGTTGTATTTCATTCCCTTCTTTACAAACAAAACATTGTACCTTTTACATAAGTAACTGTTTCAGATCAATAGTTGGTGTTGATCAGAGGGACTATTACTCGAACCATTCCAGAGAACGCATAGAGAACCCACATCGGTGTCCTCTCCTCCTTGTCATATCTTCCTTTTTAGTACTCTTATGGTGCGCAAACCAAATTATACATGCCCACTACCCCTTAATATTCTCACCTGCCCTTATCTGTGTTGTACTTTTTTTTTAACCTCAAACCGAATCGCATTTAATATATCTCTACAATAGATTAGTTAGACAATCGTCCCTTGAATACCTTTCTTGGAGTGAAATCTGAAGAAAATGGTATTACAATTTCCAAGTGACTAAACTGTGTATCTCGTTTAGCAACCCTTACTCCTTATCAGTGTACTTATATCGTATAGAGAAATAAGGAATTGAATCACGTGAGCGACTTAGATTTTCACATAATAAACATCTTATAATATGCCAGAGATGTGCAACGTATCCTAAATTACCGTAATACAACTACAGTTATGTTAAAATTTGAGTACTTCGGTGACAAAGGTGCTGGTCATTATCTCAATTTAACAGCACAAGAACTTTTTCATAATAATATTCAGGTGCAAAACTTAAGTTGTGGGGTTTCACAATTTGTTTAGTGTTCTCATCTTTTGAGCTTACCACAATAAGGTTTAAGCAAACAATTTTATGCTCAATTTTTTAAATGCCCTAGTTCATGCTTATTACATTTTTATGAGCATTCTGCTAAAAACATAAATTTGTTGATTTTCAGCAGTAATGCCATTTTTTAGTGATTGTTTTAGCACATTTTTTCGAATTTGACCAATTTGATGTGATAAAAACTGCTTCCCATCTTTTCTTTAGGAAGGCTTGATTTTTTTCTGGAATGGAGAAGGAATTTCATATATCATTCTTTTTAGATTTACCGTAATTTTTTGTCAATGAAATTCGCTTCAAGTCACATGAGTGATTAGATAAAAATAAAATAAAATGGAGCATTGACGGGTTCACAAAGCGCGTTGAGCGTGACGTCTTGTAACAATCTCCAAACTGTGTCAACTACGCTTCAGAGGAGTTGATAAACCTCATTTTGAAAAGTCTCGAGAAACCAACTGAATTAGTGAAGATCAGCAGCCGTGCGCAAAAACTAACTCCTTGGATTAGAGAAGGAATTATCAAGTCTCTCAAGGCTCATGAATTTCTCGGAGGAAAAGGAGAGCGGCAACGAAATCCTATCCTCATCTAGGAATAATCGTAACATTTGAGAATTAGAAGATGGAAGGAATGATGCGTTTCGATTTATTAATATTAATAGCAGGCTTCTGTGCTCTACCGAGAGAAATAGATAAAATAAAATAGGTAGAAAGCAATGAATACCTGAGGGTGAAGTTCACTTGGTGGCTCATCATATTGACAACAGCATCCTAGTTTGTTTCGATCTGAATTGCACACTCACCTACTTTATTTCCATTTTTCAACTAAAAAACGCTGCAAGTTCTTTCACTGGGGTTTATTATTCAATTGGCTTGCGTTCATGATTTGAATTTATACTAAGCTTTGGAGTGTGTGTTTTTCATATGTGATATAGCGATTATTGAATTTCAGGAGTCACACGAAAATGATCAACTGATCAATCCAAATAGGTATTTTGGTTGAGAACAGATTTACGTACTCTATGCATATCTCCTGAAATTCAATGATCGCTCTATCACCTGTGAAACAGGGACACTCCAAAGCTTAGTAGAAATTCTAATCATGAACGCAAGCCAATTGAATAATAAACCCCAATGAAAGAATTCGCAGCGTTTCATGCATATCAGAATGCTTCAACACGTGTATAAGCTACAAAGCCTCTTAGGAGTTCACTCCAGTATCCACATTACTACATCACTACATCACTACGTCACTAGGTTACTGCTATCAAAACAAAAACAATAATAAACCAAAATAACGCAAATGTTGGCACCATGAATCGGGCCATACATCGGGAATGGTTTGACCTACGGACCTGGGGAGGGCTCATTCGATTCCTTGTGGAAAGTTCTTCAAAAAGAGTCCAAATTTAGGCCGCCTTGGGAGCTTTTTCAGCTTTTTTGCTTCAGTCGTTTGGGAGAAATCGTGCGTACGGCGTACGGCGGACGGACGGAAAATTTGTTATTGCAGATTCGGATTCTACACCCTTTGAAACGTAAACCATGAAATTTTCAGGGGGGTTAGAATTTTTTTTTTCAAGAGCCATTACAATGGTTTATTATTGAATAATAAACCAAAAAATACGCATATGATATATTTGTATGTACTCAGCGACACTAAGAGATGAATGTATTTGTGAAACGAAAGCAGCTATAAGGAAGCAGACAAACATAAAATGGGTTTGCGGTAACTTGTGGCTCAGGTGGTTTTCGCACTGCTGTGGCAATAGCGCCATTGCATGATTCGAGATTCAAGAGATAATGACGGGTGAAGTCAACCTCTAAGATCCTAGGAGTTATATAATCGTTGGACCACTATCGTGTGTTGATTAACACTACCCCACTCGTTAATCACTCATTTTCGATAATGGCCAATCAAACTACCTAAGGCATACGGTTGGTAAACCGGCTCTTACCAATACAGTTGTCTCAGTAACAAATAGTCATCTTGTATGATGCTGCTGCTGTTTAAGTACATATTTCCTTCTTTTGCTAAGTTGAAAAAATGGAAAATATATCGTAGTTCTTTTAAATTTAATTATGGAGGAGGGTGAATGCAGGGGATAATAGTGATAAATCGTTATATCTTCACTATTTTCATTTCTGTCTAGCAACCCTCTCATTTACGATACATCTCAAAAGAATTTAATGTTTGGAAGGGAGATGGAGGGGTACTGCCCGATCCATTCAAGCGCTGCTCTTACCTACTACAATCCTCAAGCCGACTTTCTGTTGGTTTTTTTTTCAAGTGTTTACAAATATTTGTATGTAATTTGTAATCATGTTTTTCAGTGTGATCATATAACATTCGAAAATAGGGAAGTCCCTGTAATGAAAGCGTTAGTAAGCGTTAGTAGCTGTAACAAAGAATCTGGTTGTTGTTTTCTAGCCCATTGTTCGAGGTTACAGGAGATTTCTCAGGGAATCCGCTGTATTCGCTTCAGCTGGAGAGAAGAAGAAGGTAAAATAAGTCGAGGACTGTGAGAAATGACCTCATTTGTCTTCCACCCCACTGGTATGCTCAGTTGATAGACACGTAGCACCTTGAATGACTACCTTCATCAATGTTCTCGGTACGCGTCGAAGTAGTCTTTGCTGTTTTTGGCGACTTTCCACAAGTTTGTAACTGGAGATTACACGGAAGAAGTTAAGGAATGCATCTTGATGTTGTTGAAGTGCATGGGCTGCCTTTGGAACTTTTTAGCTTAGTTAACCCTTCAGTAGTTGCGTCACGTTCTGTTTTGGCGATCTGACCGATCAAATTCGTAAAAAAGTAATTTTTGTTCAAATTTGAAATTCCCCAACTGACAACAAGTGATCGCATTTTTTTAGAGACAGAAAATAGCATAAATCAATTAGAGCAATTCATTTATGGTTAATTTCAAGTGTACAACCTAGAGGAACCAGGACTTTGTTTTCATCTAGATGATATCAAGTTTTTCATATTTTATCGTTTCTCTTTTTGGTATTCAACTCTTGTACAACAAAACGGATATCGGGACTCCATAAAACCTTTCCCGTTCTCCGTCATGAAGCTACTGGGATGGTCATGATTCACTGAAGGTTAACGAAAATACCTCCACACGTTCTGTCAGATCAGCTGCGACCAACAAAAGGTTAGTCGGCCACGACTCTCCTATTCAAAATTTCCTCAATTTTGTATGTAGGTAAGTAATTAAGTGATTGAACTAAATTATAATTGGCATTTCTTTGAACCCCCCTCCTCTATCTTCATGCTTCGTTGCAATCATTTCAAAGTTGGTGGATATCTACGAAAATAGTATCACGCCATTCCCAGTAGCTTTTGAAAACTACTTATGTGTGTTTTATCACACTTTCTTTTGTTGGGAATATTGATACAATGCCGTATGATGCCAGGATTAGCCCACTTTTTCAGAAATCTCACCCCTTTTTGTTTGGACAGTGTGATGAAAAAGCGTTACGATTCAATGGACACCATTTACGAAGTGAGTTATATATTTTCATTCATTTATTTAACAAAATAATGACATTCGTGATGGAATTTGAATGAGGATTAAAAAATGACATTGTTGAAAGAAATAAAGATGAGAGAGAGTTAAAAACAAAAGTGAACAGATAGACATTGTTCAAACCTGGCTTGAATGATACTCGCACAATAAAGACCTCCATTTTAATAAAGATAGTCGAGTCAAGGGCCTTCACCTAAAAATTCCATGGTCTTTGAGACTTTTAAACAATATTAGTATAAAATTACCCATATTGGGAAAAGCAGCCCTCAGGCTCTTGAAAAAAAGAAGGAGTAACAAGTTGTGCAACATATCTTCCCAGTCTAGAAACGAACGAAGAACGTTCGGAATGTTTTAGATAATCTCAAAAGGCGTGGATTGTTAGCTTGTCACAGCGAAATACGGGGCAGTAATGCCGCGAGACACGTTCCGGCAACATAAACCCCTTCACCGCCAAAGGCCGGAATATATTGTGGGTATATCGCGCTAAATCCATTGCGTATGGAATGCGATACGATACGATATTGATATGAGTTGTCAGGCCATTTTCCCCAATTATTCTGAAAATTTGAAAATCGGATCTCTCGAACCTGAGAAAATGATGTTCGCTGTACAATACATTGGCCTATGCTCAGACCAATGTCTCTTTCTGTGAGATGTGATACTCAAACAGGTCCCCTGAAAATTTCACCACAATCGGCCGAAAACTGTAGGAATTCGATTTGTTAGTTCAATCTTCGGACTCACGGACAGACACAAAAGTTGTTCAGAATGGTAAAAAAGCAAAATGCGAGGGGAGAATTTGAATTTGGAGGAAAAAATTAGGCGTCTCTCGAAACTGAAAACAGAGCATCTGGTGCTTACAAGTAGAATTCAAAGAAGAAAAGAAAGAGGAAAAAAAAAAAAACGATCTACTCAGTATTACAAAAAAAGAAGCATTGGAATTGGAAAAGAAACATTACGATAAAGTAATGTGAATGTAGAAGTACCGTAAATTTATTAGCAACACGTAACCAACAAACACTGCAGGACATAGGGATTCCAGTCAGTTCGATTCTCATCTCGACTGGGTCGGAGGTGCTAGTTTTCATACGTGGGACGGTGGGTGGAACCGCCAAACAGTCAGAGGGATCGGGTGAACTATTATAATGAGAAAGTGGAAAGCGGTAACGGCGGATGGGAGTTTGCGAGGCTAGTCGAGGGAGGCTACACATGAAAGAGGTGGAACAATGTATGCAGCTGCGAGTACAGAGAAGGTGGGTTTATTGGAGTCAGCGGAAACAAGACGACCGGCAATAAACGGGGGTCACGCGAGGGCGGTATTCATGTCGAACGAGGCTTGGAATAACGCGGGCCTGTCACAGCGACTCGAATGATTAAGAAAGTTTTTGTCATATGTCGTGGATTAATGAGTGTAATATTGCGCGGTAAAAATATTTAAACGTCTACCATGTTGGTTGTTGCACATAGCTTCCTCGTCCAAATTTCATTAACGGTTAGATCTTTTGAGATGTTTTAGATTATCTCGAAAGCTCTAGAGTGCAAGCTCGTTATAAACAAGTCACGGACAGAACATGTTCCTTCTGATATCGATATATCCAATTACGTTTCTCCAGGTTATTAATGAACCTACCGAAAGAATAACCTAATTAGAGAATTTTACAAACAACAGCGAAATACGTGATCTGTAGCTATGGAAATTTCACCTAAAAGGATAAGTTTCCTTCCAGTTCATCTGAAGCAGTTATTTACGCTATTCGTGACATTGAATGATAGTATTCTGCGTACAATGAAGGATACATGGATGTGCACACTCCTCAATCGTTATACTCATATAAAATTAGACGATGTGAGGCCTCCTACTTGAGATCGATTTATCCTCTAAAATCTCTCCTCTAATAATCTCCTAAAAAATCTCTCATCAAGTAATTTGAGAATCAACGTACCTAATCGATGATCAGAATTTCTCAAAAACGTTGGTGCGGTTATCAACTTCCAATTGAAAACCTGTAAGCTGATTGGAGTTTGGTGGAGGGGAAACAGAGGTTCCACGTTAAAAAGGTCCCCACACATCAATGAGATTAACTCTCTATTCGTTCATTATAGATATTTTATTTTCTCCTCTTCTTTGAAGGTTATTGGATTATAGCAGCCCTGAAACTTATAGAGAGGAGTGTTTATTGGAGAGGGCGGAAACGTATTGACCCCTAGAACTTATTGATGCCTAGTCCGAATTAGAACTCTTGGTTTTTTCTGGGAGAAGTCACCATAATCAATATAGGTTCAATTCACCTCTCTCAAATGGCAGTCCAGTGGAGTAATTGCCAGAGTGTGTGACTTAGTGGGTGAGGGAGTGAAGAAGCTACATCAGGGAAGGCTCTGCTGCAGTTTAGCTTGGGAGGGATTACTTATTAAAGTTTGTGTCCTACAGCCTCGCATGACGGCCCAAAATGTTTTTAATAACTCGAAGAATTCGAACTTATTCCGGAGGAGAACTCAGTTTTTATTAACTCGGCTACCGTGGCCGATTCAATCAAATCTCCTCCGCCGCGGATGTTTTTTTCTTATGAAGGTAACATTGGGTCAACCACCAGCCGTTTCGGTTGACTTCGGGTAAAACTGCGGGTTGCTGTTAGAAGTCGAAGAACTAGCTAGTTCATTGTCACAAGGGTATCCTATGGGTGCAGCAGGTTAATCGCCTCACCCCTTGGAAGGGGCTAGTGATTCCATCAAGCCTTTGTTATAGTTGTAGTAGAGCGAGGTCATTGTTGGAGTGTGTGACACAGTGAGTGAGGAATTTTTTCGGTCTAGCTCGTTACAGATTACTTATAAAGGTTTCGATCATGCTGTCCTGTGAAAAATTTAACGACTCAAAAAATGGTTGACTCGTAATAGAGTTAGAACTCGTGCTTCTCTTTGACTGTTCGGTTTCACTCCAGTTATTGATGTTGAACCAATTAAAATGTATGAAATGTCACCATTTTGATTTATTTACGAACGAATAATTTTTGAATAATGAAGCCTGCGACTTTGAGATTATAGAGACTGTAAACCATTTTATGTCATTCCGGTAAATCACTTATTTCACCATCATTCCACCAACTTTCACCACTTCATGAAAGGTGAGACGTAATTCAACCACTATAATATCGTCGAAAATAACGATTTCTGAAAAGACCAACATCAAAAGTCCCTTTACTGGTATACCTGACAATTATTACAATGTTTTTATCGGTATGGGAGCGAAGGGTAATGTTCAGAAAGAAGACAAACGTAGTCACACAACTATATACGAGTATTGTAATTTGATTAGTTATTTGAAGTACAAATGTATCGACACCGAATTGGGAGAAGTGGGGGGGAACCGGGAAAGCAAAAGTTCTTGGTGCAAATTCGGACTGAATATCCCATGTAAATTAATATTCTTCCAAACGGACGGATTTCAGAAAATGAGGGCATGCTGCGTCATCACAACGCGACGCTCTTGAGTAACGCCCGTTACACAATCACTAATGCAAATAATAACCAACCAATCACTAATGATTAATAAGAGTTGTAAATAATAACCAACATGAATAAAGCAACTCTGGCTACAGGGCAGGCTACAGCCCAGTCTACTTGCAAATAAATTATGGTGAACCCTTCGATCATGTCGTAAAATTGTCAAGCTTTCAGATTGAACGGAAGGTGATTATGACCTTCAATAATCCCTTTTAATCGTCCAAATGTGATAGTTTCATTAGTATTGTCCACTTCATTACATTATCATGCGATAAAATTAAACTCCTCCGATCTTCGACTTTAATCAAAATCCCATAATTTGATTAGTAGAAGCTGGAGGTCACAGAAAATCTGCGCATTCATCAATGAAAATCAATAATTCTGAGTCGCTAAGTCTGCAAACCTTGAATTGAGAATTAATTGGATTGGCCCATTTTTTAAAAACACTTTCCCCCTCCCCGCTCCTTTTTTTTCGTCAAATCCCGTTCCACTCCAAAGGTTCTCAATAAATATTAATGGGAAACGGCGCCTAGGATTTCGCTCCTCCGCTGAGTGAATAGGAGAATTTCAATCGAAGGGTAAAGATTGGTGAGTGGCGGCGGGACGGAGAGCGTCTGGATGAATGAGCCGTCCACGGGGCGAGAAGGAAGCCGGATTATGAGGAAGATAAAATTAGGGACGAAAGGCGAGAGAAAGATAAAGAAAAAGAACGAATAGGAGAAAGAAGGAACGAAGAGGAGGAGGCGGAGGGCAGTGAGGAAGCAATCAGCGTAAAATGTGAACGGCGGAAAAAGAGAGGACAGCGGTCTTTTCATTGTGGGCCTGATGAAGTGGGTCGGGACAGATGCGACTTTTCTCCGTTGCGGGCCGGTCGCCGCAAAGTAATCAAGTGGTTGAATAATTAAACCACGGCAAAACTCCTTTCACGACACTTACGGAAGTTCATAACGTCCAGGCGATATACGACGCGCATCTCCGGCCGGGTGGCGGGGTTGGATCGAATTTGAAGGAAAGAACCTGCTATTCTTATTGATCGATCGATTTACCTGTTCATCTTGTGAAACTGTTAATATTGAATTTAGTCTAAGTGATAAAACGGAACTCGGAATGCGAACCATGTGAATCGAAAAATCGCGTTTTTGACCAGATTTTGCTTTTGATGCCAGAGGTGATCGAGCTTGCTAGAAGTTAAGACCAACTAGAGTCCAACTGAAGTCCATGTACGAAAGAACAAATTTCTACATCAATTCGTCTATGGCCCTTACGGCGGACGGACATTGCGAATTTTGGATCAAGGCATCTTGAAACATTAACTGACAAATTTTGAGGTGGTCAAAATGTTTTGTTCTTTTACGAAGATCATGAATAAAAATAATCAAAATCTGTAACTATTAAACTGAAGAGAAAAACTGTTGAATAGCTATCCTAAACCGTACAGCGAAAGTGGGACGAGGGAGTGACACATTTTGACTTGCCCAACAGGAAGTAACTTGACTTTTTTAGAATGTTATGTCCAGTTTTACTCTCCCTGTCCATTTTTACTTAACAGAGGTCTATTTTCACTTTCCTAACCGAGCGGACAATAATGTCCAATTCTACTTTCCCAACAGATTGCATTTGTAGTGGAAAGTTTCGTGTTCATTTTTACTTTCCAAGCAGAGTGGAAAGTAATGCCCACTGTTGAGGGGGCTGGTCACTATAAAGTCTCTCAAGGGTATGAAGAGAACTGTGCAAAGTACACGAAGGAGGGTTGACAGTATAAAGTCTCCAAAGAATATAATGAGGACGGACTGCCAAGGGGGTTGACAAATAAAGATGGTCTTTGTTACTGAACGAAGGTGTAGGAGGTTTCAGGCTCTGAGATACTTGTATGCATCAACTTATCAACACAGCATCGATAGGTATACACGAATATTAGCTCAGGAAATAGTGTGGGCAAGAGTTTCCTGGTTTGTGCGATATCAAGCTCTCTAGGGTTCAAGTTGGGTTTCGCCTTTGATTCTGAATCGGGCCAGGGGAGTAATTGGAAGTCTGAACTACACTCTGTTCGGGAGAAATTAAAAGAAAATTGGAAAAGTGAACTAGACCGGTCGGTAAGAGAGTCAATGCACCATACAATATATGCGAAGCTGCACAGAACGTTAGAGAGGGGTAGAAAATATCTGTCGGGGCCGTCCCTGTATACGACACGGATTGTGTTCAGAGTAAGGGCTGAAATGATTGATGTAAATTAGAGATGGTGGAGGGAAAGATAGCAAACGTATGTTCATTAAGCAATCTGAGGGAAATAAAGACTCCGTTTCATTTCTTGGCAATCTGTCCGGTACTAACAGAGTTTTGAGTAGCCCACCTCAAAAGACCTAGATTATCTGTGGAGGACCTGATTGATATACTCAACAGACATGAGTTTTTGCCGGGTTTGGTAAATTATAAGAGAAAATTCCTGGTAAATGAATTCAATAATTCCGATGACTAGGAAAAAAAGAACGTAAAAGTGTAATAACAATGACGATAATAATTTTCCTGTAAAGATAAACGAATATCAAGGAAAGTTTATCTGTACGTGCATGAATTTGTATCCAAGTTATTTAAGATTTTTAAGATTAGTATTTATTAGTAATTGTGTATATTTCTAATAATGATAAAAGCAACTTGCAAAGATATGACTGTCTAAAAGAGTATATTGATGTAGCAGTAGTACAGATTTGTAGTATACACTCAATTAAATTGCAAAGAATGCAGAACACATATGTTCACAATAATTGTATACTATTTGTTTGTTTAATCGATATGAATTATGTATTGCCGGCAAACCCCCTGCGACAACCGAACGGTTAGCAGTATAAGCGTATTAGTTCTATAATCGTTTGTGCATGTTATTTACAAATTGTTTCTAATGTACCTTTTGTCTATATCAATAAACGCTTTAAACTCTCAACTTCTCTCTCTCAATACAGCAGGATTCTTCAAAGTCAGCATCTACACCCTTCACCTTGAATGATTCACAGGCAGCATCAATTTTCACGGTACCCAAATTCCCCTTGAAACAACCAGTAGATACCTAGGATCCGTCCCTGAAATAATACGAAAATCCATATAAAATACCTAAGATAAAAGGCACAATGATGCATTCAAAACACATGCTGAACAAAAGCTCAAGTCGTCCCGTAATCTCTAAAAGACTAATATAGTTTACATTAAATCGTCCGATCTGGCTATACATATGCGAAATATGGTTTCCGCTGCTGGAACACATATCAACAAGATATAGATCACCCAAAGCAGATTACTTCGTCCCATGACCGAAGTAGAATGGTTTGTAAGAAACAATAAGGTTCATCAAGACCTCGATATCCCAATGTTAGCAACCCTGAACAGAGAGAGGTACTCAAGAATGAACAGCAGTATGACAGACTACAGCAACCCACAGAAAGCCGCTATACAAGCTAAACCGTCGCCGTTTCAAACGAACTATCGTCTAAAACGGAAGCTCCCACAAAATAATTCATTGCAAACTGCATTCCAATATAGCAAAAATAATGATGACATAGGTGTCAGATAGCGATAAGACGGTAGTAAATTAACGAGTTTTCGAAAATTACGTTTATAAGATGACCAGGGAGGAAGACCTAGTGGTTTGGAACTTGGAAGTAAAGCAAATATGAAGGGGACTTTGACGCTCGATAACCTGGGTTCCATAATAGACCCGATGGGTGCGTGAAAGCCAACTCGGCTCCAAGTCTCCAGTTTCCCAAACGACTCCCTGAATTCACAAAGCGATGAGTCGCATTCGGCTCTCCACTACGTTACCATGGTTTGCATCAGAATTTATTGAAAAGGATTGCAAAGTGGGAAGAACATCAAAACACCTATTCGGCCTCTATTATCTACCACCGTCAGAAGCCGAAGACTGGATGATGTTTATCAAAGGAATAGATGATAAAATAGACAAGGTATTTGACTATGTATTGGAAAACTCTATACATCCAGTTAGCCGTTTTCCTCCTGAAACGTGGACTGAGCCTGCATATTCGCCTTCTTTGACAGCTAATGGATGTGAATCCTTTCACAGTAAATTCAACGACGAATTCAGTCAGGGCAGCTCATTCAAACATATTCAAGTTTATAGACGTACTGACTGAGGGGATTTACTATACTTGTGGACCGGAGCAGTTTGAGAGAAACGGTATAGCCAATGAGTGACCGCACTCCCTGCTAGTGAACCGCTACTTGGAACGACTTACTTGAAGTCGATCCCCAATGAGATAAATTCTGGGAAGCAATCAAAATTTTTACTGAGGAAGTATAAGAAAAATGACGAAATGTTAGTGAATGGAAGAGGAAGTCGATAAGTCAGATTGAGACGTTCTTCATAACTCAAGGAACCTTATTTGAAAGATTCCGTGGGTGTTACCAAATGACAATAGGAATAAAAAGTGATAAAAATGAAATAGGGGGTACCATCAGTGGGTCCTCATCAAGTTTGCAAATATGAACGATGTAGGATCGGTGAAACTCTGGAATCAGTTCTCCAAGAATGTCGTTCGCATGTTGCAAAGGCACCAAATAAATTGGAGGATTGAAATGAATTCTTTGAAATTCATTGGGGATATTTCATTTCTTGAGTTGGATTCACCATTTTTCTCGGAGTTATTAAAATTATGAGAATCGCTCGTTCGTTCGAAAGCAAATCGTTTATAAAATGAATAAAATGAAAATCATTATACAAAGGCTTATTATTATCACCCTAGGGAGCCCTTTCACGCCGATCCTGGGAAATAAATAATGATTAACCGAAGTATACGGTAGATTATTACGTTGTGTAGTATACTCCGGTTCTACAGATCCGTCGGTTAAAAATTCCCATACGATGAAAGGCAATACTACAGTAAAATGGGTGGTGTAATTTAATCAACATAAATATCTAATAAAATCTACAAAAAAAACTGTTTTATACATGGAATTGAGATATTTGGAAAAGGTTGTTATTAAATGAAAAATAATAATAAATGGTTGCATGGACGAATTCATCAATCTGATTTCTAACGGAATCCAAATCGAAAACGACCCTTGTTCTTCGAAGGTCTTCGAGATCTCGATTTCGGTTTACTATTTCAATAACAATCCTCTGTAATCGTGTAGCGAAAACTTTTTATAACAACCCTTCAAATGTTCTTCTAAGATGCGTAGATTTCAAATCTGTAATGCCCGTCCGTCTTACAGTCGATAAAAGCCTTTAGAATTAATAATTAAAAAAAAAAAAAAATTAGTTCTCTCGCACACGGGCTCCACTTGAGGTCCAGTTGGTCGCAACTTCAAGCCATACCGATCACACCAAACTGGTCAAAAACGTGCACAATTTTTTTCCGGGGTTTTTACTGACACATACGAGTGGTGGGTTTATTCCCAAGTAATTTTCTACCCAAAATCGTCTGGGATATGTTACAGATCCACATAAGTTTACCCGCAGCAAGTTATAACAATTTTCGAATCTAAAAGTGACCCTCCAAACCTCACAATCGTTCGTTATTCAAAAAATAATAAAGGCATTTAGCGGAATTCGAATATTTCAAAAATATTTCAACCATTCCCAACTAGTTGATTGATATTACTGGCACAACTTCAAACGATTGAGATTACTCAAATTTCGTAAACTTTGGACATATCTTCAAATATGAACCAACACATTTTGGGAGAGTTAAACATTTTTGTTGTTGCTCCTTTACTAAGGTTCATTACATTGAATGATAGAGCGTATTTGCTGTTGATTCGACTAGAAGTTGATGAAGCTAATGATTGTGGTTAGAAATCACAGATAGAACCCAATTTCGCCGAAATGTTGATTGATGCATCGTTTTAAAATATCAATAGTTGTCGTTAAATTTAATAACTGAAATCCCTCGACCAATGGATTATTCTGAACCAAACCCAGTAAATTATAAATATCCACGCAACAATAGGATGGAAAAGAAAAAATGTAAGAATTGTGGATTAGGGGACACAATGATGCTCCGCAGTCTGGTGTAATTCAGCAATAGCACGATGGGATACGTTTTTGAAAAATAAAGTTCTTCCGAAGATCGTGTAAAGTTTTATATGGGTTATAAAATACTACCGACAGGAAAAACATCAGGAATTAGCATACATCACAAGATCTGAAGTTTACTTGTCGCAAAGGGCTCTGTGATATGCCTGACTGAAAAGACTGGTTAGGAAAAGTGCGCTCGCGGCAATAAAGAAATAGGAATAAGGGCCTATCGATTTTATTTCCCCCTCTCCTACACGATCGCGCCAGTTGTATTATTTTTCTTCTTTATTCCGACCATCGACCGGTTGATATTTCAACATATATATGTAGTTGCTATTGTTTATCTGCATACAGAGCGATAAAAGATAAATCGTCGTTCAATCGGTTCTGAAGGTATACGGGTGGATTGGACCGAGAGTGACCAAAACAATTCGGCCTAAGTACATACGAAGTGGAACGGAATGCCACCGACCACTCCTTCCCATCTAAATCCGTACCCGAGATGTGATTTTTGTTGAAAACCAGGTTTTTTGACGTGAAAACCCACTTTTACTTCTACTAAAAGAACTTTTTTTCTAACTTTTGTCCACATTTTCTGGTTCATGTTGAATTTCCTACTCGCGTAATCCACATTTAATCGAAATATATATTGATATGCAATGCATGCAGTAAAGGGGCGATCCTATGGCCGGTTCTTATATGATCACACTTATAAGCATATTATAAACCCATAATGATCATTTTTAAAAGATATACCTGGTTCTTAATCAAACCAAAATAAGAACCATTAGGCGTAAGGATATATTTAATAAATCGACCATAATCCCCCCTCCGTCATCACGAAATGAAATCCCAAATTTCTGAAGTTCGTTACATAACTGGGCAAGAATTGGGGTGGAACTGAAAAAAGTGTTAAAATCAATAAAATCCGATGAAGATAGTGAATAATTAACGATTTACCACTGCTACCCCCTTCAACTTTCATAATAAAAATCGAATGAGCTTTAATACTTTTAAATAGTAAGCCAATGTTTTGGAGGAACAGAAACAAAATCAAATAAATCGGTCGAGAAGTTTCGTTTGAGCAGCGGTTGGGAGGATTAAGTAAGGACTCCTGTTGGCAAAAGCAAAATTTTCGGGGCTTGCAGCTCAACTAGACTATAATAGGGATTGAATTAAAGTACAATCATACAAATCGGTTGAGAATTGTAGCCGAATATTGTGGCTGAATAGTGTGGACAGTTGTCGCGAAAAACAGGGGTTTCCCGCATTACCCCCTCCAATTCCTCCTCGTGAAATTCGAAATTTCCGGATTTTATTGCACAACCTGAGTAAAACTGGTATCGAACCAAAACAGAATCAAGAAAATTGGTCAAGAGTCGCAGATTTGGATCGTCGACAAAAGTTGACTCACACAAGTATCTTCTGTCACGTATACGGTCTTGGTATGGTTTGAAATGAATTCATAAGCAGCTTTTTCTTCTTATGTTTGGGTTGCCTCACACCCTCCAGGATCAATTATGATAGTTTTCTCACTACTGAAGAAGCTTTACTACAGAGAGACGTCTTAAAAACGAATTTCTAAGGACCGTGATTCCAGGAGTGTATTGCGCAACTAGAGTAAAATCGGGATCGAACCAGAAAAGAATAAGGAAATCGGTAAGGAATTGCAGACTGGTCGATGAATTTGGCTCACACACATACACACACATATATGTACACTTTTTTTTCTAACACACACATTTCTTCTAACTCCCCTCAAAGGAGGAGGTGGTACACCAATAAATAAAAGCCAAGGGCCGATTCAATCAAACCTGTGGGTTACTCTCTTAGAACATAACTCATGTCAAAAAACTCAGCACTCAACCCACAAGGTCGTTAAGGTCTTCAACTCTATGTACCCAACATCTAACCCCCCAAAAACTGAAAGATGACTGATGGAATTGTGAAGGATGGATTCTGAAGGAATAATTGCTCAAGTCCAATCACTATCAATGGGTGCTGCAATCACGGCCATTGTTGAGCATATGAGCGGCGTGGTTTGATGGATGGCACAAGTCACCAATACACTGATGAATCGATCCTCTCCATACGCTGAATGAGTCTCTGTGGGGCGAAAACCCATCGTTTTAGATCATCAGTGTAATGGACTAATTGACTAATTCCTATTCTCCCCGTGAGATAATACTCATCCCTCAAGTGAGTGCTCTCATTGTTGTTTTTAGGTACGGTGAATATAAGTAATTAGATAGGATTGTAGGGTAATGGACGTAATCCGATGTGCCGTAGGCCATGAATTGATCCTATCGATCAGTATTCACCTTAAAAACATTTCCAGAAAAATATTCAAACGCTATTCGGTGCGAAGGAAACTCTCAGTTAACATATTAATGGTTGCAGTACATTCATTATGAGTAAAAAGTGCTCATATAATTTCATAGAATATCCCCGAACTCAAGCTGATGGATAGCACGTAATAAATGGTGCTCTACGGATTTCATTTTTGCTACAAAAGCAATAATTACTGGTCCAATTTCAATCAAAATGGTAAGAAGCCATTTGTGCCATGGTTCTCAACGACCCACAGTATCGTTATTCTTCACTCATACACAGAATCGCCCAATTGTGATTACGTTCATGGAAGATTATATTTATTATCTGTGAGGGGACATTCTCCGGGACTGGGGCAAATTAGTTTCGCGCAGTTAATTGAATTTCAGGCGTTGGGAGGATCACGTTTAAGCACACACTACAACTCTAAAACGAGTCATTGACTTAATTGAGTAAATAAATTTAGCCATTTGATACTGATAAACAGTTTTAGATGATTCCAGACAAATACAAATCCGGCTAATCAGATATTCTCGTGATTCCATGCATATAATAATTCAACTGGCTTACATTAATCCGCGAAATTATATAAATGGGCTACTTCCTCTCTCCCAGAGGGAAGAGAGGACTGGGAACTGTATGAAATGGCATTTATATTAGATGTGATATTAGCCGATCTCCAGATTTTGTAAGCACGATACGACTGTACGCACTGTAATTTGAGTAACTAATGTACAAATAATAGCCCCCTCCCTCCGCCGTTAATTCAGGCGATACCCGGTTTAATCATAGAATTGCCATTTCTGACGCATGGGTTATTATTTTAGTCTTCCGCTCTACCGGAACATTCTATGACTGCCAAGTCGTCGAAAGGAGCAAGCAAAATAAAAATTAGATTTGAATAATTTACAACCAATTAACATCTGTTTTCAATATTTTCATCCTCAAATTCAGATTTTCCAAGCCATATGAGCTCGGACTGGTTTGGGACTCGTTGTGCTCTAGTCCGCAGCATGAGAAGCCGATTTTTCGGAAGGCCTCAACTGACCTTGCATGAAGTCATGATGCTGCTATACAGAGAAACCGTTGGTATGAATTGTTTTTACAAATCTGCGTGGCAATACAGGAGATTTTCGAAGGACGAGTTTAATTTTGAATAAGTCAAGTGAAGTGGTGGCCCAAACCCGAATCTCTGAGTACCTTGTCGTGTGCCATGTGTGTGGATTTATTGTACTTAAGATATGCTTGGATACATACAATCACATATAATTGAAATAATGAAGTCAAATTGATATTTGGTTTAGTAAAAGAGTGAGATTATTCGAAAAATGAGAATTCATTTTTTTTTTTTTGTATTTCAAGTAACAACCTGTTGGAATTATTAACTAGATGCAACTAAAACTGATCGTATACTTACTTGTTTGTCCCTGTAAAGGCCTTACTCCGCATCTTACTTACCTTTCGCATCTTACTTATCTCCGCCTGTTTAAATATATACACTATCTATCTATCTATCTATCTGGTCTGGGACTCATCTCAATCGATTCGCCGTCCAAAATTAGAAATCGCTCGTGTCGTTGTCAAGTTTGGGGGCCCACTATTATGTTCGGAAATTGCGATTGTTCCCTGTGGATGAATTTCCACGGATCTGAAACCTATTCAGACTTTGCTTAAAAAATTACTAATACTAATGACGCCCCACTTACCTATGTCAGTAAAAACCTTTAAAAAAATCACGTTTTTGGGAGGTAATATCTGTCGGTGCGAGGCGATTGGACTGGCTAGAAGTTTGCACCAACTAGATCCCAGATGGAGTCCACGAGCGAAAGAACGGATCTTTAAATCAATTTAAAAGCTTTTTATGGCTCACATCGGACGGACATTGCAGATTTTGAAACTACGCACTTCAAAACGTGAATCAAAACAGTTAGAGGTAATAATACATAATTTTTATCTAATAAAGCTCATTTTCGAGAGTTGTTAAAGGAGTTATGGCCATTCTAATGACTCAAGTTCGAAAACACGAAAAAATTTCAAAAGTGAAATAACTCGGAAACTAAGCAGAATATAATTAGAATGCATGCATAACTTTTTACTAATTGTTTAGTTAAAAAATTCCTATCTAGGTCCTGTGAATGATCGTACTAAATACTAAATTATCATTTATCATGGTTTTCTTAATTTTTTTCTTAAGAAAGAAAACGTTTGAAAAGGAGTTGATTCAATTCAGTACGAATTTCTTCTTTCTTTTTATAGGATTTCTGGCAATTTTCAACAAAACCCATTCCGATTGATGTAGGTACTATTATAATAATGTATCTAGAGTTAAATTTTGTGTACACCCTGTATAACTAGTGGATTGAGTTTCAAACTTCCAAGGCACGAGAACACCCAGTTTCCGGGTATGTATTGGACTCAAGAAATACTTCGCGAAAAATTGAGGCTCCTAGGAAGAATAAATAAGTCACCCAACAAATTCAGCTTCAGAAATAAAAGTTTGAATTTACAGAGTTTTTGTTCTAGGAGTTTTAATTGAGTTTTTAAGCTTAAATATTAAGGTTGAAGTACTTAGTAAGCTTGAACTACGTCTTAGTTTTGATTCGATGGCTTTTCTTCTTATTTTTTTTTACAAAAAAATACAAATTTTACAATTTTTAGCAGTTTTTTCGCAAGTTTCAGAGATTTATTTTAGCATTTGAAGAATGTTATTGGCCCCGTTTGTTTTTTCAAAAACCGACGCTCACCAAACTCGGAATTTATTTTGTCGAAAGAACGGATTTCTTATCTCAATCCCTATAAATAAGCTAGATCAAAATCTAGAAATTCAAGACTGTCTAGAAACGTATTTTCGAGGAAAATACAGTACATTTTTTATTTACGGAAATGTATTTTAAGACCTACAGAGTCATTGTGATAGCTGAATTTTCTACGAGAATTGTCTGAATGAGGGATTGATGCAGTTCTCGTAATGTACGATTAAATTTCATGAGGGTGGCATGGTGTGCCGACTGTAGCTAATTTGCTGAATGAAATGCAAAAGATGCTGACAAGACACATTACTTGAGGGGAAGGTCTGGTCCCCTTCGTCTTACATAATCAAATATTATAAGGTATATCGCAAATAGATCGAGGTTTTTTTTGCGCAAACAATGAGCAAACTGAAGACGAACAGACCTGGCGACAAGCAAATGTTATACCTGAACTCAACCACCCCCATCGATCATTCAATTGTTTACGAGGGATTGAGTAGATGCAAACATTTCTCTCGATGGTTCGAACACCAATTTGTCGGTTTTTCGTGAATTTCAGATTGAGTGTAGGAGAAGTGGAAGTGCTGCTTTATTATTTTTCCAACTAGTTTTGCAAAGTTTTGGGTGAGCCCGCAACCTTCTTCAAAGTCCTTGGAGATCAGAGAGAAAAACTCAAACTTGATAAAAAAATCCGACTTGATGTAACGAAGTTGTTTGACAAAGGAGCATTATGCTGGTATTTCTTAAAAGCCTGAACAAAGGATTCCAGTTCCCTTGACCTTGAAAAAAACCATGAATAAGTAAAAACTGCGACTAGCGTTTTGCCAACACGGACCACAGCTTTAACTGCGGAGCGTCTAACAATGAAGAACGACTTTCATTCCGAGTGTTCCGGTCCCAACTTAGAGAATAAAAATTATTAATTAATAATGCTAACTTGGTTTGAATACACTGGGAGTCGTTCGCAATGATTATAACAAGTCTGGGTGTTGCCACCATCGGTTATACGTGGGAGCGTAGATTCAGCCTTACTGCTGGTATAGGCGCACCATGTAGCGAGTTATGTTAAAACTGCGATATTGGCCTGCATTTGAAAGTGTTCTATGGATTCCTCAAGTTCTTTACGTTATTATTTAGAAACTGGCATTTCGATATTCGTCGACGAAAATTACTTGACAATGGCATTACCTTGACATTATGGCCCACAGCAATTTTTGGCCCACAACCAAAATTATCCGCGTGAGAAGCGATCGAGGTCCAACCTGGAGACTCCAAGTGGAGCCCATGTGCGATAGAACGGATTCTGTTCATCAATTCTAAGGATTGTACATTGGATTTTATTCCCAGAACCGTTCATTTCTGAACGACGACATTTATCGAAGACCATCTCCAATCTTACCTCTTGATAATTTAATAAAAGGAAGGCATAGAAATTAAGATTGCAACAGGGATTCGCGGGCAAACGACCGAAATACAGACACGAGACGTACGTTATTCAGAATGGTCTAAAACGTGAAATGCCAGTAGGGTAGGAATGTTGATTTTGGTGATATCAATTATTCATCTCACGAGTTTGGGAACAATGACTATACGAAAGAAGAACTTGAAACGTAGGTGTATTTTCAATCAGCGGAAATTACCAATTTGCTTCCTTCCCAGAGAAAAATATTATCCATCTTCATTGTGACCAACTTACTCAGGATATTGTTCGGGTTTCCGTAAAATTCCGGCTTAAATGAAACTGAGAGTCAAAGGGAAAGCACGTGATGCAGGCGAGGGTTTGAGGTGTGGATGAACGTCGGTGCTGGCGATTTAAGTTTCAGGGGAAATAATCCTCCCAGAGCTCCCGGGAGAACCTGCGGGACGGAGAGAAGAACTCAGATAAACAACTTTATTACGGATCGTTCGCAATATTTCTCCGCCAACTTACCGCCTTGATATTATTAAATCAACTAAAACAGAGGAGCTTAGAGTTTTACTTGGCGTTTGTCAAGAAATTCCGTAAAGGGATTATAAATAATAATGCTACCGGCAGCACGGAGGAAAGACAAAGGGGATTGTCGAGAGCTACATATTGAACTCTGAAATCGGTACAAATATCTAGAATACTGATTTTAAACATTTATCAACACTAGAAAACACCTGATTAAGGACTGTCACTACCTTCAATAACAAGATTAAATAAGTTGGAATATTTACGTCAGTAGCATCAAGTATCATGATTGTGGCCGATGAATATTCAATTTTATATCATTCGTAGAAATTCTTGATACATCCCGACAACCGATTTTCAAGGAGATTACGCCTACAAGTGTGTGACTGTTGGTCACTCAAGACAACAACAAATCGCAAACCTACTCTGGATCTGTTCTTCCTTCACTCGTATTGCTAGTTAATAGGCATCCTCTTAGCTCTTTATCGCACTGCCTTTCTTGTCCTCCTCTTCTCTCTCAATTCAATTTACTATCGAGTTATCTATTCGAGTATAAATGCCTCGAAGACGAGCTTATTCCTAAACATTGTCATAAGCAAATAAAAAGGTTTTTATTGAGCACGCGTTTGTTAATTATAAATCAATTTCCAGTACGTGGAAATTAATCATCAGTTATTGCTCTCGTAATATGGGAGCGGAGACATGAGAAGTCGATGCACAAATCTCATTTGGCCCAGTAATTAATTCCACTGAGTGAATGAGGTTCACGCCGGAAAAAGGTTCACCCCGTTATCTTTTCACAGGACGAGATAAGGAGATACTAGCGCTTCGTGTATATATTTGTACGGCATAAGTGTACTAGAAATGAGCTAGTTTATTCTTACACCAATTAAATTCCCTAATACGGACCATAGCCTCTCTGGGATCCCCCAAAGGTGGATGAGCCCAAGACGGCGGACAGTTCAACAAAAACAGTCAAAAACTGCCAAAATTCTTCAAACGGCATAATTTTTAACAATGCTTTTTGTAATTATTGCCCCTACCGCATGAAAGATGGGCTCCGTATCTATAAGATATGTTGATTTGTATGATCACCTGATGAATAATGGTTTTCCTAAATTACCATTTTAACTAAGCTGGAAGTGCTATTATCCTTATTTTTTGTTTTTTGAAAAAAGGATTGTTCTGTGTAATAATCAGTTTACCTATATTCGTTATTTTTCATGTCTTTTTTGGAATTTTAAAGAAGGAATCTGACCGTTTTTTGTGTTGGTTTTTGAAGAAGAAACTGTATTGTTAAAAGTAGGGAATGTTAAGTTAGACACAAGTTGCGTTCTATTTTTCTCGGTTTTGTGATGATGAAACACCAAAGACAATGGATATTCAGTTCAGAAACTGGCTTCTTTTTTCACCTACTCGTATTAAAAAGGGTGTTTTTTCACACCAGATGGACCTGAGTACGAAACTATGGATAACAAGATTTTTCTCACCGTTTCCCACGTTATTAGTTGATTTTCTCACAATTCATACCATTTTGCATTAAAATTGTGATTTCAAATTTTAATAATCAGAGGAATGAATTTCAGAAAACAGGTTATTCCAATGACTTTTTTCATTCTGAATCGAATGAAACCATTCATTAGTCAATATATTTATTCGTTTACAAGATAATGAGTTTTTTCAGTTTTCTGGCCTGAATGCCCCTCTGTGCTGCGTACGTTTTTCTTTAAATTCGATGTTTGAAATCTGTGTATCTTGAAAGTAATCCCATAAATTTTGAACTCGAGTTAAAACGGTTTTTTCGCTTCGATTAGAAACGTCCATTATTGAAAATGATAAACCTAGTCTACCTGCAGATAGAACACTTTTTTTTAAACAGATGATGTAGAACAGAAAATTATTAATAGCTGCCTCACAAACCTCAAATGCATGAAATTGGAAATCTGATTCACGGTTCAGCTAACTTAGGCTGAATGTTAGCAGAACGACAGTGGCCGTGGGCAGCGAGGAGCTGACAGCGAGAAGTATTTCATACATCTGTGTTCCTTCAAACCTTGAAATTTTCATGAGACGTTGATACGAGGAAAACATCAAAAAGTCGAGGAGTCGAGAGAGAAAACCCCCCTCCGGAAAAGTTTGAGGTCTTGGAATCCTCTATCGAGGTCTGCCGTATCTGTTATTTATTTATAAGGCAGTAACGCGGGTCGTGGATGGCGGTAGGTTACTACAATGTGGCAAGTTACAGATCCCTTGTCATGCTGGTGGTGGAATCAATTCGGGGTGCCACCAAGGGAGAAAGTCCACGAAAAAACTGTTCTTCAGTCGAATACAAAAAAACGCCAACTACAGTGGACGCTACGACTAACTATCAACAATGATAATAGTCATCATTTTGCTACCCCATTACTGAAAATAGCTAAACATAGCTATTTTAGCTGCAAATTGAATAAGTTTTCATATTTAAATACTAATATCTCTATTTGATTTTAGAGATTTGGAGCTTTGTGACCTGTTCCGTGTCTTTCTCTGTCGGCCTTTTTGTGGTAATCACCAGTACCGTGTTCCACGTGCGTCGACACGTGAATTTGCCGAAACATCGACTTCCTGACGACCTATCACTTGTCCTATGTCTTTCATCTTCCCATTTGGTTTGGTTATCCTTGAATTTCATGGCGATTTATTGTACGCATTCACCCAGTGTCATCCCGTTAATTGGGATTTAAGGTATGCGAGTGCTTAAATGTAATGCCGTGATTTCAGGGCAATAGAAGGATGTGTGTTGATTAGGCAAAATATAGTGAATCTTACAGTGGGAGAACGGTTGGACGACGGACGAATTTTCAATTAGGTCTTTGTGATCTCTATGAATTTGAACACCAACTATCAATTTCATGTTGGGTGTAGTAGTACGAGATTTATTTGGTAGATAACATTCGTTATTAAAAATTCAGAACTAAATGGTTTAACTGATGGAATATTCAGATAACTACTTGCAGAGTACCGATGGAATAATCTGCTGATATTTCTGATTTTAAATTCTTCAAAAATTACTTGAAACCCAAGTACTTCAAAAAATCTAAGACTATAGATTTCAAACAGGTTCACGTTTCTTTGTAAAAGTGTGGGAAGGTTCATGTGATGTTACTACGGGTACCCTGTTGTTTGGATTAATGGGAACCAACTGGTCAGTAATGCTACAAAACCACCGATCATGAATTTTTAAAGAACAATTCACTGATGTTCTATCACAGTCTGTGACAACTCCAGAGAAAGTCCCTCGCCCTCGCCGGATCATTTGAAATGAAAAATCGCTTCCATAGCTGGAGTGAAAACTTATATCAATTTTGAACGTGACGATGTCGATGTTATGTATTATCGTAACCAATATTACGATGGGCTTAATGTGATACTTAGAGAAAAATTATAGTAGAACTTTGAGCTGCAACGCGAAAGGTGTGTGGAGTGGAGAGCTATAACAAACAAATACATATCTATTGTATAAGCAGAATAGCACATTGGAACATAAATTCAGCAAAGAACTCGTGCACATAAACGGAAATTTAATTTTGACAACGTGTTATCGCAATAGCTCTATGTTTTAAAATAAATCGTTTGAAACGTGTAACAACGTGCTTTTATGAGAGGTAGAATCTTGCGTGAGAATTGTTGGCATGCATGTGAAGATAATGAGCAGTTACTTGCTCTGAGTCACAGATTCAAACGCAGGTAATCCATCACTTTTGTTCGACCTGTGAGGTTATGTTTGTTTTTTCATGTCCCAATTTATTTTGTTGGCAAATGTAATGGGTAACCATACAACGCTTATCGGAGGTGTACAGTGTGAGGCAACCGATGGAGAATAGAAAAGATCAAAGTGAGGAGTTCACGATGATTTTTCTGGGAAAGTCGTTCAGACTGCCTTCTACTTTTCAAATCAATAGTGCCGAACTTTCAGCTCTTGGAACTGCTCTCACAAAGTTGGATGTCTCACAAAAGAATGAATGGAGTTTCATAGATGGGCTCACAAACCGCGTATTTGATGCTTTGACACATTAAAAAGGCCGAAATAATCCACTACATCGAGTATGATGACTCATGTATGTTGCTGAATACAGGCCATTAACCATTGGTACCTCCCTATCGATTGTACTACTAATTGGCTTCTTAATTTGCCCCATAATATATATTTCTAAATCTCGCTTAGTTTTTGAGTTATGACAGATATACGATTTTTCCTCATATTCGACTTTAACACACTGAGTTGATTGTAGCTCCTATAATTGAAGTGGTAACCTCAAATTTGATTATACCGTTAAAAATGACTATAAAATCAATATCCTCGAAATGGGAAACTAATCTTTTTATGGACGAGCTAAATAGTTGATAAATGAACGAAAAAAGATAAAAATTGTGAAATCATGAAAATACCTAATTTGTCTCATCTCCTACAGACTTTTGTGATCCAGAGCCGAAGTTAACGGAGAAATTGAAGATTGAATTTGGAAAAACGCGGATTTTTACGGTGAAATCCTCTTTTCTAACTCAAAATCAACAGCTGAACAATTCAAATAATAGGATAGTATTCGCTCTTTTGTTGAGCGGAAAGACCAGAGAGAGACATCATTCGATTCATCGAAAAAAAATATTCATAAAATCCGATGCCAAACTAATTTTTTGTGAGACAAGTCGATTTTGGGTGAAAAACGACGATTCTGCCGAAAGAACCCATTTTTTTCCGAATTCAAATGTCATTCCTCCACACACTTCAAGAATAAAATATGTTTTGATTACACCGTTGGAAAAATTAGATTCTGGACCATATTTTAGGACCACAGGCCTATCCAATTGAGAAATAAGCGATCCAAAGAAATAGAGATTTCAAGGTTTGACAATTTTCCCTCTTCAAGTTCATATTTTATCCATGTAGGTTTTGCAAAGACGATGGTTCTATCAGGGAGCTAGAAATTTTAACAGTCTTTCCAATAGCATAATGAATTTGAAGTTAGTTCTTCAATTAAGGGAGTTATGACAAGTTTAACGAGGTGAAGTCGAAAACACTAAAAAAATGCATACCAGCTCTAATTGCATGAGATGGGCGCTTGACACCTCCTTATAAAGAAGAGCTACTAATTGATGAGAACAATAGGTAATGTGTAGGTATCTACTTTATTACTCGGTGGTAATAAAATCGGGGAAAAGGAACAATAGGCACTTAACTGTAAATACGGATACGGTCATGGTTTTTTCCCCACACTACAGCAGTTGTTGAGTCATTACCGACGGGAACTGAACACGACCTTTAGTGCGAAAACTGATGGTCGTCTCATTAGCAAGCACCATCTGAATAACGCTACAGGAATTTCGGAATATTCACTTTTCATCAGAGAATTTTCACTTTCATCAGAACTTGAGTTGGTAAGTTGTAATAATGTTTGTACATCATTTTTGAAAGCGATACCGACAAAATATCTATTACAGGCTTTTCGGATTTCATTTTATTATTACTTTTGTTTCAACTCTGTATATGAGTAGCATTTGAACATACAGGTAGCAATGAAAACCTATTCTAAAAATATATTGGAAGGTACGTAACGGCTGGGTGTAGACAGAACTAAAAATGAAACTACTCCTTTTTAAGAAATGGTGCCATATCATCTTGTGTCATGTTTTGAAATCTCACTTCATTTTTGAGCACCACAAATGAGTTCGAAACGAAGGATTTTTGCGCTTTATCATGGTTTTTATTTAAATCGGTTCAGTTTGTGAAGAGAAAAGAAATCCTAGATCAACCACGTGATCTTGTGAGAGTATTTTATAAGAAACCAAATAGGAGGTTGAAAGTTGTAATTTAGACACTTTTTCGGTAAGCTTTCTTCAGCACAGCAATATACCCCTAAGACATGACGAGCGAGCTTTACGACAAGTATTTATTTTCATTTCAATTGTGTTTTTTGGGATATGAGCAAATATTTGTGCTGGACAACACTAAACGATGAAATGACGGCGAATAAATGATGTTCGAAACGTATTCTACAATAAAATACGATGCAAATTATTACAAAGAGGTTATTAATTCTGTAATATAAGCACATAAGACGTAGTCTGACGTACATTATCTATACTTGACACCTTGCGCATTCAACATGAAAATACTGGAGGGGCCGAAAGCAACGCGGTCTAGCTCAGACCTCCCGTTGAACGAGCTTTGCAGCGCGACTCTCCTGGACGATCGTCTACCTGACCGTAGACGACTGATTTTCATTTCTCGAAAATGAGGTTTTTCAAATTTTCATTGAATCGCACAGCAATTCGAGTGGTCTCATTCGATTCATGGAACTAATTAATCCAACAAAAAACTACCCTCTTACATGTAACGTTTTTGAGATTGCGATTCCTTGACAATAGATTTTAGATTCTTGAGCCACATTTCGAAAAACTTGGTCCAGTAGTTTCGGAGTAAAGTTTCAGTTGGCGGACGGCTTAGGGCGAACGAACGGATTTTTTTTTTTTTCAATTTGATTTTCGAAGTCTACTTATCTTGAAAAGGATTATAAAGGTTCATTATTGAAAGAAATAAAGTATAGATTTAAGCAAGAATTGATAATATGCTAGAATTTCCCTCAATTAATGCATTGTGAGTTTATCTACGTTAAATTCTGATGAAATTGGACACTTTTAAGGACAACGATTACGTTATTTATAATTTGTGTACAGAGTCAATAATCCTTGGGAAAAGTTAATTCTTGTAAACTTTTCGAGCTGAGTAAATTGAGGAAGATGGAGGGGGGAGAGAGGGATGATAGGAAGCGCCACTACTGAATGAGCACCGACGCGGGTGGTGATACCACAATGCATCCCTGACGAGATATCCAACTCAAATAAACGTGTGGAGGTAAGCAGGTGCTACAAATGATAAGGATATGGACATAACGTCAAGTCAAACGAATATCACGAACTTGATAAGGACGGTGCGAGGTGTGCAGGTAGTCAGAGAACAGAAGACGGCCCTCCGAAAGGGATCCAGCCTCTAAAGCTAAGGAAGTGTGTGAACTGCTAGATAGCTAACTTTCAACATGACCACTCTGTGGACAATGTACGGTGTCTTGTGTATAAGCATGATCTAAAGAGATTTATGAAAGGGTGAATCCAAAATTGTAGAGTAATTGTTGAGGAATTATCTTCATTCAAAACTGTGAATTGTACGAACATTTTAGCCATAACATAAATAGTATCATATTACTATACACAGAATGTATTGTTGCTAGACGTGTAAGTAAGTGTTTTGAATGTAAAAATGCTCTCAAGTTTAGTCCATGAGTGAATCGCCAAGACCTTCCCCAAGAACGTGGGCCAAGCCAATCGTTGAAAAAATAACCTAAAGCGAGTAGCTCATGTTCAAAATTGTATTTATGCATTTGCATCAATTTTATTTATTTACGAAATAAATTATCAGTCCGTCTATCAAACTTCGGGACTTGACGTTATTTGACGCCATCCCCCTGGCAAACACAGACAAACATTAACAGATAAATATATACTGTTTTCCTTCGATGGGTGGTAAGGTACCGAAAAAAAGTTGAAAAAAATCTGCCGATTTCGTATCCACTTACATCCCCCCGACCCCTCTTTTGGCCAACTCAATTGAACAGCGTTTAGACTGCCCTAAACGGTTTCTCCTCGCAAAGTTACATTTTCGAGTTTTGATGGTCGAGCTCCAAGTTGGGTGAGTTACGACCACCATTATTTAACCTCCATCCTAGCTATCAGTCCATCGCCGTTAAAAGTTTTCGGTCTGGTTTGGTTTTTCTTTTTTCTTTATTTACTTCTTTTTTTTTGTCTCCCACGTTGACTTCAAGTGATACACGGGCGTTTCGCTTCGTGGAGTGGGGAAATGAAATAGGAGGGGCGTGGGAGGGGAGTCGACGCCAGGATTCCCGCATTTTAGAGCCATCGGATTTTCGCAGAAAGGTTTTATCGAGGTTGGCTGCTGGTTGGTTGGAAGCTGTGTTCGTGCCCGTAAAGATGTAAGCGTAGCTGCGATCGCGGCGGGTTCCAATTATTCTGAAGCCCGTGGGGGACCAGGTGGTCCGCGGGCCTCCACTTGGATGGATGCGCCTCGAATACCTCGTGCTACTATCGCCCTCGATGATTTATGGACTCGCTGTGCCAAGTTGTTTCACTTTTTCCTGTCCTCTCTGGTACTTCGTTCTTCCTCTTTATTTTTTTTTATACCTTATTTTTCCCTCCGACGACAGGAAGCTGGTACAGAATCGCAACTTGTCGCACGGAACACGATCTCTACACCAGATGTTTCGTAGGTGGAGGTCCGGATGTTCTTTGGAATGATAAGCCAACAATGAATTCCGTTTGCGGTCAGCCTTCACTCGGAAAATAAACACGATCCCCAGGCTGCTAAATTCAAACAACATATTGAATCAGAGAGTAAAACCACCTAGCAAATCAGCTGCAACAATTACAATGTATTTGATTATTACTTCATACTTTCCTGATTGTCTCGATGGAGATTGTTGACTCAAAAGATGGGGTATGCTATAACTGAATTTTTAAGAAATATATTCTTTTTAGATTGCAAGCTAGGCTATTAAGACTATTCAAGTCATTTTTTCACTGGAAAAGTCCCACTTTATCCATCAAGAGGCTTAACGGAATTCGGAGATTTGAATTCGGGCCTGCAGCTTATGATGTCTTAATGCGCAACGGCTACCCGGTCTACGGATTTCTAAAATTGCTAGGAAACATCTACGAATAGTCCGCAGATTGTCATTGCTTTGTTTTAAAGTTACTGCTCTGTTGTCAAGATTGTTGGAATGGCTGTCAATAGACAAGATAATAAAAAACATGGGATACTAGTCAGTTTAAGAAAATGGTTAGGGAAAGTAAACAAATCTGTCATGTAGACGCCAAAAATCATAAGCCCGACACTAGAATTCATGGTGGCGGTCCACTGTACTACTATTTGATGTATATGTTCAAATTCCAAATATTCAAACTTTGATTATTGTCCAGGCCCCTTATGGGTTCTGCGGGAGATTAAAACTCATTTAAACTGGACAGAAACGGTTGTTTCATGTTTCTAAAAGAGATTCCACTCGAAAAACTTGGATTTTATACCCAATTGTCACCCAAAAAGGTAAGAGAACCTTTTTCGTTCACGCTACTCTGACAACTAAATGCAAAACGAAATCCGACGAGTGCTCGCTAATTGGTTCTTTCTGATTTCAGAACAATGAGGTTCACATTCGGTTTTTCTGATACCTACATCGTTGTATTTTGTGTTATTTTCTTTTACAACCATAAATACTTACGGTAGTTTCTCACTTTCAGTGACCGCATTTAGAGCACTAATACGGTTGTGGATTCTTGAATAAATTTTAGATATAGTTTATAGTAGTTGTTGAGTTTTTTGACGTGATATTTTTGAGTTTATCCTTCACTATTGTTACTGTTTGTCAATGTTTTTGTGCTGAGACTATACCGTACTCTTTCTGATTGCTTTAGGCCCTGATGTAGGTTTTAAATAAGCTAAGCGCTCTGCAATGAGTATTTTCATTGTGTTTTGATCCTCATCCTGATAGCTTGACACCAAATAGAATTAGGGTTGACTGGCCCATAACTTCCTTCTATTCACTTTTGTACGACATGTGGACAAGTGGACAATAATTGTGCAAACGTTTTATGTAGCAAAAGTGAACGTTTTCAATTGAACAAAATTAAATTTTGTTTCTTCTTGTGAACCTGATTAAGACATAAATTCGTGTCTTACCCATTTCGGAATGCTTTTCAATGAATTTCCATGTGGAAGCTTTAAGATGTATAACTTATTTTTTGAAATTTTCGGAGCCTTGGAATTTGCTTAATCTTCATCGAGTATTGACAAAATTTCGCTAATAGTACAATAGTTGTGCCCAACATTTATTGTGTTTGGATAGAAATGTAGATATTGTATCTGTAAATGCAAATGATAAACACGTATCATGATTACTGTCAAATATTTTGAAATAGTACAGAGAGCTTTACTATTCGATCGTCGTACTATCTAGTTATGTACTTGTTAATTCAAATTACGGTCGTTAAAACTTAAATGGCTTAAAAGAGCCGACGCGGTTAAGGGGCCCTAATTGTTATGTCATCTTGAATTCCGTTGGAAACTCGTCGCGTTCGACGGTGAACGGTTGGAAAAAGGAACTTCGGAGCGGAGATGATCGGAATTGGAACTGTACGGGAAGAACACGAGTTCCTAGGGACTCATTCTTGGCCTGTTAGCCGTTAGCCGCACGGTGAATAAAAAGGGGAGCCTGATCCCATTGAGGGGAGAACCTTACTGAATAAATAAAAACCCTCTCAGAGCTGAATTGATTAGGCGCAGATGTTTTCCCCTGACATCAAAGAACCTGTCAAATTTCTATTTGCATTCATCACCATTCATTCCCCACTGAGTTGGGAGGTGAATTCGATTAATTGATGCCTCAGCTTCGTTACGTCAAGGACGAATATATTACTTAACTTCATTGATACGTTTATTTTACCTAATGGGAATCAGTGTGTTAGTCCTACTTGACTAAAATGTTTGCGGTGGAAATCAAAGGGTTGATTCAATGATTCGGTTCATGAATAAATTGTACGTTTTAACAACTTTAGGCATGAATAAATATACATTACGAATGGATGATAGGTTTATAATTTATTAAATAGACCTATTGGAAAGTGATGCATACATTACCGGGACCCCCCCCCCCCCCCTCACTCATGATTCACCGGCTACTACAGGCAAGCAGAATAATTATTTTTATAAGATTAATCCAATGAAAAAAAAGAAAAAAAACTATAATTGAAAATAAAAATTAATTACCTAACTGACTTCTAAACAATTGTTGCCAAAATTTATCACTTAAGATTTAAAATCGCTATTTTTTGCAGATATGGTTTACAACATTTATTGCTAAAATTCGGTCTCTTATCTTTTTTTTAAGTAAACTCTGAAATTTGTTTCAAAACTAGACCCGAAAAAACCATAGTATAAGCTATACCACTAAAATCAAATTTTGGTCGCTAAAAAAACATAATAATACACCATTATAGTGAAGGTATAACAATTTACCTCTATTAACTTAACCCCCTCTCCCCATTCAACCCATTTCATAATGGCCATTGAAGGATTGGTTATTACTAAAAACTGAAATGCTAATTTAACAGAAAAAGAATGACATGAATCGATCGAGAATTCTGATCAGGTCACCACGTGATGTGTGACGGGTTCAAATCTGGGAAGTTTGACGATACCTGGTGTTGCCAGTTTCTCTTGAGCAAGGAAGGATTGACTATTACCCCCTTCGCTATCGATTCCTCCATCTGTTTCCTTGGAAGCCATTGAAGTGGCTTCATTTTTTGGAGATTCGCTACAAAAGTTATGTGAGGTGATCAAATTAAGGAGAGTTTTTTAATACAGTTTTCTGATATTCTAGCTATTTTTTCTGTAAACGTTCCATGGAATATTCGACCTTGATATTATACAGCTACTCGAAATTACGAGGGTACTAGACGATTTTTTCATTGGATTTATCGGCTTGATACGCAGCTCGTAAGGCTGATTGGGTTTTGGAAGTTGATGTCCACAACAGGACGTATACACATGTACAGACGACTCGACGTGTATGGAGGACATTTCCTTCATCGTTGGAAATTCCACCCCCCAAGGGTCCCGTCTGTCTGTTCCAGGAAGCCTCTCCGTATTGTTTCCGCGGCCTGTGGTCTCATCAGTTTGGTATCTGACCTCAGTTGAACTCCCCACCCTCATTTCTGTCCTGAGCCTGAATAGGAAGATCGATCAGGTCACCACGTGATGTGTGACGGGTTCAAATCTGGGAAGTTTGAATACGACAATAGTGGGTTCGAACCTGGTGTTGCCCGGTTTCCCGGTGTTGTTTCCCAGAGGGGTTCGAAGAAATATCGGGAAACACTACCCCTGCAAAACAAATTGACCATCTAAATTGTCCGCCAATGAAATCTCCTCCACCCCCTTCATTCAATCAATCCAGGATAACTGCTATTCTTAATCCATAAGGAAATAGTGTCTGCTTAGCACGGATAAGCTCACCCATTGGCATCTGGAAGGTAACAATACCGTTACGCAAATGGATTGAATTGTAATAACAAGTAATAACCAGTTGTTAATGACGTAAAAAACTAATCAACGAATAAATAATAAATCCTGCAAATTATTCAAAACGGTTAAACATTTGTGAACCATCCCAAATTCGGACAACCATTCACAACTGATCTTGATTGCCACGTAGACAAGACGAGGAAATGAAAGAAACGAGGCAAATTATTGCAAAGAGGTTTCAGATTTTTGTATTAGATAGCTCTTCTACATAAATCACTTAGGTACCTATGTATATTAGAGGTAGTCTGTGGTACATTACCTACAATCGACGCCTCGTTTCTTCAAGGCTAGTAATTGCATTCAAAATGAAAATGCTTTAGTGCTAAGTATCCCTGCAGCCCGGCCCCGAAGGACGCGGGTGGTGATACCATGAAGGACTCCTGCCGAGATTCCCAACTCAAGATTCCCCGTGGCAATTTTCCACCACACTCCGCGCCATGTCACGGGAGCAGCCATGACCTTGAGGTTATTAGGCACCACTTCTTATGGCTCAGATATCGCTTGCCCAGGTCATATCCATCATATTTCCCTATTTTAGCCCAGCAGGTCTGGTCCATGTACACGCTGCTACTGACAACTTGGACATCCAGGATCATGGCAGATTCATCGGGAATGGTTGGTCGTTTGTAAGAATGCATTTGTAAGAATAAGAATTGTATAACTGCCAATATTGGAGAAAGCATGAGCGATATCATAATTACGGCTCATTTTCGCGGAAGCACAACCATTTCTTGAATGGTACATGGAATCAGGATTTATTCATATAAGAAAGTGTACTTGGTAGCCAACTGTGAAATGCAACAATATTAAAAAAGAAAAACCCCATAAACTCAACCATAACTAAAACGAGAACCCAAGCCAACAATGGACAACCCACCCATGGCTCCCCGATGGGTGGATGGGCCGGGCTACCTGCTCTGTGGGGTAGGGCTGGGAAAATCCCTTCAAAAATGTTTCGATTTCATTCCCTCGTTTTTCTACATGATATTAGTTGATTAAAGGTGGGAAGAGTTGATTTCTTACAGGAAATTTGTTGTCATCAGTAATTAGCATCTGAAAGTACCTGCAGTTCTCAGAACAGGAAAAAATTTGTTTACTACCACCAAATATATGTGATTGATGTTAAAAATAAGATTGGCACACGATCATAGATGTCCACTTAAAACTACTCCCCTTTACACCTAAACTTTTCTATACTGACACGCCAATAGCTATTTTTCGTCAACACTTTTAAAAATGATTTAGTATTCCGGTGAAATTTTTCATCGGCTTGCGGGTTTGTGGTATAAATCCTGTTTCAGATGTTTTACTTAGTGCTTTTTAGGACGTCCCTCGGAAGCAGGCTTTGTCAATAGAGGGGTGCCCATTGGAATTGATGCAGGGGGGTGTGAGACAACACAAACAAAAGACACGATAGGTATTTGTCTTCGTGTGAGAGTGCAAATGTGTGCGTGTGCCACCCAGCTAAATGTGGGTCGATGTCGTCGGTCCCGTCAGGTCGCCAGCATAAGGTGAAGGTGGTGGATGAGGAGTGTTTTGTCATATGACAATCTTCCATCCCTGACCGATCCGTGCTGGAAGTCTGGCGGTACGCAAGCCGTGTAGACTTTGGTGGAGCACTAGCTCGTGTATCTAAGACCCTACTGAAGCCCCACCAGAAGCTGCGCCTCCTTCGCACGTATTTACTGCCTAAGCTAACCTATAGGCTAGTCTTTGGTAGGCTTGCTGCTGGGAGGCTGCTCCAATTACACGGGAAGTTCCGCTCTGCAGTGCACTCTTAGCTAGGCTTTCCACCTGGTGTCCCAAGTGCCTACATCCATGCACCAGTCAAGGACGGTGGGCTTTGCATCGTCTCTCTCTCAGCCAGCATCCCATCTCTACGCCACCAGCGCCTGCTAGCCCTTAGGGGCTCGAACTGGGAGGTTGCCCGCATCTATACTGCTTTTGATGATCATTATTTTATTTGATCAAAATTTTGGGCAGTTTGTGTAAAATCTTTGGAAATTTAGCTTTCCCAGATAAGAGAGGAAATGGAGGGGGTAACTAGGACTACTGCCTTAACAGACTCCACCATTAGAACGATCAGCCTCAAATGATAATTTGTTAAAAAATAGAAATCCGGTGTATGTCCGTTCGCACCTAAGTTTGTACAATTTGTTCAATTGTTGAAAAAACTAGTTTTTAAATTAATTTCTTGAAGATTTTGTAGGTGATTTGATAAACTTGACCCGAAGTAAGAATAGTAAAGAATGAAATCAACGGAAGAACTAAAGAGCACTCGAAATTCATAATATAGACGCGTTGTTACTAATTTTCCATCACAACCGTCGCCGTTGACTGCATTCGTATTGGGTTTGCCAACTTCGCCATCGGGTGAGCTGATGGTTAAAACACGAAGGGTCAAACAGCGAGGGCTGATGGGCTCGGGGGTTAGTCTAGGTCAGCTTAACCCGCGAACACCGGATGTGCCATTTTTATCGGCTTCCGCTCGATAAACTCCACCCGAGGGCAGAGGACCTTCTAATGGAAACAATCCAGGCGAGAGTAAAGAATAACATTCAAAGGCCCACCCCGAATATAATAAGCAAACCATAAATCCAGTTTTCATGTGGTTGTTGAAGCTCGGCGTAGAGTTGATTCATGAGCTGTGCGTATTTGAAAATAAACATAAACTAAAATAATTCAAAGTACTTTGAAGGTGGGACTCAATTCAACGTAGCTAATTCAAGTGTTTGACAACAAGGGAAAGTTTCATTCTAAACTGAACCAATATACAACAAACTTTGGTTGAGTATCTACTCCTATTCGTGGTTTCAGTAAAATTGACAGCGGTCGGTAATGAAAATCTCAGTTCCCAAAGACACCGTAAATTTCCTCGACGTTTATAAAATGGGAATTCCTCGCCCGTTTACGAATTGAACGTTTTCCCGTGCATTGTATGGAAAAATTGATTACCTCCTTCCATCGTTGATGTTTGTTGAAAAAGTTGACGACGCTGAGAAGATGAAAAAGCATTTCCACGGAGCCGCCTTTGTGTAATTTGTCACCGTTGTTGAAGACAATTTCTAGTCAAACGATGATGAAAGACTAGAAATGTAACAAAAAGGCGGGTGGTGCGCCTCACAATCAATTCGATCATTTTGTTCGTTAAGATTCATTCTCTAAATGTTTGCGTCTCGAGAATCTCTGCTATTTCTTATTCATCAGACTACCTTAAATACAATGTCTGATATATAGGTTAGTAGGATGCACTTTCCTAGTCATCTTTGACGTAAAATCAACTGGGATAGGTTTTGAAATCTGTCGTAATTCATTTACAGAGAAATTTACAATGTCTGAACCTAAAAGCGACCTCCAAAACCCTACTCTATTCGGAAAATAATAACCCCAAATGTTGAAATAGGAAGCTTTTATATTTGCACAATTATAAATCCATTCCAATATTAATTTTCCACGAAAATTCGCTCAAACCTAGAGTTCCTTGCAGCACATGCAGCACTATTATCCTAGGAGAGTGTGAGGGCAACGGCGGGCATGGCAGGTGTTAACGCAATAAATTACCGCAGCCGGGGGGGTTTAGTGGACGGATAAATCAACTGTAGTCGCCGTCCTTGATGGTCATTACGAGCCGTTTAATTGGCCACCCACCACGAGCCCTCCCGATTGATATTAAGGTAGATGAGAAAATGGAGTTCCTACGCCTTCAACATTTAATCCAAGAGAATTTAAACGTTCAATTACAAAAATGCTACTCTCGCAGCATGTCACAATGAGCGAATCTACGTATAATACGCATTATATTCCAATATTATAATAATAATATAGAAATATTATTTGTTTTATTTGTAAATGAAGTTCAATACTTTGGAAAATTCGCTCAAATCACCATGCTACATTCCTGGAACTTCTTCAGCACATTCTTGTAAAATTTCATGAAATTTAGCTTGCCAATATTTCGAATGTAAAAAAATGTCGCGTCACTACAAGGGTTTATGCACAGCTATTATCAGAAATAACGCATTTCGGAATTTTTTCAGCTTTCTGATTTATTCACAAATCATGATTACACCACTGTAAGAGTAAAATTTGCACACATACTTGTTAGTATTCATTTGATGGCACACTCTATAATTTTTTTGAACTTTTTTATCAAATAAATTTTTAAATTCAGGAAATTTGTTTATCAAAGTTACAAAACTGGGTTATGTATTCTTAGCTCAGCATTATTAGCTCCGCGCGTAAAGAAACACCTTAAAATATTTAATTTTTCGATTTTAACCAGAAAACAGATGTCGACCACAGATTTGATAGCATTTAGGTAGGCACATGTTGAGAAAGTCTGAAGCCTTCTATGCCTGCTTTATTATGACGGTTTTTTTTAACGTCTCTCTCTCTCTCTCTCTCTCTCTCTCTCTCTCTCTCTCTCTCTCACACCAATTTTTGTCGCTCCAAGAAAGGTATTAAACGGAGGATTCTCTTACTACTGTACTGTGGAGATATGTCGAATGCCATATTTGAGGGAAGAAGATACCGAAGAAGATATTCAAGATGACACAAGGGTGGAATGGGACACCAAGGCGTAATAGATATAAATGTATCAGGGTTTGAATAATAATTACTTGCTTCCTGTAGTCACTTCTCTTGTCGTTTACTTGTAAGTAAATAAAAAGTGCTTTTAAAAAAGCGGTTCTTTTCGAAATAAAATATAATTGGCGCAGTAGAACTATCGTCAGTATTGTATCGAACAATTAGTTTCGTTCTGTCGATTCAGAAGACTACCCACAATTTCGACCTAGAAAGAAGATATCCTGGCAGGAAGGGACTACAGAAGAGACGCCCATTCCAGACTACGAAACTATAACCAAACGTACCCAGCGATTCTCGGAAAGAATGTATCTCCTCATCATACTGTGAGTAGAACCACGGAATGAAACAATACGGCAGCGAAAACGCACTGTAGTATCACCAAAGAGTCAAACTTTATCAAATCTACTACTATCTGAAATGAAAAAAGACCCCCAGTACACTCACGAGTCACGAAAATTAATTGATCGGGTTTGTTTGAAGAGTCTATTATATGGAATGCAGGAGGACATTGGGCTCCTTCTCGCAAACAAAGGCCCTGCTGATATAAATAGTGCCTTAAAAATGCTGCAAAATGAATACCAACTTCCTTCCAACCGTCGACTATTTCAGAAACATACAACGAATAAACCAAGCACAAGCCCGAATAAAAAAGGGCATCCGTTCCAGTCAAATAATCAACTCCACAAACATAAACGGAAGCCATTCTAAGGAATCACAACAGACCACAGCTTGGTAAAAGTGCTTCCTTCAATCAATGAAATTACTGTAATACTGAAAAATCTGATTGATTTGTCAAGGTTTTATAGGGCTTTAACTGTTTGGAGAAATAGTGAATAGCTTGGTACGCTTAGATAGTCGCAGAAAGCTGAAAAGAACGTAGGCATGCGTTCCCTAAGTGAAATGAGTTCTTTCTTCATCGGTTTTTTCCCAAGTTATTCGGGAGGAGATGGAGGGTATTTTGGGTCATTTTGGAATGATCGTAAAATTTTTCTGTGGAATCTGTAAGATGAGAAAATGGGGTTTTAAATTTTCCCTTAATGGGTCATGACCCCCGAGCAGTGTGCGCCCAAATCTTCTCTCTTCTCCTCAAAGTTTCTTCGATCTTCTTCTCGGAAAGCCAAAAGCACTCATTTCCACGTCACTTTCCCAAAATTTAGAAAACATGTTATCCTTCGAAAGACAAGAATGGCGGAGAAATAATTCTACTGAAGGATGAGAGAATACTGACGACCGGCGCAGCGTTGCGAAACAGTCGATTCACTGAACATCGCTTGACAGAGTAAAAGCGGGAAAATATACAACGTTTGTCCTGCTACGTATTTTTTCATCCTAAACCGAATGGTGAAACCACCTCTTTCGATAGATAGATACAAAGTACCTTTAGTTTTCGAACAGTATGCGATGTTCTGTTTTACATAGAAATACGCAACTTACTTCGTTTTTAAGAATCTCAATGATTTAATTCATAATCGCGTTGATAAGTTGAATCACTAACAACGTTGGAACCAGAACATGAAAACTAACAATCCATTCCGAAAGAAAAACTACCAGAAAACACAACAGTGCACAGAGTGGTTAATTAAAAAGATATTCGGCAGGGAGTTATAGGTTTTTCTTAGCTGGCAGTACGAGTTTGTGCAACATAGTTTGTCCTCATTAAGTTTGTTTGTCCTCAGTACCAGAAAACACAACAGTGCACAGAGTGGTGAATTAAAAAGAGATTCGGCAGGGAATTGTAGGTTTTTCTCAGCTGGCAGTACGAGTTTGGACAACATAGATTGTCCTCAGTGGAAACATCCAATTAGATCATGGAAACGACCGAACTGAAACTAACAGAAGGTTACAGAACATCGTCTTCATTTCACTCAAGTACTTGAATACTTGTAAACCACACTGATTGTAGGAATAGACACAGTCGCCAAGACGGAGCGAACTGGGCTCTTATTCTACCTTGTAGGAATAAACATCAAGCAGATGGCCCTGAGAAATCCTTTTTGCGGAGATTTTTCGTGAGAGTTGGTTTTCCACTAATAATAAAATGAAAACCAACACTTTTTTGAATAGTTGTTTCTGTTGTCGACATCGCGAGAACTCATCAACATGTTTTTCGAAACTATTGCTATACGGTGCTCCATCTCGCCACAGTTTTTAGCACCCACTTTTACCATTCACACGTTTGAAGACGGACTTGAGATTTGTGAGCGAACGGATGATCGTACAGTACCTGGAGTGGCCTAATTCAATTCTACCTGAATCAATCCAAAAATCATCGAAAGTTTCTGGGATTTTTGATTTTTTTAAAGATTAACCTTGAGTATAATCCCTTTGGGTTTGATAATGTTGCCGAGATTGCTGGTATATTCCGGATTGATGTTCGATTGTCGAGCTAAATTTCGTTAATTTTGGACCACCAGTTTTGTAGAAAACCTTTATAAGGTGGACGGACGAATTGTTTCGTGTCGATTTCTGTAATTTATGTATTTCAACAAGTAAACCAACAATTTTTAGAGGGTGAGAATGTTTATTCTTGGTAGATTGAAAAGGTCAACTATTAAGAATAATAAAGTAAAATCACGGAGGAAACCGTTGATCTCGTTGTTTAATTAAAGCGAAGAATAAAATTTAATCTTTGATCCATCTTGGCTGAGGATCCTGTGTACTCACCAGTCTAAACAATGAAGTTTAGAGCTTTAGGAACCCATTGGAGGACTTTAACTTTTTTTCCAATTTTGCAGTTTTTATGCGACTCCCAACACTTTGTGGCGGGGAGCATGGCGACCATTTGTTGGTGGGTCAGGCATATGTTCATATGTGTGGCCTGCCCTATCACACTGTACCACATCATTAAAGTCGAAGTGTTTGCGAGTAGGTATTTCGGTCAAAACATTTAACATCACCCTTAAACATACAGTAATGCAAAATCCAAAGATTTATGTACTCGAATTTCATTGCAATTCAAAAATGGACTACTCCTTATACGGTTATAAAAAATCCCCATATCTATTTTTCATTGCCATTATCATTTTTCTAAGTTGATCATTAGGGCGTTTGGGAGGTAAAGGTGGCAACGTTGACCGAAACTATAATTCAAGGATAGAAGTAATTCACGGCAAGATGAATAATTGATTGTACAGTTCTTGCAGCTATCGGAAGCCTAACAGGGCGGGGAGAGGGGAATATGAGGTTGATACGAGAGGAAATGTGGTGGAAGGGGCCCTCTATCCCCATGAATAATGAAAAGCCCAGGCCAGCTCGCTCCAGCTCTGGCTCGTCGCATTCCGTCAGTCGCAAGTTCCATTATGCTCAGCACGGAGACGGCTCTGTTTATTTCTTTGAACGCAGCTAACGAAGGTCCCTTCGCCATTTCCCCGACCCCATCTTTCCACCCCAATCCCCGGGCTCCTTAAAATAACGATGGCTTACCCCACTTGTGCTAACCCAAGTTTACGCTGCCCCCGTGGGAAAATTCGAACTGTAGCGAACATAATCGCCCCTTGTTTTCTAAAAGCCGCTGAAATGACGGAAAGACAAATATTGTGAAAACCACAAAGATTCTGCAACAAATGAATGTCGTTTATCAACAAATCAAAGATACCGACAGCGGTTGTTTTGTGTAACATTTGTGAAGATTCTAAAAAATTGATGAAGATTATGATGTCTTATTTCAGATTATTTATTTTGGTTTATCATTTTCAATAATGAACTTTTATAATCGACGACCCCCCTCCTCCTCCACAAAACTTGCTTGTTTAGTTTTCAAGAGGTTTTCTTGAGGTTTGTTTCTGCCCTTCAAAGTAAATCATGATCTATGCATATGACATGTAGTGTGTTGTGCATTACCAATCTAAACTCGGCACTTCGTGCCTCCAAATCTTGTGATTGCATTGAATCTAAAAATACTTGGGCTACTGCTAGCCACCCAGTCCAGCTCAGACCTTTCGTTAAAGGGTCTCTGCAGCCCGATCGCTTACCTAACGTATTTTTCAATTGGTGAGCGAACGGACCCTACATTAGCCCGACCTAAGTTGTAGAGGAATTTAATTTCGTTGATTGGAACGTAGGCGCATGTCCTCTCTCACTCGATAAACTAAAAAAATTTCCACATTCAAGCTAGTGAAACAAGACTGGCATTACATTATTTCAATGAAGGCGGGAAATGGAATAGAATCGTGAAATGCAGTTTAGAGGGGCACTTGAACAATCAGAACGAATGAGCATCTGAATGAGTAGAAGGCGGAATTGTTGGGTATTTGCATTTTGAAATTGAGCAAGGCATACGAGATTATCAGATAAGAGAGTCTGTGTCGCGCAATGCTAGGGCGTCAAATGCGTATCTAATTTTGATCATCATGTGTGCATTCCTTACCACTCAATCCACCACTCTTTTCGTATTAGTTTCCGAAGTTGTCTGTGAGTTACAAGGCATGTTTACACAAAACGAGCATTATTCGTGAACACTGTTCTCAAACAATCACGCGCAAGATGTTTGGCTGGTGTGAACAATAACACACAATGAACAGTCTATGCGAGCCCTGTTCACGAAATTCCAAGCGCATTTTGCCACTTGATCGTAAACCTAGTGAATCTATCAATCTGTGTAAACTGAGGAATCGTCAAGTGCAAATTTCACATTTCTGTAAACTTCATAGACCTGCTGCGTTATCCAGACGTTTTTATAATAAGCGCCTATTGTTTTCATTTTATTTCGTTGCTTATTTAATGCGTATTTGATTAAACGAAATGGAACGAGACATAGACAAGTTCAAATTCTCATTTGTCAAAGAAAATACTTCCTGTTCCGTCCCTCTTGCGATAGCTCGTGGTTATCCCCCAATGTTTCCTGGATACTAAAATATCAAGTTAAGGACTATATGTTTGTATTCATTTAAAAAGGAATTTGGTGAGAAAGGAAGCATTTGGTTGTACAGCACACTAGCACAGCACAGCACACTGTGCCAAACCGTGCCTTGGAATGTATAAATGTACTTTTTTTCAAAGAGGCGGCGTAGAAGTTAGTGTCGTTGTTATCTAAACATTCTTCACATTTAAAATTGTATGTCTCAAACAATGTCTTGTATGAACGTTTTGCAAAGATTTGTCGTACGTTTGGCAACTGTTTGATGTTGAGATTTATTTATTTACTCGTTCTCCATGTGAGCAACGAAGAGGATTCTGTCATTCTAACCTTTATATGCTTCCTATATACAATTTTATGTCCCAAACCTTGCCTTGTGAACGTCTTCAAACCAAAAATTGGGGTTTAAACTTGTTCTTTCAAGGTACTTCTTTTGAGGAGAACGTTTTGCCGTGATTCGTCGTACTTGTCCAATGTCGAGGTGCAGTGCATATTCACACTTCGAATAGAATACAACATTGTTTTCGCGTGCTCGGAAATGTATTTATATACTCGTTCTTCTCGTACGTAGCCCGAGGATTAGCTGATCCTAATCGTGCCTGGAGCAGGTTGGGAAGTGGAACCTCGTAAACCTCCTCCCGTTTACTGCCGGCAGCGCGACCTCGCGCTTCCAACGACCCTTCAAACAGCTCCCTTCGAATAGACTTCCCACGGCACTTCCGCAACCGAACGTTATAAAGACCAGGAACGTAGTTGGATGTGAAACTCCAGGGAAACAACAAGAGAAAACAGGGAGACCTAATACGATTCTGACTGATCGAACATTCGAGAGGAACGAGTTTTTACCGGAAATTTTGCGTTGATTTCGAAAAAATACCCATTGTTCCTATAATAAAAATTATAATTGTTCATCGAATGATAAATAAACAAATAGTAGTGACCCATCTGCTACGTTGGGCGTACACCCATAGCTTCCTCGGTCGGCACCATGAATGTACGGATAATTAGGATGTCGTATATAATCTTGAAAGATTCTTAATTTTCAAAGATGTAGAACGTAACCCATAAACTCAAAACATCGTCAGTCCTAGCTTTTTTTTTTTTTAAATAATTTGTGATTTCTTGTAACATTGGGATGTTTCGGGGATCATTTTCTGGTTCAAATATTGCGACTATCTGTTTTGCGTGTATTTCAACGTATCTGCTATCTATTCATGTTAGCATGCGAAATTCGTAGGAAATGAGACCTACACCGCATATGTCAGTAATAAACTCGAAAACCATACTTTTGACAAGGTTTTTGCCCAAAACATCTAAACTCAGTTCCAGGCCCTTTCTAGACTCCAAGTGGAGTCCATGCGCGAAAGAACGAATTCTTCTCCATCAATTCCAAAGAATTTTATGGCCAGATTGTTCGACTTACGGAAGTTTCAAGCGACGGGATCGACGCGCTTTGAAATTTTAAATGACCAAATTTGAGCGGTAAGCAACATTTTTGCTATGAGATTACAAGGGCATGTTATTGAAAATAATAAGCCGAAATTGGATCCGCCAGTCACTGAGTTACACGCAACCGGAAAACCTCATATTTTCCTGCCTAATCTTGTACTGATTTCTACAACATTCATAACACTAAGGGAACTTACTTATTTTGTACATAACACAGACAAAAAAGTTAGAAGCCACCAACCAGACAATGTGTACATAATGTTTTTGGGGTCATCGAGTCCGAGTCAATCCAAAGTCAAATCTACAAAAAATAACCGTAGCCATGTTCCAATAGTGTACTTTTATGTTTTTGGGGTCGCTGAATTCAAATCCGGGGTCGGTTTGACCCTACAGCCTCAGGAGCAAGGTCATTATAAGGTCAAATCTCCTAAAATAGCGGTATCCACGTTGCATGTATACCTCAAGATATACATCGATATTGATTGTATGATCTTTAAATGACCTTTACCCTGAAGTGGCAGGGTCAAACCAACCCCAGATTCGGATTCAGCGACCCCAAAAACATTATCTACGCATGGTCTGGTTTTTAACCTTTCCTTCTTTGTTGGACTGCGTAATTATTCCCAATAAAGGATAGAGGCAAGATGGAGGAAAGGAGCAACTATTTTCTTTCGGAAGACACAGCAAATTCTAGTTGTGGACCAATAAATTCGGTGCCCACAATAAGGTCTTCACAAAAGTTTGAAATGCTGCACAAATCATCGCCTGATGGTCATTTACAAGAGTGAAAAAGTAGTTGAGAGTCAATGGTACGCTATCCTTTGAAAAGCCATAATTTACTATATTGACCATTTACTTTAAAATGTAGATACTCCTATGGATGCGGAATGGTTAATTTATGGGTTATCCGTTATAATTACCACGATCCTGTATGAATTCCGCAATTGGAGAACTGGAGAAGAATCGGACTATTACGTGAGTTTCATGACAAAGAGCAGAAGTTCAGTTGCCGAGCTACGGAAGTCGCTGGAGTTATCAATGCACCTACGTTTCAACATCAACGTTTCAGTAACTCTATTATTAAGATACATGAAACACTAGGTGGAGATTACGCTCCAAGTACACCCCTGTGCCTCATCGCCGCTGCTCAAGTCTAATCGTTTGTCAATTGAGAGTAACTAGGCGAAAGGGGGTTCTAACTAGGATGCAACTGGTGGTTACGGCTTCAGGCCCACGACTGCCTCCATTACGTCAACCATTTTTAAACTCTTTTAATCAACCTGCCTCCTCGACTCTGCTGCCCCACCGACTTCATTATTCTTCATATCCCACTCTACCCCAGTTCTGGAATATGTGTAAGGTAATTTTAGCATTATAATTGAAAAGAATTTGTTACCAGAAGTAAGCACAAAACACCTTTTCTCACAAAATGGAGATACTACTTTCTAGAGTATTAATGGGCTGATTTTTCACTGAAAGCCCACTATTTCGGAGCAAAAGATAGTGTCATCCATTGAAAAATGATGTTTAAAATTCAATTTTACATTTAAGCTTTGACATTTGTTACTGAGCCTTCGGTATCTGCGGATTTTGAGGTACTATTTTATCTTAGTTTTCTTATTTGTATTGCAGTGCCACAGAATTATTGTGACCAAGAAAAAGTGAAAGAAAAGAGAGAAAAAAGTGTTTTTCTCGGGATTTCCGAGATAAATAGCTACGAAGGCAGCGGAAGTTAGGAAGTCCTACCTATTTCACGAACTAAGACCTAATACAGCTGGAGTAACTATATCCAGATTCTTTCATTTCATAAACGCTGCCAATTCTAACGCATTATTATTTTTTTGAATTGTGTTATTATTGTGATTGCTCGTGTCGCTGTGAGGTTTGGAGGTCACTTTCAATTTCGGAAATTGCGATAATAATTCAGCCATTCTAAAATGTTTGCGAATGACAACCCACTTGCCTTTCAGTAAAAACAACGAAAATGTCCCATGACATCTATCAGTGTAAGGCGATCCGTCTGGCTAGACGTTGGGACCAACTAGACCCCAAGTAGAATCCATGTGCGAAAGGACGATTTTTTCCGACATTCCCGTCTTTTATGGTACAGAATTATTATATTGCTGATATAGAATTCGCGCATCTTGAAGCGTAAAATGACAACATTTGAGGGGAGGGATGGTAGTCTCTAACGTTGGATGAAAACTGAACTAACAGGCTGTTATTAGGCAAACGGAATGAGACGATTGAGAGATAATTCGAACAGCTGCCGTGTACGTTGGGTGAGTGATTTCGCGTTTATATTTTTGTGCTATGACCTGTATAATATAGACTATTCAACTACCTAATAGTATACATATCTCATTATCAATATGTCAATCACTTGGCCAATTCACACCTGTTGAACAACACATGCTCAAGCCTTGTGATTCCTTGACCACTCGGTACAGAAATTCGTGTTGAGATTCTCGAGAGGAATGCAATCACTAGCCTAACGTTTCGTCCGATTTAAAAGACTTCTTCAGGGCTACAGTACAGAGGTACAAGAGAAACAACACCAACATTAGTTTGTTGACTTACCATTGATAACAATTGTCTTACATCGATTTCTCACCTACGTGGGCACTTTTATAAAATATTCAGGTGTTAAGTATTAGAAAAAAGTTGAGTTTATTACACATAAAAGTATTGCACTTAGCAAAACAAGTGTGTGAAGGAAAGCAACAAAAACAGTGATATGCAGGCTGAAGGTGATAACATGGAAGCTAATGGTGGTTGTTTCTGTCATACTGTCCCATGGATATTACTAAAATGTGAAAATATCTTTCCAAATTAAAAAATAATTAAACAATACGTCGGTCTAAAAAAAAAAAAAAAAGAATCTCATCCCTAGAACAACCATTAAAAAGAACAAGTAGCCGCACTTAATTTTTCGCTGACTTTGAAACTTGAAGGTTGATTAAATTGAAAACAAGGTAGATTAAATTACAGCAAGGGAATGATTAGTGCATCACATGTTCGATACTAAATGAGCGGGTTCAAATGAAACATTTTATCAGCTAAGTGTTTGGGATGGCTAATTTTTCAAATAATACTACAACCGGTCATTACGAGCGACAGTAGGAACTTACTGTCAGCCTTAAACATATCATCCTATTTCAAAACAATTATGAACTATGTCCAGCAACGAAGTAGACATCTAATATGCAAATACAGTTGACGAGGATTACCTGCAACCTACCAAACTTCACATTCAACGTAAGCAGTCCAGTCGGGTGCAAAGCAGTACGTCACTGCTATGTCAGGCAGTGCTCCAAGGGAGGGGGAATAGTGAGATATAATCATTGTCTATCAAACAGTATTGACGATGTAAATATTGAGAGGCGATTAATCGTCGTTAACGTTGGGTTCGTCATTAAAAGTATTGAGAGTCACTTGGAGTCTGCAGTACACTCTTGATCAACATCTCTTAGACTTAGCTTCTCTCTCCTAACTCTGACTGTTTGAACTTTGTGTCCTATCAAGAGAGGCAGAATCGTATATTTCCCGGCCTGAAGGACACGAAATTCAAGTTCATTAACGACAGGTAAATTGTGAAAATCGAAGAGGTTTATTATTCCTCATTAGTGCCAATTGCATATCCGAACGAATAGAAATTCGACTACCCCTTGAGAAGATCATGCGTTTGATACTGAACAATATTTCTTGGTTCTTATCACGTACTGGATCCGTCATCATGTTGGGTAGAAGGCACTTCAACTTCCTGAGGCCGACTGGGGGGAGTCAGAATAACAATCTTCTTCACGGTGCATTGTACGCATAATCAAGTCTTGAAGCGTAACTAAGAAAGAACAAAGGGTCTATATGGAAGTTGCTTTATCACAAAGAACTCATACATCCCATAGTACGTTACGGATCAGTGGCGTATACACTGACTACAAAAGATACCAACTCACAACGTATATTCGAATGAAAACGCAAGAGACGGACAAAAGGGCCTGTCAGGAGAATGGAGAACTCAGATGAACTGGGAAATGCACGATACTCGACTCACGTAGAAAGTATCGTGTGCTGCATTAAATTTATCAGCACGGGGTAAGTGATGAGGAAGAACCTACTAACAATCCTGCAGGTATGGAAGTGACTCAATGCCTAGGACGTAACTAGTAGGCCAGTCGATAGAGCGTGTAAAGGGTGCTGGACCAAAAGGTGGAGCCTGTTTTATAATTGTTTTATCGATTTTAGCGGGAAGGGGGCCACAATGAACGATCTGTATGTATATATATTAAATCAGGTTAAGAAATTTGACAAAAATAAAGAGGAAAAGATTTTTCAATTAGTCTTTGTCAAAGTTAAAAGAGAGATTGTTATTGGAAATTTCCAATATATATGGTGATTTAATATATGGAGGAGGTGGGGAGAGAGCCCAAGCCCCTCTAGATGTTATTTGTCAGTATGTCTTATGAGTTCGACTAAAGACTCTTACAACTTGACGAAATTTCCAATCAATCATTTAAATTGAAGCCAGGTGGTCGATTGGCTCCAAGAACCCATCTAAGACTTCTTTCTGATTGTTGGATCAATCTATCTTTTGCCGTGTCTGGTAAATTCCTTTCAACTTTCACTCCAAAACATTGATCAAATATTGCATTAGGTGACATCGCATGCATTTTCACTGGGAGTGGACGGTCGTGAGGATGGTGTGTTTACCAATGTTGAATGCCTCAGTGGACTTTTCGAAGACTAATTGGTAAACGCAAAATTTTGACTGACACTCTGCTACACCTCGACACTTATATGTGTGGTTAGTGTTAGCAGAGGAGAAGTCTGGACCCTCAATCACACACATATACACGGTGTTTACTGGGACGTTTCCTTGTGACAAGACTAATCCATACACTTTAAAAAATGTATACATTTTTCATTTAAAATTATATCAAAATCGGATGAAAACGGTATTAATCAGCAGGGGGTAAATTTCTAGGGGGTGTGTGGTTAGTGCTGTGAACCGTCCCCTATGCAATTCATTGCTCGATTATCAATACATCAGTCTGAGTATGTCCAAACATAAAATCCACCATGTATCATTTCCTCAACTTCTAGTTTCTCACATCAATTTCAACGTAATGAACGATTATTGTAACCTCATTCTATCTGACTAACAGTTAGCGCACAGACCCGCAATAAATGTCGACTAACCTCTCTAAGAAGTTGATTTATCCATTTCTGTCCCTTGAATCCTTGTATCAAGCTTTTTTTCATTTTGAACGTAAATAAATACCTCAATGTTTCAACAAAAACACTGAAGCCATTAACCAGATTGTTAGTCGAACTTAGAGAGGGTTAAAAGCCCCCTTCATACGTGAAATATCGGAACTGGCTAATATCCAGAAACTGTTTTTTATGACCTCCCCATTCCCGTTTTTTCTGCTTCTACCGAACATGAAGAGTCTATCGAAACAACCTGCTATATCGTTTACCACTCTCACTAGTTTTATTTTGTCAATCACAGACAATAGAGATGAACAATTTAATAACCGGGAACAAAGGAAACGAAGAGGTTGAGAGTTATAAGCTAGTTTGCGCGGTCAGGGAAAGCACCCGCCAAGTTGCTGCTTCTCCATAAGCCCCTACCGGTGGTTCTTCATCCTTTTATTGGAGGTTCACAATAATTCTGGTAATGATCGTTGGACAGCGAGGAAACGGGTTGAATTGAATTTATTCGAAGAATACTATTCCAAAAAGTCATTTTCCGAAATGTGAACGTTGAACATTTATGAGTACCCGAGTATGGACAACCAAAAAAGGTACTTGATCTATATTCTTCAAGTACTAGAAAAAATCTACTAATATCTTACAAGAGTCGAGGAAATCAATAAAAAAATTACGACGCAAAGTACTTTGAAAGTAGGATTTTTCGAGGATTGCACCCGTATTTTGTACTTCTAAGCACATTTCTAACAACTCTGATGTGTAGAAAAATGTGCTCAATGTTGAAGGGGGACGTGCTAAACCAAGCTGTATGCTGAAAAACTTTGACGATAGATATCGTATTATTATAATAGCTAATTAATGTTTGCTATAATGTGGTAATTAATGTAAAGTGCGGAACACCATCTAGAAAAATTGTGTATGCCATTAAACCGAAGAGATCAAATTTTCAAGAGAAATTCATATGATTCATTTGTTTCTTCAGTTGAAATTCAAGGGATAAGTGTAATGAGAAATTGTAAGAAAAATAAAGAAAAGTCGCCCATGAGATCAAGCTGCACGACTGAGAATGTTATGCCAAACTATATTATTTTAGGCGGTTCAGTTCATTTGCAGTAAAATTTATAGTTAAAATTATCTTTGTCCACAAAATGGTTCGATTTGTAACGCAATGTAACATAAACATACAAGCAATACGTTAGGAGAATTCAGCGATACGAAAATTTTGTATGACTGGAACTTATTTTTGCCTTCACGTTTCTTTGCGATTTATCGGACCTGATCATGTGCAGTGCTTCACTTAAAGGTAAATATGCAGTACATATAACCAAAGAGACGTAATGTTTTTCAATATTTTATTTGTGGAGAGATATATGTCTATGGTTCATAAAGATGTTTCCAGGTGGAGTACACCACCATTTATTGAGGAGTTTCACCATCGATTCTATCACCGTCAAATGGTAGAAAAACTTCTGGAATCTAATCAATTCAAACCATTTTCACCCGAAATATACTTTTAGTAGTTGTGCCCTAACAGGAGATTCGAAGGAGAAGCGGCTGGACGGTATTCCACGTTTGATGACCACATCGATGGAATCCCCTCTCGAGGCTCTCGAATTCCTCAACTGAACGGTCTTTGATATTAGAGCTTCTGTGCAATCTCGTAGTCCGAACAATCGAATCCACGTCCCTCCCTCTTCCGACCTTTCATACAGTTCGTAAAGACGGAATACGGCGGGTGCAGGGGGTTTCTCCTGTATATGCTGCTTCCAACCTGGGTTATTCACGGCTGACCATGGAATCAACCCACCAAGTTGCGAAGAGGGTGGGAGATGCAGGTATTGCGAATAACGTGGAATCCGGCATTTCATGAGCATAGGCAGCCTTGATGATGTAGGTTAGTGTAAGGGTTCAAGGATTAGATATAATTGAGTCTTGTTTCGTTTTACTTCTTCACTAAAGATGTTAGGAATGATTTGATGCTCTACTCCAAGCAGCAACACAGATACCAGATGTACAACCATGGCAGATAGGTACAGGTAATTAATGCAACCATTATCTGGGGTGGAGTACAGGGATTTAGTACTGAATTGACATGGGGTAGGCTGTCCTATCAGAAACTGGAGTGAATGGATCCCAAGAGAAGGAGCATTAATATGTGAAAATGCGAAAGATCTCCGGGATTTTACCTTGAATTTTAGGAATAAAATTTTGATATTTTTGCTCATGTTATCAGTTGGTATTTTTATGAATTGATTGAGACCATCCAGGATACCATGAAGAGTTCAATTTGTTCGATCTCCACGATAAAATCTCTTTATGAACTGTCATAGTTCAATTTAACTAACAAGACAGACCCGCTTCCGGATGTTTATTGTATTCATTTCCTTTCGGTAGATGCCTATTGTTGTTATATTGAGGTATTGTGCATTAACACTTATTTATCCATTGAACAGTGATATGCCTACAAATAACAAAATTTAATACAGAAATAACTCACTTTTTGTTATAATTTGTACAATTTGAAACCTACAAGTCTTGCAAAAATAAAAAAGCTATTTTCAGGGCTCAAACTGAGAAGGGAGTCGGTTGATTACAAAGATTGATTATTATAAATAATGAATCAACAAAAACTCTGTGTGGCGACCAAGTATTAGAAGTCAATTTCGGGAACAAAATTACGATGTAGTTTGTGACATTTTTTGAAAGAGAGAAGGCAAGATAATAATTATGTATTGAGCGTTTACGGCTCTCGTTACAATTTAAATCCCTTCCGACAACTTTGAGTAAGCTCAGAACAAAGTTGAAGCTGAATAATTCAGGATTCAGATGAGAGCTCCGCTACAGGGATACATCTTGAAGTCCAAAGTTAAGAGATGGCGGAAAGTAACTCTCAGTCATTCCTTTACATCTAAGACTAATCTAATCCAGAGAATCCCCGCAATTTAATATCAAAAGAAAGACAATGGTGAGGAGTGGTTCCGTCCAAGCTTCATCTTGAACTTGGCCCGAATCTGCCTTCGGGAGATAAAATTTCAACCTATTTCGGAAACTATTCGCCCGCAGAGACCTTGCTTTTTCTTCACAGAACAAATTAGTTGTTGGATGACTCAATGAATTTCCGTGACAGTAATGAAGATTGATATTATTAGCTCGACTTTAATTAACCTTTCAAGAGTAATACAATAGGGTAAATAAAATTACGCTTAATGGTTTACTCGATTATAGTTCGTGATTGTTTATTGGTTTACTGATTCTACGAAGGACACTAATTCGCTCGAGTATTCCAGGAAAAATTCTCGTTGAGGGGAACAATTACTATTTCCACAACGGAGGAGCTCACTTTCAAACAGGCACATATCCATTCCGATTGCAAGGCACTGAAAAAAATGTAGGGGACGGATTTGTTACCTTTTGATGCAAACACATAACTTTAGCCCCGGAATTGACGTGGATGTGTTCTGTTTAGTTCGGAAATGATAGGGTCTGATTCAATTCATATTCAGAGATCGAAAATTGAGAAAAAAACTTTTTCACCCAGATTTGGATGTGTGCCTTTTTGAAAGTAAGCTCCTCCATTATGGTTGTTTATGATCTAATTTTTATTATTTTATTATCTTTCCAAACAGTCAGTCCAAAAATATTACGGGAGAGTTTTGACAATAAGACTAGCACAATACCATAAAGTATATCGATTGCTGCTTTCTCACTACAATGTGCGAACCGGTGTCTCTGGGGGTCATTCCTCGTGCGTGGCAAAACTACCCCTAACTACAGTCCGATTCGGCTGAAATGTTCGGGGGCTGCATGGATTACTTCTTAGGGCCGATTTAAGCAACAATTCCTAACCATGGTTAAAGTGAGTTAAAAATCATTGTTTTACGGAACCACAGATTTGAACATTGATTGTAACAAACGGGTTTCACCAATATATCAATGGTTACACGGCTATCAGTAAACGTCCATTTGCAGCATTTCCATAAATCGTCGATTTAATCTTTGATACTGGAATGCTAAATGTTATGACAGTGATAACGTAAAAAACAGATATTTTATATTTTCGTTCTATTCCCGCTTGTGTACTTGCTTGCTTTACTTCACTACTTATCTTGCTTTACTCCCTGTTTTCTGTTTTCGTTAATAAGGTTTTTTTATGTTTATAGTTCGTTTGTTAATATTGTTGTTAAAATTTTGTTTGGAGAGGAAGTGAAGAAAATTTAGAGTGGGGAATCGTGGGGAGCAGAGAGAGGGGGATAGTAGGAAACCCTGCTTAATGATGACCGTTAGCCAGAAAAAGGGCTTTAAACAGCTTGGGGAATTTGGAGTCCATTAAAGGCTTTAAATATGTTCACATACAAACGGGATTATCAAACAATGAGGTACCAAAAGCGGCAAGTATGGTCACCGTTACCTGCGGGCCTTGAATAGGAGTCAAGTGTGGTTTTCAAGAGGTAATGACCCAAACACCGAAAAACTCTTCATGATACAAAACTATTTCAGATACATCTGAACACTTCTATACAAACAACGATTGTAGGTTTTTAGAATTTTATCGATTTCTCAGCACATTTTAATCCTCAACACTCAAAATATGAGCTGGGTCCGGCATGGTGTGGTGGTTAAGATCCTTCCCTAAGTTTTCAAGACGTCCCTCTGAAGCAAGGCTTTACGGTTGAAGAACGCCTATTAGAATTGATCCTATTTGGTCGACCAAACACAACAAAAATAGATAAATAAAAACAACTGCATCAGGTCCGTTCCAGGCCATTATTTATTGACTAATTTACTAATTTCCATATGGGCAAGCCCAATTTACAATCGACAATACATTCAAACGAGAGGACAATAATAGAAATTAAGAAAATACAATATACTGACAGAGGATTACAAAAACATTCAGCAGGGGGTTTGAACTGGAAAATAATTTTAATTAACTGAATTTAATGGGGAAACAAGTAATTAAGGATTTAAGTTTCGATAAGGGACTATGGGGGGGGGGGAGGTGATAATCGAAGTCATCGGAACGGATCCCCATCTTATAAGCAATATAACGTAAGAACCTTCTATGCGCTCGCTCTATGCGATATCCATTTACCGCATACAGAGGAGACCAAATAGTAGAGGCATACTCTAGCTAGGGCAGCACAAGGGTCTTATCGAGCGACTTCATGGCGTGTTGAAAAATTCCCTGTTATTCCTGACTTACTTTAATCTCTTTACCGAATCTCTGAGAAACAATAGGTGTCTGTGAATATGACAAATCTTGTCGACGGTGCCTTCCATTCTTAACATATTTTCATGATTTTTCTTTTTTGTTCGGTCCCAAGTTTATTCCAATTGTTAAAAATGAACAAAAATTCGGAATAACACGCAGAAGAGCGGAATTGAAGGAGGTCGACTCTACTCAGGTTACTATTTTCAACGGATTTTCAAGATTCTTATTTTGTTCAATCCCAATTTATTCCAGTTGCACAACGAGGGGGAAAGGATGGAGAATTTTCATAACTTTTTAAAGAATTGAGTGGGTCAAATCAATAAAGTCTGTCTTGTATCTTATCACAGTTTGACTACACGTACACGTTTATGTGTTGTATGGATTGCCTTCAACAGTTTCGTCGAAATCGTCAACAATCAATTCCATAATGTGCTTGTCAGGCCGAGTGACTGAGCTCTACACCTTACCTCACTTCTCTTATCCAATTTAGACATAAAATGAAAGTGTTCCAATGGACTAGGATATTTGGATATATCAATCATGTCAATATATCCACGCCCAATCAATCACTCTGAGACGAACCCCTCCTTCCGAAAGCTACCTATCAATCACTTTGTGAACATTCTCATAGGTGTTTCATGGAAAGGTGTTTTCGTAATTGCCTAAGCGTACCGCTTCGCTAGTTTGAAAGGCAATGGGCGTTCAAACAGTAGAAACCATCCAGTAACATACCTAAGCAATACCAGAAAACATACATCAAACCGAATGGTAATAACGTGTTTGTTGCCATTCTCTTCATAAGCCGCATGTTCACCACTCCATTTAAAAAGTACTGAAAGTTATTGCAAAGAAATTTATTGTTTCTGAACCAGATAGCCTTCGTAAATCACTTTTCCATTTAAATTTGATGAAGTCTGAGGCTCATTATCTTAACTTAAAAATCAGGCCTCCATTCGTTGTGGCATTCAAAATTAAAACACTTGAGCTGCGGCCAGCCAGTTGATCTAGCTCAGACCTCCCATTGAACGGTTTCTGCAGCTCGGCTCTCTTGGTAAACCGTCTACCCAATCGTGGACGACGGCTTTTCACTACCCGAAGGCGTGCGAAAGGATAATCACACAGCAACCCGAGTGGACTCATTATATTCAGGAAACTAATTTTGTACATTAATCCAACCAAAAACTACCCTCTTATATAGAAAGTCAGTTGAGATTTTGATTTTTGATGGATTAATCCTTAGATATAATACCTGCAGGTTGACTGATCACATTATTGGCGCATCCTGGATCAATGTTGGATTTTGGTTTTTTTTTTTTTTTTTTTTTTTTTTTTTTTTTTAGCGAAATCTTGTAAATTTTGGTCAAGAAGTTCGAAGGAAATCTTCAAAAGTCGCACAGTGAGGCTAGACGGCCAAAAATGGGGAAAGAGAAAAAATTGAGAATGAGGATCTTTGAAAAGAATGAGTGTAATAATTTTTTCGTAAAAACATTATTGTTAAAACTCATAAATTGAAATAAATATTGAAATTTCCTTTTTTCGGAACTAATCGCTAAGCGATAGAGCAGCATTATTTTGTTCCAAATACCGTAGAATACTTCCATCCCTAAAATAAACGTTTACCAAATCCGAATAAGCGATTTTTATCGATGTCGTTTCCCCGTATATCACGTCAGGTAATCTAAAATTACATGCCGAAGAACCAAGTTAACTCCAAACAGAACCTTGTTGATTCTTACACTTTGCGGAAATATTTTACGAGCAACATCTATAAGAAGGCGAAAGTACTTCGTTTTATTTTCCAACAACAAAAGAAATGAGTGGGGTGACTGCAAAGAAGCTCTGTCTTTGATCACATTTTAATCCACTGCATCTAAGTGCGGTGGAATTCGGCGATAGAATTTGAACAGCTTCTTGATAATATTCAGAACTTAAAGAAAAAAAAATGAGCTAAACCAAAGGAAGACGAAGCTGGTTATTAGGCTGACCCATGCCTCTCAAGCTGTTTTTAGCTATAAAAACCCAAATCTAGAGTTAATGTTGAAGCCATAACGTTTTGGAAAAATGATTAGTACTCCTTAGCGATACTATATGAATATATTATCAACATTATGCCATTTAGGAATTTTTTAAATCACATTGAACGAGGTTAACAATTCTCAAATTTTACTCTCAAAAAGCTAAATATCTCGAAATATCATGTTTCAGCCTCCATTTGGGAGTGCAAACAATTTTTAGCCGCCGAAGGTCTTTTACTCTATTATTCCACAGGTAATAAACTTCGAGACAATCACATTACATCCCTTTTTGATTCGCTTTGTAAAAATGGATTTTTCTCCACCTTGGCCCCATTGTGAACGGACGGATTTGTTATATTTTTAAGTTTATTTTTTTTTTTAATTCTGTTTTTGAAGTATACTTATTTTGAAACGTAAATTTTTTGAAATTTTTTTTCTTGGTTTTAAACCTCCAACTCCTAGAAAGCCAAAAATCGAAAATTTTTTAGTGGCCCTCTGTTATCCGACTTTTTTTAAGCCAAAATAACATAAAAATACAGTCATCTACAAAATTTTGGAATTTAGTGTTATTTTAGAGGCCTATCCCCCCAAGAACCACTACATCAGCTCCAGGATGTACTAGTTTCAAAAACTTCATTTTTAGCTGTTTTGCACACAAACTCAACCAAAAGTTATATCAGAATACAAGAATATTAAAATACTCATCGGAATAATCATCAAAATCAATCTACAAATTTTTTCAGAAACTTTAAAAAAAAATAATAATGTTCAATTTTTTTATGAAAAGCGTACCAGCAGTGCACATGTAGTCCCACTTCGCATTTTTTACACATTTGCCTTGTGTGTTTCTTGCATTATCTGCATCTTTTATGTGAGCAGGACACTGGTACATGTTGAGCTAATTCTGTTGGTCGTGTTGAGTTAGCCTTCGGATGAAAGCTTGGAGAGGTCCTGGAACGAACTGGTGGTTTGCCATCCTTGAAACATCACCCTTGGACTACTTGCCTTCGTAACTGGCATTATGTTACTTTTTCAGCAGTCACACCTGTGCACAATTGCCATTCGTTTTGGCATGCAGCTTCAATTTCAAAAGCGAATAATAGATACCACCACTTATTACCAAGGTCACATTACTGGCTGATTACTTTTTACCCACTCCTTGATAAGCTATAACCTCAATGCCTGTAGGCCCCTACAGGGGACAGTGAGTTTTGAGATAAGCTCACGGAATCATGCTTGAAATATTTCCTGTCATTTTTCGTTAGTCAGTCACAGAAACGTATATAGAACATGGAAAACAGAAATATCGGCTAAAATTACCGTTTTTGAGACATTATGAAGATAATTGGGAGCACAAGTCGACAGGTCGCGAAACTGAAGGAGGTTATGTTGTTCGTAGGTGTATGGCTCAAAAGGTAACGGACTTATAAGACTTCAGTTTTTCCGATTTGTTGTACACATTTCAGACAACCACAGACACCGAGAAACAGAAGGGTTAGTCGATTCATGAAAAAGCAGGGGCTTTTTGAAAATGTGTCTCCTGTGGGGGACTACAGGCGTTCGAGAGTTATTTTCAAAGGTCCATTTTGATTTTGATTTTGGAAAAAGCAAAGTTGTTTAGCTCCCGAAAGTGACATTAATAGTTTCGCTACGCATAGATTGACTCAGGAGCAAAATTAAATTCAACAAAAATTGGAAATTTCCGTTAATAGATGAACATAATTTAGTATGGATCAGTTTGTGTAACCAACTATTACGGCATAAATTGTTGAGGACAAAATCCACTTCAATATACATTGAAAGCGTGCGTTTGAAAATGGATGAAAACTATTCAACATTTCGATAATTCCCAAACATTGTAGAACAGCTGAAAATTCGCGGTTTTATTACACTTCACTTCAGATTTTCAAATATACTTCAACGGTTTCACCATGTGATGCTCAACTCTGTCAACAGGTGCGAGAGCCTGAGATACCGGAGACGACTTTAGGAACCGGATAAGCTTATCAGTTATCACTGATCTCAACTGATTATCAAGAAGCAGCTCTACGTAGAAGTGTCATGGCAGGTCGGAAATCAGCCGCTCAAGAAGATCAGTCACTGATAGACGAGCATGGGATGGAGCAACACTGCACCTCAGTTGTTCTCATTCAGGTATCGCAGGACAGTCAATGAGGAAAGTGCTCCGAACCAAAGAAAACTAATGGAAATCATGGAGAGAGATGCTGCACTTACATCTAATAGGTGACGGTGGCTATAGCCAACCTCATTCGAATGTTGCTCTATAACTTTCCCGGCAACCGGTAATTTACAGTTCTGATTTTCGGACGTCCCTCTGAAGCGCAGTTTTGCCAGTAGAGCGACGCCTATCTCGATCCAGGGAGGTGGGCAACCCATACACCAAAAAAGCTGCAAACTATTACACAGAGGTTTATTACTTCTGTATCAGACAGCCCTTCTATGTAAATCACTTATAGCCTTTGTAGACTGTGGTACATTAACTAAGCTAGACAACTCGCAGGTCCATACCTTGTAATTGCATCCAGATGAAAACACTTGAGCGGCCGCCAGTCACGCGGTCTACTTCACATTTTATGGGTATTTCAACCCAGTTCCTCGATGTTCGATTTTTGAGCCAAATTTCGTGAACTTCGGTCCAGTAGTTTCGGAGAAAAGTTCAGGAATTTTAGAAATTACGTTTTGTTTTGAAACATATTTCAGATTTTTATGATGTGATGGGTCAACATTTTAAATTACCTATTTTTCAAACGCTTTGTGATCCAATTAGTTTGTGTAGCAGGACTTTGCAGACCGCATAAAAACTGCGCTAGAACGTCAGCTTTCTATTGAACTAATCAAATTGATTGTAGTAATTGGACATCACAGTGAAAATGAGGTTTGAATTCCAAAAGACGTGTTTTTTGCAGGCTAATTTGAGTTTTTTTTAATCAAATGGGGACACGACCACATCTTCCCGACTGCATAATAACCCTGACTAATAGGAAGGTATTTGGTGATTTTTCATTCGTTTTATGACGGAGGTTTGTATTGAAAAGATTTGAAATTTTCAGTCTTTAGGTGCTCTGTTACAATTTAAGTTGTTCGAAATGTCCTCTACTTTGACGTAGGTATGCAGATTCTTGTTCGTCTGAACACTGCGATGAAAGCATTTCGGAGCTCTCTATGATTTCTAAGAATGTCGTCTGTGCCCTCGAGGATCATCAAAATCTGGAGGGCTATCGACTTAATCTTGACTTCAAACACTTTGGTTTTTTAAATCTCCCCAGAGGTAAAAACTCATGGGTGTGAAGTCAGGACTGCGAGGAGGCGATCTCACAGGTCCATTTTGTTCTATCCACCTATGATTGAAAACATACATCGATTATGTATCTACCGTAGTAAGGGATTGTAGATGGATGTTAATTTGGGATGTCTCAATTCGTTATACAGAGAAATAATTGTTATTAGTTATGTTTTGACGATAGATTTGTATTATTTTCCCTATCGAATTGGTGATGGTGGTGATAGAAAGCAGTAGCAGGACAAAATGGACCTTTCAGTAGGCCTCCTCGCAGTCCTGCCCTCACACTGCCCTTTCTCCCTCTTTCTAAGGACATCCTCAAATTTGAATTTTTCGTTAATATTAAAGAAGTTATGGCAATAGTTATGTAAGGACGAAAACATTTTAAAAAAATCTCAAAAGTAAAATAACTAAGAAACGAAGCCTCTAAAGAAATAACTCCAAGAGGAACTGTTGGTTCGAATTGGAACACGTCGAAGAGCGGTCGGACACGACTCGCTTTACACTCTGTATATACAACCTCATGGTAAATTTTCAACCAAATAGATTTACAGTTACGGTTGAAAAAAATTGATTGATTAGCTAATAATTCTCGTAATAATAATATAAACTGTAGATTTTTTATTTTTGAATTCAATTAGTTTTAAATGCATATGCTCATTTCAATTTCGCTGGCTGTGGCCTATTTAATGGGTTATTTTTCTATACCGTACAATAATTTCATATTAAGAATGATTAGGCTGTTGTGAGTTTTCTTGTTGTTTAATAGTGTGAGGAACTTTGAATAATTATGTTTAAAGAGCAAAAATCAAATGTAATGCACTTCAGTTAAATGCACCTTTTAAATTCTCCTAAATGCTGTACATTAATATCAAAATCACATAATTTGAATAAAATACGTGTGGGTACTTGTTGACTGCTAGGGGAACCACGTTACAGCCGAATACGGCTGATATTCCTATTTGGTTACTTTGGAGAAATATGCTAATTTAATGGATCGATAATTTTCAAAAGTACTACTACCGAATGGTCCGTTCTGGTCCATTCTGAAACGACTGCTGAATCCTAAAAGTTTTTTTTAGATGTATCGTGTGTGATCCCGGACGATAACCTTCTTCAGAATCAAATACAGAAGAAAATTAGTTATCCAATTAGCGTCCCAAAGAAACGACGAATTTGTAGGGAAGCAATGTTATTTAATGCCTAAGTCGGTGCTTACTAAATTGCTAAACAGCTACGAATTATTTTTCGCAGAAGATCTCTGTATGACCCTTAATGCCATTATCTAGTTTTGATTCAATTAAATTACTTTATTGCAATCTGTAAATCATTACGTTAATCATTTAAGTGATTAATCTAATAATTTTTAGATAATAACCTATCAGCAAATGAATCATTTCTTTGTCCCTCGAGTAATACTTTTAAACAATTGTAGAAGTAGAAGTGGAAGACTGGTGTTAATGTCCCTACATTTTGACAATTTATGGAAATAGGTTTTTAGATGTGATTCTTGTCAGCGTGTAATACGTTGGTGTGAAATGTTTGTTGTTTTTTAGTTATTGAAATAAATTTGTTACTCATTGTCATCATATTTAAATCAACTAAATTATGTCTTAATGTTATACCACGACAAGTGTCATGGTATTTCAAGCTGCTGAGTGAATTCATAAAATAAATGGGGCTGTATGTTATAGTGTGTTAAAGTGTCTTGACATCTCGAGGTTGGCGGCTGGGCGAAGTCAACAAATAAAGATTATGGTATAGTGGAACAACAATATTGATATTTTAGTTCAATCTACTAAGTAAAGTCTTCAAATAAAAAGGGCTCTATGTTACAGTGGCACAAGTGGCATGGTATTTCGGTTTATACTGCTAAGTGAAATCTTCAAATAAATATGGCTTTATGTTAAAGTGGCTTGACAACGCCTGATAGGGTGGCAAGTGCAGTCATCAAATAAATACATTATGTTTTACCGGCACAAGTGTCTTGGTACTTCAGTTCAATCTGCTAAATGATATTTTCGAATGAATAGGACCTTATGTTAGAGTGGCTAGGAACTGTCCTAAGTAAACTTGTCAAATACATAAAACCTTAACGTTAAGGATTTCTTGATACCTCGGGATAGGTACTTATAACTGAAACGTCAAGGAACATATGGAAGTTCAAGTCGCCAAATTTTACGAAATGGATTTCCGTCAAGGAAATCATTTTTTATTTACAGAAAAACCCCTCAATAAGTGGAACAAAAAACCGCTATTTCTACATTTCGAAAAAGCTAATTTTATGACTAAGTGAAATAATCTGACCACGTTGTGATTACAATTTCATTAGTAACCCTAATTAAAAACTCAGCATCTGTGCCTATGATTAAATTTCCAACACTGACTGGTTGTAAGTACCTACATCATCTCACAGAATGTTTCAGATGACTCCATGCAAACTCCTTTCACCCTCACTTCATCTTTCATTTCTATTAATGTTGCTCGTATTAATTTTAGTATTTTGTCGGCAATAATGTGTCTCTGGAAGTAACTGCTCCGAGAAAGACTTTTTAGTAATTTGAATCGTTAGCGTAATGGTCTTTATTTCTCAAACTATCTCTCTAGATCCATCAATTATGTATCTATTTAAACGAAATACACTAACAAGTGGTAACAACCAGAACTAGTTAATTGTTAATTAGTAATTGTACACGTTCCGTTCTAGGGTCACTGCCTCGTGAAGACTCCACTAATTGATACAGCCGTCCGTGTGATCGTACTCAAGGTGTCAGTAATGACTGATGATTACGCTGTATACGCCTAATAACCAATGCTAGTGATGATAGTAGGGTAAAACATGATTTCCAAAGATTACCCATTGATCTCAGAAAGAATTAAGGTCTCAACAACTTTTATTTGGGACAAAAATTGTTTTGCCGAATTATTCTGACAGTATTTCTGACAGTCTTTTTAAACTTAAGGTGGTCTTCATGGCAGATTTGATTTTCAACGATAATCAACAAATTGGGTCTCTGTTTGTTAAGAAGTCGATCATTATGGCTAAAAGAAGTCACTATTGCACTCGAATACTCGATTTTATTCCTGCGACTTTCCAAAACCTGAAAGCCGAGAAAATCAGCTTTTTGTTATTTAGCTAATGAGATGAGTCGTAAATCTTTCAGTTTACGTTTATAGAACACGCACATTTTTAAGGTGCACTTTAAAATAAGGAAGTTATATCCACAATTAAAAGTTATATTTATTCCTCAAAATGAATAAAACGGGGTTTTAGATGTTTTGAGACATCATTAACTCGATAACTCCCTAATTGAATGATAAATTAAAAAATTGTGGTGACCATTGGAAGCAAATTTTTATGCTTTACAACTTTAATGGGCGAAAAAAATGTTTTGCCGAATTATTCTGACAATACAATTGGAAAACATTGTGAAGGAGCGAAAAATGCCCAGTAAGACTGGCTAATAAAATAGTTCGTTCCGCCTAGAATCTCATTTGGAATCTACGTGGACCGTCATTTTCATTCCTATTAACCAACTAAACTCATTTAAAATCAAGAAGAAAGCAAAAAAGTACAAAAAAGTTATTGAATAGCAAGACAAAAACGTTTGAAGAAAAGGAAAAACGAGAATGTGTTTTGGAACTCCTACCCGTGTGCTACTTTTACTCCAAAATTTCTCAGTTAATTTTTCTGACAGGAAAATTACTTACTTTCTAAGAAGCTACGCATAAGAAACAACGTTTGTAGGATTTATAATAGTTTAAAAGGGTGATTTTCAAACTACCGGTGAATTCGTTTAAATGGCACGCTGTGCCGTTCAAAATCGTCTGACTTTCAACTTTTTCCCCTTATCTGCATAATATTATTGAATACTGCATTGACCAGTAGAAAAACCTCGGAGCTAAATAATTTCCATGTTTTTCAGGGTTGAGGAACCCTTATTTGTCATCTGTATCGAGGTTCGATTGGTTTCGAATTGGTTATTCGAATATTCTACCTGAGATTTAAAATTACATAAAAGTTCTCTCGTCTTTAGTTACATCTGAAGAGTCACTGTCAATGGTTTTTCGACCAATGCTTCGAGCTTTTAATGTCCTAATACAGCACTTTATTCAGGTCACTTTAGTATGGGGTCATTGTCATGGGACAAAAAGAATGTGTTCTTGCGGGAACAAACGGGGGATTTTCGAGAAAGTTCTTATTTTGGTGGTAGTGGTGACTCACAAGCGAGCGGACACACCATTGAGTCGCCTTAACCGACTCAATGCGGGACAAAAAACCAAGCCGGAAAAGATTTTTAGTGTGGTTTTCATTGAAAACTCGATAAATGTCTTCCTAAATGTATATCGAAATGTTTAGAGACATGGGGGGGATTATGAATTTTCTTGGAGCATGGCACCAGTGTGGTGCCTCCCGTAATCGGGTATGACCAATGGTATTCTAACCGACACAACTAAGTACTTTGATTGCTCTGTATGATGACAAATTGATTCAGAATACACTTTTTTATGTTTTAAATGTATTTTTACTACCCCCCCCCCCCCACACACACACACACACGTAAATTTTCAACCTGCTATTCCAAATTTTGAACAAACGAGAATAAATATAGGTATCTATAATATCGTTCAAGAAATAGGTTCATTATTTATTTTTGCAGGTACTTATTTACCATTTTCATCATACAAAATATGACTGAGAAATAAAAGTGCGAAAAAATGTGTAGGTAACATCATAGGAACTAGGAAATAGAAACTGAACTTACGAAGTGAGCAGAGAGCAAAAGGGCTCGTTGGCATAGCATTGACCTTCGGAAGTGTGAATTACCTACCTCGGACATCCTTCAAAAAGCTCAAGAGGAGAAACAATAACTAGAATATAAAAGAAAATTAGCACTATAAATGGGAAACCTTTCGAAAAAAAATTGGCGAAAGAGCAAGAAACTCATCACTACTGCCTTCCTCATTTTAATTCAAACTAGGCGCCCTCTACACGAAAACGGCGGGCAACACCCTGATCAACAGGATGTACCAAACCATTGGAAACACTGAAATCCCTCCTAGTTTAAAACCACCGGGAAGGATCATTTTTCGAAAGTGAGAAGGCATTTCACGCAGCAGGGCACCACCTCGGCGTACTCCGCGAACGGAGAAAACACGCATGGCACCAGAGCGGTGCCTTCCGCGGTGAGTCGGTTAAACGGTAGGTGGTGTGTTTTCTGGTCGAGCGAGAACATCCGAAAATTTGAATCTGAGTATGTTATTCAATGTCATTTTAATGGCCCTAGTTGCTCACCTATTATGTTTGATCCCAAAATTTCCTTTCTAAATACTTATTCTCTTGGAAGGCCATATCACGTTGCATTTTTTAAATCCACAAAACGTCCAGTAGTATTGGGAGAATCTTTGTTGAAAGTCCATATTTTCATTGTCATGTAGGTGAAAACATACCAAAATTGTCATTGTCGTGACGAAACGGCCACGTTATTGTTATGACTTCTATCAAATTTGAATTTCGCGGAGAATAATGGGATGTCTTGAATGACTGGGCATCGGAAAGACATCCAGGGAGGCCAATTAAGCGATGAACATTCAAAAAACTAGCAAAAGAAACGCTTAAATTTTTAAAATGTCAGAACCTGAAAATTGCCCATGGTTTGAGAATCGCCGAAAAGTACTAACTTCTATCTCTAATGCCCATTACTGCAGGCTAATTATCCAAAGTCATATTATTCTGAGGCACTTCTGAGTTCTGTGGCAGTTTGAGAGCGGCTTGATGGTGAATGATGTTTGTTGACAAGACTCATCTCGTTGAATTCGGTTTTGTAGAATTTCAGAGCATCGAGGAACCGAGATCGCATTATACAGGGATGAACCGACAAACGTCACCCCAATAGTTATGAGTTGTACAAGGACAAATTGCCATTCTGGAAGAGATTGCCAAAATTAGACGTATCTCGTCTACAATTTCCTATTGTCTGGTATACTAAAGGGTGGGGCAAATAGAAACAGTTACCGATTCACCACATTCAATCGTTCGGTTATTCGAGAAAGTTGGTGTTGTTCTTACTAATACCATGTGTAATAGTTACCTTCCTGTACCGATCCACATGTGACTGATTTTCCAGTGTATCTTTCATGTACTTCCATAATACGCCTCAATTTTTCCACTGCAAAATTGCATGAATGTGACAAAATCTGATTACAATTACTTACATTACACCTGCAATAATACTGTTTCCAATCACAATCAGTGGTTTGAAGAATAGTATGTAGTCTTTCGATTGTCATTATAATCGACCATCCTCAAATGAAAACTTCATTTGCAGTGAAAACACTTCTTGGCAGTTAGTACAACTGTAATGCCGATCTTCTCACGATTTTTTCCATCTTCTCGGTTACAAAGAATAATTATTGACATAATCAAGAATTTATTTTAACATCCAAATCAAAATTTGCGTCGATAATTTGTTACTCGATAGAATAGGTAATGGCTGCAAGCATCCAAAGCTTATTTCATATTTGGCCGAGATATGAAGACTTGATTGTCTACTGTATTTCACTTGATTTGTCAGCTAAGTACTTACTGCCCACAGCGGCACCACTGCTGCGGTGTCAACGAATAAGTCGAAGAGGACATAACGAGCACTTTAAGAAGTAAATATTTGTACTTCGGGTGCTAGAAGAACAACAATGTCTTTACTGAATATCTGGAGTATCAAGATTATTTATGATCCACCTAAATCGCGTATTTGGTGACAAAATGTACAAAGACACTGTGCGTCAAAAGTACATTTGCTAAATTTCTGCTGTTTTATTTTTATTCAACATGTTATGCTTCGATACGTCCAAAGAACCATGAGCAACGCATACCCATAAATTATTTAATGTTTTAATGGGGTTTTACATTGAGTTAAATGAGGTAAAAATGGCGTCGTTGTTCACTGATCTTCGGCTGTGGAACGTAAATCCCCAAATTCTACAAAACTCCCAAGTCGATACGATTCGGAGTTTCGGCTTAGAATTGATAACATTAATAATTGTAGAATCGGCTGAATTTAACCTGGTGGTAGTATTCAGTGCTAAAGTCCCAACAAAGTTTCGATGTCCCTACGTCCTTACCACATAAAAGTACGACTGAAGTTATTTCAAATAGATTCAAAGTTATTTCACACTATTTGTACAAATTTAGCAAAAGAAATTAGTCATCTACAGCTTTTAGGAAGAACGTTTCAAACTTTACCTCCAGTTTTCTCGGTTTCATGTGGTTTGTAGATACGGCGCCTTTGATTACCAGGGCAATATTACTCACACTCCCAACTTTGGGAGGGACTCACAGAAATCCCAAAACACACAATCGATCATACGCACGTGGCCTGGGGGCGTAAGCCGGCGCCATCGGTAAGTCTTTGACCACTCAGTTGAAAGACGAGATAGGAAATTTTGGGTAAACAGGGTTTAGGAAACACTAATTGAGATTACATTGAAACTTGGAGAGCCGTAATTAGGATGGAAGGCTGCGCAAGAGATTACGTCCGTCGATTACCGAGTCGGTCTCAGCCCTCTGAATGTAGTGCTGATGGTGAATACACTCCCAGCTCTCGGGACCTTCTCCCTCTATTTTGGTGGGCCACCAAGTTCAGAGAGGGGCCATTTATATAATATTAGTCTCGCGGGCTGTACTAAATAGAGTTTCGTTGTTAGGTACACGAGAAGGAAGCGCGTAATTGGAACGAAGGAAACTACGAAATATTGTTGAACATATGCGAATACGTAGTTGCTAGCGTTAGTTTGAAAGGGAAGGAAACTTTGGGGATATGGAAGTACATACTGTCATGCTATGATATTAACGACCCCATTAATTAAACGTTAGTTTTCTGTAAATTGTATACTACAAAATTTATATCTAACGTGTATTTAAAATAACGTGTATTTCTATTTAAACAAATGAAGCATTATTCAGGTAATTCACGTAGTTACCATATCAATATATTCAGTTAAATAGCTTGAATGGATCGTATAATGAGACCTGATAGATTCAATAAAAAACCTGATGAAAAAGAGGCTTTGAAAGAATGGAAACAGGACATCCCAGAACTTCATTGAAGCCCAAAAAATTCCTAATGAGATTTATCTCAAGGTATTGATGATCTTTATGGTTCCTACAATACACGAATATGATAGTGAATGTGGAACTTATGACGATACTATCGCTTTTCTGCGATTACTGTACGTTAAAACATTTTATGAAGAGCTTCTTTTTTTTATTTATTTTTTATTTTTTTTATTTATTGCACCAAGTAATAACTTATTAACAATATTATTCTGACTTAAATTCTCTACATAATTATTGGGACTCAAGATCCATTACTCCAGTCCATGTCCTTCTGAGGTTCAGCACATTCACTTCCTACACAAGTTCATGTGGTTTTGTGCGCTTAAGGCGCCTAGTTAGGTCTTGCACATCAAGTAGCTTCACATCAAGTAGCCCTCTGTTTGATTATTTCGTCTATGCTGTCCACTTCCAATTCGCGGTGAAGAGCATCATTTCTAAAGTACCAAGGTTCAGTGATGCATCGTAGACGGTTCTGAAAACGCTGGATAATCAGTCTATTGGTTGGAAACACAACTGTGCTCCATACGTCCAAACTGGCATAAGCACTTGATTGTACAGGAGCAGCTTGTTACCAATGGTCATGGAGGATTGCCTGCCAATAAGCCAGTACATCTAAGTTTTATCACCAGTTCGGCCTTCTTCTTTTCCACATGTTCTTTCCACCTGAGCTTGGCGTCAAGCGTCATGCCCAGGTATTTGGCTTTATTCGCATAGGGAATTGCCACGTTGTTGAGGTAAAGTGGGATGTAGTTGATTTTCTGGTTGGTGAAATCAACATGCACCGACTTTGCCTCATTTAACCTCCAATGACGTCCAATGACTGATTTTGGGGATAGATTTGTTGAGTTTGCTGATCGATTCATCATTGCTGTCTCCAATGCCAGGATTCGTCAGCAAACGTAGCTGTGACGTTTCCTCTGGTAAATCGCATGTGTACAGGAGGTATTGGGCCTAATACACTACCTTGTGGTACACCTGCGTTTATTTTCATGAGCTTAGAGTAAGCATTATCCTGTTTGATACGGAAATACCTCTCTGAAAGATAAGAACCGAGCAGCTCGACGTACTGATATGGTAACATCTTCTTCAGTTTATATTTAAGGCCCTCGTGCCAGACCTTATCGAACGCTTGGGCTACGTCCAGGAAGATGGAACACACTTTCTTCTGCTCTAATGCTTCTTCGATGGTGTTAACTATTCTACGAACCTGATCAATGGTTGAATGTTGCTGGCGAAAACCAAATTGGTGTTCCGGTAGCAGCTTGCGTATTGTGATTATCTGTAGCAACCGTTTATTGATAAGCTTTTCAAACAGCTTGGATATTACTGGCAGCAATTTCTGTAGGATGTTAGCTGGTCTGTTGGTTTTCCTGGTTTTGGGATCATAATTACCTCGGCAATCTTCCACAACTGAGGAACGTAACGATGAAAGATGGCTGAGTTAATAATTTGAGTAATTTTTACAATCGCTTTTCTTGGGAGGTGTTTCATTAGACCACATTAATTAAACGTTAGTTTTTGTAAATTTTATACGACAAAATTTATATCTTAGTGTTCATTCGTATTTTAAATAACGTGTATTTCTATTTAAACAAATGAAGCATTATTCAGGTAATTCACGTAGTTACCATATCAATATATTCAATTAAATAGCTTGAATGGATCTTATAATGAGACCTGATAGATTCAATACAAAACCTGATGAAAAAGAGGCTTTGAAAGAATGGAAACAGGATATCCCAGAACTTCATTGAAGCCCAAAAAATTACTAATGAGATTTATCTCAAGGTAATGATCATCTTTATAGTTCCTACAATACACGAATATGCTGGTGAATGTGGAACTTATGACGATGCTATCGCTTTTCTGCGAAGACTGTACGTTAAAACATTTAATGAAGAGCTTCTTGATAAACATCATCCAATCTTGATTAGTCCAAACCTTTGCTCTGTAGATTCTATCGATTTCTATATGAAGCTGACTTACCAGAGGAAAGATTGTGGACTATTCACAAACGATTAATCGTTTCACGGAATTAGTCGCTTTTCCTCTTCCTCATATTGAAGATGCAGTTATTAAAGTTGCTTTTTTAAAGGTGTTCCATTCCATGGACCCTATGTTTGCACATCACGTCTATAATAGAAAAGAAGATAATCCCTACAAATAAAGTTTGAGAGCGATATTTCCCAGAGTCCATTGGGAGTTAGAAATTGATCACCCGCATTTCAAGAACTCTTTCAAAATAAATCGATAAATAATCACAAAAGGAACTGAGATATATCTTTATGATGTAACAGTTCGTAGACACAGTCAAGCAGAACATGACGAAAATTTGGAAAAATTCGTGGAAGTAGTTAAGAAATATAATTTGATGCTCAATATGGAGAAGAGCCATTTTTTATTTATCTCGATTCATCTTCAAGGTTATCAGCCATAATTAATTAAAACTGGATCCTGACCGGCTCTCGCCAATCTAAAACCTTTCTCGTCCAACGACAACTAAATCTCTTCAACACTCTTTAGACATGTTGCCCATTACTACCACTTCATACCGAAATTCACTGAGAACATACAAATCATTATGAAAAGCTCTTTTCCTCTGAGCTTTGAAGCTATTTAATCTTTTGAAAACTTGAAATCTGACATTCAAATGCGGCAGTGTTTTCTTTTAACGACACCGATACGCTGACAGTCGAAGCCGGTTCTGAACAACATTCTGGTTTCGTAACAGCCTGTCTGCCTTTCCGTGATTTCTTTAAAGATTTGGTTAGATTCCTTTCTTGAGAAATTTTCAATTTTCCCAAAACTTTGAAAATCAAACCATGATTGAATTATTCTGAAATTCATTTCACGGAACCGCCCACCTCACTGTATTTTGTATTTGAAATATCAAGAAATTCCTGAACCTCATTAAAACGCTCAAAAGCGGCTTTTAGCATGCAACAAGCTTTACCCTAGGGCTAAAAATCCAAAATCCGCCTAGCAAAAATAAATGAATAAATTCTCAAAAAATTCCCAACTGTCTCATAACTTTGAAAATCGAATCTGTCATGAAGACCACACTAAATAGGAAAAGATGTATGACGTATTTTGTTGTTTTATGCAAGACAGCAAAAACAGCTGCGTTTTATTTTCTAAGCAATCAGGATATACATTTTATTGAGGAAGACATCACATTTTGTGATAATGTTATGAATCGATGGCAATATTAAGGGTACAAGTGCCCGATTCTTTTTCCATCTGATTCACCAGGAGTAGATCCCATTCCAAAGAAAGGCTGACAAGTTGTATTACAGAAGAAATAGGACTAAAACATTAAGCATTTTTGAGAACTTTGTAATTGGGGTCTGACAATGGCTTCAATCGACTCGGCATGAAAAAATACCAGGAAACCGAATCCCCGTGTTGGAACTTCAATTTCCATAATTTCATAGATGTAAAAAGTTCAATAGGACACCTGAAACTGAGGCAATCGGGCTGTGGAACCTGGTGATCACATCTACAGCGTTAGCACGAATTTTTTATAATGTAATTGAGTTTTGTCCTGCTAGTTTGTGACCGTTGGTAACGCGTCACCCACAATGAAGGACATGTAAGTTCAAGGGAATAGAAACAGAGAAGATGGAAGCATCCTTCCCATTCCGGATACATCCTCCGAAGGTGACTCTTCCTTCCTGGTCCACTACTAGTTAATAGCCATCGTTCCTAGCTTTTAATCGAATCACCTTTCTTTTCCCCCGCTCTTCTCTCAGTTCAATTTGCAATTGAATAAACTATTCGATTATTAAAGAGTTTGTAAATAACTCGACAACGCGCGAATTCCCAAACAGTGTCATAACCAAAAAAAGGGTTATATTGAGCACGTGTTTGTTCATTTTTAATTGATTCCAAGTATGAGACTATTAATCATCCACTGAAAAAGTCATTTAAATAAGGGATAAGGCGGGTTAACACTTGAGTTGATGATATCTTACTTGCTGGACCTACTCAGGTGACCAGAATTAATGAGCACTCAGTGATGCAGTTGTATTAACCAGTGGAGTGCCACAGGGGACTGTTTTAGGCGCTCTTCTGTTGATATTGTACATAAATGAAGTAGGTGAGATGGTCGGGAACAGAAGGTGAGATGGTCGGGTTTGCTGATGATACTGACATTGTAATTTAATCAAGGGATCAGCGACGGTTACTTGAGACAGTAAACTGCAACTTGTTTTTTGTAAAACATTGAATGGATACCAATTGTTTGGGCCTTAATTTCGATAGGACATCAATAATGCGTTTTTATTTTTCTGATAAAGTGAATGCAGATCTATCAGGGTAGTCTTTTCTCACTATCGTAAGGGATCTTATCATTGTACATATTTGCCGTTAGCCTTTAAATATAAATACTTAGGTGTTGTTGTTTATCATAACCTGAAATTTAATCTCCATATCAAGTCCTTGATTGTTAAGCTGACAAATTTATTCTTTGTCTTTCAAGAGGCTAGAAGCTTTTTTATATAGAAATGTTGATCAACATCCAACTGAAAAATTGATAATGTCCTAACATACTTTGGATTATTGTTTAGCAAACTGAAAATTACGCAAAATTATTTGATAAAAGTATCTTCTTCGCGAAACGTAAACGATAATGCGAGTACGGGTTGATGTAAAGCTATGTTATCTCCTACTTCAGCAAAACAAACCGTTCCCTGATAATTCGCGGAGTTTTTAGTTTTCCATACACCCTTTGCAATTAAGAAAAACACAATGGTTTTTATTTAACAACTGCTGAGTGGGTTCAGTTCATTCAAATACTAAGCCGAAACAGAATAAAACATTATTTTAACCGAATGATTGCAACCGTACAATCACTGACAAGTGGCCAATCTAAGAACGTGGAGATAGAAATGATTGTGAATTGCTTGTAGAAAGAAATCCTTATATAAGGGTGTTTTAAAAAGCTTATACAATCTTCAACCGACATAATTTGACACTAAAGCGAATGATTATTTGGTTCGATGGAGAGGGGGGGGCTTTTAAATTACGGTTTATTTAGGCCTTGATTGGGAAGCGGAATTGGAGGAACCTCGAGGCCACTGTATGAATGACCCTCGATGAAGTAAGAATTTCGATACTCAGCTCACGTTTCATCAATCAATTTCAACCAGCAAAAGGTTTCATCAATCCGAGGACCGCCGGCAGAAGCGGAGAATACAAAGCCAAAACGATCTGAATTGTTGAGAAATTACCAAGTCTGTTCTACTCCATTGAAGTGCAGATGTTCGGTAACTGAGTCTACATTTTCAGATTAGTTTTATTTTGGAGAACTGTGACAACACGAAACCAATGTTCATGTGTTAGACATCTCAGAAACCTGGTTATATGATCAACATTATAATGGATTCAGAAGTGGGAGATTTTGTTTTAATGTGAAAGAGGGATCGTTCTTATTGAAGAACATTTGGATTTTCCGTAGGAAATATTCCAATAATTTTGAAAAAAAAAAAAAAAAAAAAAAAATTCTTGTTTCATGTCAAGTCATCTATAGTAGTAAAACATTATTTTTTTTTGTTTATTCATTTATTCTTTAACGTAGGCAGATGGGGAAATCTTTAAGATCCTGAGGTGGAAATCGGATCATATGTAATTCAAACCCACTAAAACCTCACCTTTCTCATCTCAAGTTGGAACTTGCTCTGGAACTGTTTAACACATTAGTTCAGGCCGATTCTTTGAGTGACTGTTTCATCGTCACCGTCTCTGCTGTTCATGGATAATCTTTTCCTATAAGGTGCCATCAACATTGATAGTTGTAGAGGACCAATATTTCTCACTTTCAAGCCGTCACATGACAACTATCATCTCTGGCGTCTTGTCCTGAGATCACACTTCCAGATCTGTTCTTTTTAAATCCTACTGGTTACAGACGAAGAAAGTGTGAAACACATCAACGTTTGCTTTACGGCAGTTTGGACAAGTTGGCATTTACTTTCCCCTTCTCTGTGGAACTAGGTGTACAATATCCCTTGTCCAGAAGAGAGCTGTGTTAGGAGAAGGTTCAATTCTCCATGTTTTCTCTCAAACCATATTTTGACGAGTGGCATCAGGCCTGCTGTCTATCTCCCTCTTTGCTATTCAGTGCACATTTCTTCTCCAGCATGCCATAGTGTGGTCTCTATCATGTTTCATATGATGTGTTCATTTTTCGTGTTATTGGCTCTTATTCTACGAGGAGGGGACTGCGCTATTGAAGCAGTACCACCTTGAAGTGGACCTCGAATGTGTAATTACAGCCTTAATACATGATTATGCAATCTAATTCTTGAAGGGATTTTTTCACATGCCAGGTAGTCAGATAGACGGAAAAAAGTGGCCTTTAAATGGGCCGACGGCCCTCCGTGACTAAGAATTTCAATGAAGTGGCGACAACGTGCCTCCTATTGTGGAAGTAATAACAAGAAGCGGTGGTTGGTCGTCAGCCGAGAATCTAGGGGGAAGAAATACTTATATAAAAAAAAGGGAGCAGAGTAACAACAACTAGGGCAGCATCTGCCCGAAAAAAAGGCCTCTTGAAAGAAGAATGGGACTTCGTTTAAAATTGTTGGCGGAAAGCGACGTCCTCAGCCTCATCCAACCTTATTCAGGCTTTGGATTATTCTTGTCGCGGCCTTTAATTAGTGGGCGAAGTGATGGATGAGAGTATTCTTAGTGGGAGAGGCTGTAATTAGACATCTTACACGCCTGGCGGTGAGAGATGGAACTGCACGACCCTCGGAAAGCTGAGAGCTTCCTGGCGCACAGCGACAATGTCCGTAGCAGGATAAAACACCTCTCGACCGCTCAGCGGTTCTTTACTGTACCATTTCCCGCCTTGGCTCGGTACAATGCACATCCGAGTAGCATTCAAGTCTTCCTCACGACCGTAGATTGAAACGCTCACAGAAATATTCACAGCAGGCTGATTTCCATCGTCCCTGATGAGAAACAAACTTAGTTGCACCTACATTTTGTAAAATCGACTGACCTTTATATTATTCCAATGAATGTTTCATAGTATCACTGCTCCATTTCACAATCTCTCTTACTTTCACCGTACCTTCCAGTATACGCAAAGCTGTTTTTGGCCATAGAAATGTATGATTCGCCATAAAAAATACAAAATCTCATTTATTCCCATTTGGGGGGGGGGGGGGAATAGCTTCGAAATTCATGCTATATTGCATTCTTAGCTCAAGAACAAAAAATAGGTAAATAAAACATATACAGGGTGATCAAAGATGCCCCAACTGAGGGCCACTGAAATATTCATTTAAGCAATAAGTGGGTAAACGCTGTTTCAGTTTTTAAAAAACTATTTAATTAGAAACTGTACATCACGGGCCTAGTGCGCACGGGTTGTGGCGAAAAGCAAGACTGGCGCACTTGGCTCGCCGGGGTCTACAAATAGCGTTTGTAGTGCTGACAGCAGATAGTCTGTTGTCAGCATTTTCGGTTTTTCTAATTCCTCATTTCAATTACATATAACTTTTATGGACTACAAATTTTTGTTGTTTAATGTTCATGTTTTTTTTTTGCCAAGGATCTCAAATATGGGCACGACGTGCATCGCATAAAATATCTCGATGTAAAAGTTTCGAGATAACAAAAGTACCCAACACGTAAAAACAGGAACTTATGTTGTATGGACTTGTATCTGAAACCCGTTTTTCGCTATCAAGTCTAGTTTTTGAGATACACCTCATGAATCTATTACTAGCTACGTTTGACGGTTAAAAATGGTGCTTCAAAAATCACTTCACACTCTCAGTGCTGTCCCTATTTTCCGGGATTTTTTTCCATTTTCCCTACTACTTTTTTTAGGATCGAATTACTGCCATTCGGTTAACCTTCCAATAGTCGCGGGTAAGAGGAACATACACACTTCCCTTGAATCTCTCAGGTGAATCAAGTGACCCAGCGAGGGCTGGACCTTCGCGTCCTAGTCTCCCCTCTCATTTCGGAACAGGTCTCAGTTCACATCTGGCCTTCATTGAAGCAGTTTTTTCCTGCGCAATGCTGTGTAGTACGCCTCTCGTGCTATTATCTACGTCATTTTTTCACAAATTCATCAGGAAAAGGAAGAACGTCCGAAAGTAAAAAGGTGCAAACCTTGCTATCTGGAAAACGGAATCCAAATAACACGTTTCTCATGCCAGAAATGCTAGAAAAAAAATACATTTGCTCACAACATTCAACTCCCTTTGTTCCGATTGCACTGACTCTCAACCAAACTAGATACTTCTTCGAAATTTCCTTTTTTTTTTTTTTTTTTTTTTTTTTCAAATTTTGTTTAATAACATTGTTGAGTTTGTAACTCAAAACCTTCTAGTTACATCCACTGAAACTAGATACATCTGCATCAAAATTTTCTTGATTTTTATTCCTATCTTTTAGTTATGTGCCTAAGATTGTTTAATATTCTTTATTATCCATCTTCTGAATATTGTCCTCCAAATAACAAAATAAGACTGAAAGGCTCAAAATGTCTTTTGTGATAATAGTGAAAGTTACCTACTACACAATGTGGTCAACGTATGTTCTACTTTGGAAAAATTTGATACCTATTGCCTTTCAAAAAAACTCCTTTCTTGCTGTTACATCTTTTTCACTTGAAATGACTAGAAGGTCTTTCGCTTGAATATTTTTGAAAAAACATCTGGATAAATAGGAATAGTTGCTAGTATTGAAGAACAGTATTGCTTGCTTATAAATAAAAACTTAGGAGATTCCATCAACGAACGAAAATATGAACTACATTTCAAGGATTTTCCCTGGATTGATAGACATAAACCTATACTTGTGAACGAAATTACTTTTTTCTATTGTCCTGCGATAAACCAACAAAACCGAGAATGGTTTCTATACGTCAAAGACGACAGTGATGGAGGGTCCGACACAGTAGAAGTTCAGGGAGGAGATATACAAGGGGGAAAAAAGCCTGAGAGGATGGGACAGGTGGAGGCCCCTCCGCGGGTTTCATGATTTTTTTCTTCTCTCATACCCACCGCTCGTACGGGACTTCCATAAACGATAACTAACGGGCTAACGACCAATCTTTGCACCATTATTGTACTGAAGCGCTCAGCTCTTAACTGCACGCTTTCCCCTCACCCGTCCGCCACTTCGTTATAAACGCCCGACCATACCGACCCGCTTACGGCGTCCTTACTGACCCGCTATATCCCAGTTCTGTGTTTCTTTTGTTACCGTGAAATCCCTTCCGACGTTCCTCCTTCAATCCGGGCCCGACTCCTTAGAAACTCGGAACTAATCCAAGTTCCGTATAGAGATAACTTCTACCATATTTTCTTGTCGGTGAAGTTGGAACGAACGTTTCACTGCACAATGAAGCAAGTCTAATATTGACAGGAATATTAGACTCTCTAGATCATATTTTGATTTAAAATTTCCAATGTGTTTTGTGAATGTTCTAAAAAATACATTGGAATTAACCAAGTTTATTGTAAGTTATTCAGGAACGGCTCCTTCCCTGAAATACCGGGGGCGCACAAATATCGCAATGAGGAGAGAAGACATGTTTTTCTTAGCTAAAAACCTACAAATTTCAACTTGTCCATTTCTCGTTGTCCCACTTCATTTAAAACTGTATAAAAATATAAACTCATTAAACACAAATAATAAAAATGGCAACTCTTATTTACCTCGAAAATGTATGATTAACGCAATACGTACCCCTAGGCATTCGTCCTCTGAAGGACATGCCGTTTACACTGGCTGCACGATGAAAACGAATCCGTTTGTCGATCCTTCAGTTTACCACATAGAGTTGCAGATTTACTAGAGGTTTACGAACAAGTGGCGAAACGAGCTTGGGCATTCGAGAACGTTGGTGAACAGAGTTTGCAAATCCAATTGGACTGAGCATCTTGCTGATGATCGCTTGAAAACAGTGTCTGTGAATAACGCTCGTTTACTGTGATCACTCATGAGTAACCATAAAAACAGATTAGCGTTGGACTGAGCGATTAGAACGAACCGATAATGGAATAATAAGATTGAAATACACCTGGGAGCAAACGAATCAAAATACACCTTGTTTCGAGTTCTCTGTTCGGTCAATCGCGCACATGCCCGTCTGGTATCACTTCAGAAACCCACCCTGGAGAAGTTCTGCCTCGTATCCTTACTATACTGTGTGACCGTGGAACAAGTGCTCATCTTGGAAGGTCGAATCTCCGCGCTGGTTTAAATTGGGTAAAGCCAGTCTTCTTTCACCAGCTTCCATGGCGAGATGTTTCCATCTCTTTGGTTTAGTAGTCTGCGCGCACGAGCTCCTATGCTCATATCAGCAGCCACCCCTGAGGTTTTCAAAACTTGTCGTTTAGAAGTTATAACGGGTAAGGATCTATAAGTGATGAAAATGTCACAGTTTGGAAAAAAAGTCCCTTGTTTCGTCATGAACGAATATTTTTTTACGCATTTAGATTAAATATTAGTTTTTGAATTTGAGAATTTCCTCTCTCCAAATCATTAATGATTCTATCGTTTTATTCGGAGCGTGAGTGTCTTTAATGATGTTGAATTGTTTGAAGTCATACAGGCAGATACCCAATTATGAAAATGTGTACGAAAAAAGTGAAAAAGATTAACAGGCCTTCGGCTGACTTTTGTGAGATAATTATAAGTGTGCACTCCTCGACTATTTTATTACTCTAACACGGACGCACCAGCTAGTATATACTTATATTTATGTTCATGGTTATAGTAACCATTTATCACCTGCAAGTCATTACAAAGTAACTCATTTAACTTTCCATTGTACGAATATTGAGCATTTGAAACCCGAAAGAAGCCTTCCAGAATTTAACTTATATGGTGAATTTCCGGTAAATGAGAATTATTTTAGAATACGAAAAATTTCACGTATAATGAAGAAGAAGAAAGAAGAAAAATAGTTTTATTTAAAAAATCACACTACTTCAATTAAACAAAAAGTAAATATCAAACAAATAGGATTGGGCTAAAAAGCTATGAATCCGAATGATTGCAAGTTGAGATTCTGAAATTTCGCTTAAGAACTTCTATCCACAATTTATTTACTGTGTTTGATGGTAATTAGAAATCTTGGAAAATATAATAAATAAATAATATGAAAAGAAATCAAACAATGATAATCAGTAATAGCAAAAGAAAATAGAGACATTTCTATTGATGATAGCAATTTAAATTGCTTTAGCTAGTGATTTATATGCTATTTAATCGATCTAATATAAACAAATGTTATAAAGGTGCCCAAATTTACTACAAAATTCGTATAAAACTTCACTCAACCACGATTTTTACTATTCAAAAAAGTAGTTTTCGTCAATACACTTCCCAAAACTATACTGTTGGGGTATAAACAGATTTCAGAGAAAAACGCTTGAAATATATTTTTCCTCCGAAATGCCTTAAGAGCTATCCGTGTTTAATTCCGCAAGGCACAAACTTGAAAATGCTCCTCCCACCATTCCGATCCTTAACAGTTACTCATCCAAAAGTTTTAATCGTCGCATGAATTCTTAACTGCTGTCAAGTCCAAGAAACTTGTTGAGAAAGAAAAGACAGTCGGAGGGAATGTGACTTTCAAATCACCTCACCCCCATTCTTTCGCTTGAGCTCAACTGTGATAATAAATTAATGTTAAGTGCTGCTTGTTCCATCGTTGAGTTAGCAAGAGCTTGAGTATGCTCATGGGACACGGGAGCATTCGCATTCGTTCCTTGGATTTTCAATCGCACTTCGCTGGGGACCAAACCGACTAGTGGGATAGCTGACTGGGTGCCTCAGGCGAGAATTGTAAATGCTCTCCATTTTACTCGCCTCCCTCAATAGCCGTCAGTTTCACTCGTACGGAAGGCTAATTAACTTTCAATCGCACCAAGCGTTGTCGTCAGGTCTTCGTCGGTGGGTTCGTCCTATTCAACGTCGCTGAAAATATGGAAAGCGATACCTCACACAGTGAAATGGCTGTGAGTAGGCTCGGCACGTTATCGTGGTTTTCCAAGGAATCCCTATTGTAGCGCAATATGTAGTGTAGTGCATCATATTATAATATTATAAAACACATTATTCTCAAAATGTTGAGCTGTGAAACCTGCACCAGTACTAAATAGTAGCAGCACATTTTACTACTAAGGACACGAAAGATCTTCCTTCATGAATCCAGATTGTTGGTACTAAGCCCTTAGGTGTTGCAATGAACCATTTCTCATTCGATTAGCTAAGTTAAGCAAGGTCTGGCGTGGTGAATACTTAGATGGGTGACCGCCTAGGTAAGGGTCTCCGTCCCAGTAATTTCATCGCTTCTATACGGCAAACCTCTCCACTCAAGGGGGTGAGGCAATGAGTAGCTTTAAACGAACTCATCAGACCGTATTGTGATCCTCCTTCAGGACGTAAAGCCCCAATCTGGAATCAGTAATAATTCACTTGTCCTATTCTTACTCATAAAACATATTATTGTCAAAATGTTGAGCTCTAAAACCTGCATCAGTATTAAATAGTAGCAGCACATTTAGCTAATGAGGACGCTTAAGATACCGCTTCATCAATCCCAGTTGTTGGTACTAAGAACAAACTGGAGGTTATTTAAACTTAGCTAATGGGGTGTTGCGTGTGCTGGAAGTCGTTACGAAAATGGTTTTAACAAATTTTAACGTATTAGTGAGTCCAGGAACAAATGAGATCATTCAATGGGATCATGTATACATTGAAAGATCCGAAGTAAACTGACACCTTTTATATTATTTAACGAATGAATACGGATTGTACCAAAACCACTCGTCAGAGGCTGAAGAACCCTACATCACATTTATCACAACAGTATGGAAATTTGGAAGAATGTCAAAAGACTCATTATGAATGTTAGAAAGTTATGTGGCGAAAAACTAACTGCCCACACTGGTAGCTAGTGCTTGGATTTCCGCTACAGTTTGTTACAGAAGATTAATAAAAATATGTACCCAACTTTTTAGCAGCATACCATAGGAACCCACCGAAACAAATCAGTTGTATTCGACTCTGTGAATGAAGCTAAGTGTAAATGAAGTCGATCACTACTCATTTTTTTAAATGAATAACTAGCAATTATCAAATGAGTCCGCTGCCAAAGAAAAATGTTTTTATCTCTTCTTCAGAACACGAAAGTTTTCTTCAACCATCCCATACTCGGTCAGCAATCCTTCTAGCACGTCCAAGTCTCCAACCAGATCTGTCCTTGACCAGAGTTACTCAGTTGTATCCTGACCTGATTTCTATTTTGTTTTTTTCAATACTGCAAAGAACCACACTGGTGATTCTTGATCTGTTTCCATTTTTGGGTATCTATTCAACGATTGTGGCTGATAATACATCATGCATTCTCTTACGTTCAAATAACTTGTACCGTTCTTCAGTCGATGAATACAATAGCGTATCTTCTTTGAATTTTTGTCATCAACACAAGTCATCTTGTGTAACGTTCCACATAACGAACAAGATAGTTAACAATTTTTATTTATGTTGCCAATGGTGAATCTGGCATTCTGTATTGAGAAGTTTGCCAAATCGCAGAACATGACAACATTTTCTCTGAGCCACGCTGGAACGATCACCCGAATATAGCACAGCAGTAATTGAATACTTGATTTGATTTTTCGGGGATTTTATGGTTTATGGTCTAAACTGAATCTCGTTAGATTGCGAATAGTTTCTTTATTCATTAGTGAACCGCAACATTTCATTACACCTATACAATTCACCACAATATATACATGAAATCGTATTTCGCTCTAATTATTTGAGCATAATTTATTCATGAACGTATACTGTTTTCAATTGATTCATCATGCATTCCATTGTTTGCGTGCGCCACATCGAATTCTGACTTCACATTACGACATCTTCTAAGACAAACACTTCCGCATAAGAACCTAATATTTAAATAAATGTCAACTATTGTTATCGACAAGGAAGCTCTACTACTCCACAACCACTTGAAATCGGAGTGCAAGTCGTAAAGTTTTCTTAACGATTAATTTACACTATGTTTTTTTCAATCCAGAAAAAAGACGAATTTTATCGTCACTCTTTGATACAGTGATCACGTTTCTAGTCTGTAGGCACCACCGTGCCCAGCAGCCAACGAGTGATTCCACGCTGACTCTTCCATCCCTGGGCGGTCCTTGAATAGTTTATAACGATTTAGGTGTTCCCGTATTACGGTCCGAACCTCTACCCTCGGGGCTCAACTCTGGTTAATTTTACAGAGTGGTTTTCCGGACTTTGTGAAAGTTAATTGGCGTTTAGTGGAGGGCGCTCGGGAGCCTGCTTCGCTGGAAGGTGCAGACAAACATCCTCTGATTTACTGACCTCTAAATCATCCTTGCTGCGTTAGGTCACCCTTTCCCTGTTTTCCCCTTGGATATTACTGCTCGGATCTTGGGAGTTGCTCCTCGAAACGAAACTTTTACAGCTCTAAGCTTCTCTCCTTAAAACCTTCTTTTCATCTTGTTCTTGATTCATTTTTCATGATTCCGCCGCCCTCGGTGACATATTCTGGGATTTATCATTGGCGGTACACCTGAGCGTTGTCTCCTGTCATGTACGATGCTTTCCCCCCCCCCCCCGTGTTTTATAGTTAGATTTGTTCTAATATTGACATTAGTACATCAGGGCAGTAGGTATAGGTAGCTCTGTACCTATGTATAGCTAGAGAGGTCAATAGAAGTTGATTATGTTGAAAATATAAATACAACTCGTTTCACAACATAATTGAAACGAAAACAATAATTAATTCTTATGAAGGTCATCGCAACATTATCGAACTATCTTTTCGTACATTTTTAATAGTATTTTGTTATAATTGTTCTCAAAACTATTTACGGTTATGAAAGTGTTAAATAAATTATCAAGGGTATTGTATATTTTAATGGATTGTAAAAGAAACTGTTCGCTGCAAAGCTGCTGTGATAATGCATTATGGTTGGGAATTTTGAGGGTAGAAAATGCATTTCAAGTTGCTACGTAGTATTACTGCGTCAGTCTTGATTTGACGTGATAAGCTACTATCTAGTTAAATTCAGTTTTCCAGTAACTTTTCGAATGTATTTACTAACGAGGATATCAAGACGTATTCGAATAATTATTCTAATGACTGCATTTAAAACTTCTCGTAATAGGATCGTCTGTTCACCATTCAGATCGGAAAAAGCGGCCCTCCCTACTAAAAATAGGGCTCCAATGATGCATGTAATAATCAGTTTTGCACCTGAGTAATCAGTTTTAGTGGAAATTCAATAGGTAGACGAAGATGGTTCAGTATGGAACTGTGGGTGTTGTTCGTAAAACGCAGCTGCAGCTCTGGTACGCCGCTTACCCAGAGGATCGTATTGGGTCTTTTCATAAGGAAGAGAGATGAGATCCAAGATATGTCAGGTGCATTGGGGCGCCTCGGGAAATAAAATTGGTTTTCAATGGAAATCATATATGTAGATCCCCGATTGCAGCACTTTGGCAAATTGGTTCTTTTGCAGATGAAATTGAGTGGATGGCGGAGTTTGTCTCTCCCAAGGGAGTTTGACTCTCTGATGTTCAGTTGACAGTTTCGACGGCAATATCAGCTATTCCACTATGTGATGGGTTTATTTTCGCATTCAAATAAACATATTGAGTTACCCATCAACGTTATATAAATACAGAGTTTATTACTGCGTCAATGTAGATTTCGCATGGTTAACAACCATCTAGTTATATTCAGTTTTCCAGTCCGATTCACTACAGCCGCACAGTGGTTCCAAACCTCTATTTTCTGGTCAAAACTCAAGCATTTCGTGATGATGTACCTACATAATTAGAAATTTTTACCCTTGACGAAATGTCGACTCTTCCATCTCAATAAGGGTTCGCTAAAAGTTCTTGGGCGACTAGAGTAGGTAACGTTTCCATTGGAGCAGGCCAAGGAGTGCTCTGGAAGTAGCAAATATCAGCAGCTATTTCAGTTTTCTTTCAGCCTTTGGATCCTTCCAAACAAGAATGTGAAATAATGAAAGGACCGGATAAAGTAAAATTCCCAAATCACGTAGAGTAAACACGAATTTTCCCTGAAATGGATGGTTGTTAGAGGAAAGGAAAATTGTTTGAGTTAAATGGAACACTTTTTCAGATGAGCAGTTCTTTCAAGAACAGTTATATCAACATGATTTCATTCCCGCCATAAATGTTGCAACCGACAAGAATATTGGAAAACCGTAGAAGAAAGTAACAATTTTAGCGACTTTTTAGTATAAAACTTGAAAATAAAATGGTCTGACTGCTTTAATCGACCTGAAGTTTTGGGTATCTACACTTCAGTGCAAATCAAAATAAATGAAATGAAAAAAAAAAAGTTTCTTTACGCTACTTGTAACGTTTCATATGTAGAAAATAAAATATCTTTCAATCTATATCTATTTAAATAAAAGGGTTTGAATAAAAAATTTGTGTTTGATACAGTAAATATCTTACAACAGAAATTGACGTATTTCATTTGCAACCCCTTTGATTTTCCACCAACTTTCGGATTAGATATGAAGTACTTCTAGTGGTTAGTCTTATAGGGACTTTTAAAGTTTAGATTAGGGTCTAAGAATCGTAGTAAATTGCATCATTAAGCCCGTTTCAATCTAATTTTGTATAAATTCAGTGAACGGTTTTGTGGAACTTGTTTTTGGGACCTGAGGTATACAACCATAATCGAATAAGGGTTAAATGAGGCTAACTCAAATATTGTAGTTTGTTTCCTTTATAGGGTGAGTAACTTCGGATGTGATATAATTATGAACATGTGAAACATTTTTCACTTGTTGTGTGCCAAATATTTTGCATACACCCTTGCAATTTTTTAAAATTGTACATTTATTAACAATAAAGCGAGTTTTATCTATCTAAGTGGTGTTTTGAACAATTTCAATGAAGTTTCGGAGAAGGGCTCTCGACGGTGGACTGAAGAAGTGACATGCTATACCAGCTTCAAGCCGATTCCTCATACTTGAAAAAAGTCTGAAATTAGGCTTATCCTCGTCCCCTTCCGTCAATTCTTTCTTCGCATTTTTGACAGCTGTTGGTTCTCAGTTTCAGTCAAATCAATTTTTGTTTACTCGACGGAAAAGCTGCTTGAGTCCTTCAGGTAAACCGATGAAGATCGTCGGTGCGGTGGGACGGCAGTTGGCGGGAAGGGAAGGGAAGGGGGGTGGAGCAAGCAGAGATACGGTGGTTTTGAACCGTGAGAAGAAATCAAACTATCGGAAAAGAGATCAGGTTTGAAGCTTCACAAGATTAACCGACTCCCTTTCATAAAAAGAGAAATCCCTCGAACGCTGAGCACAACTTTTACTGGTGTAGACCGATTTTTTTTTCTTAGAAAAAAATTCCGAGCACGCGCCTCAGAAATCCCCTTATTTCATCGCAGCTCCTGGATATTCAGCGTTATGCTTTCTTAAGAAATACAGATATCGAGAAATTCTACCTCATTATAGCAATTATTGATTTATCACCTCATACCTGTATGATGTCTGTAGACATCAATTCGCAGGTATAATTCGGTTATAGAATGTGATATGGTGAAGGGTGACAAACCGAGAGCGTCAGATGGAAATTTTTACTGAGCACTAAGTTAAATGTTCTTAGAGACTACGATAATCCGTAAATGCCCTAAACAAACCGGTGCTCTCCGCATCTCGCTGGGCTAAGTGCTGAGAAACTAAAGGTGCAAGAACTTGGGCTATAGTTCAATGTTTATACAGTACGATGCCGTTTGCGAAGAATCATATACAAACAGGGGTCGAACAACATCTTCTACGAGCTTGTAAGAAAAACAGTGAAAGCAAAAACTGAAGAGAGATTTACCCATAAAATAGGTTGAGTTTATCTATAGAAAAATATTTTAGCCCTTAGGCCGGCGCGCGGCCGAACTGCAGTCGGCAAAAGCAGCAAAACTTAAACCATAAGGTTCGAGACCAAATCGAAAAGTCGAAGGTGACAATATTCTTCTATCCATCTTTTTCTTCTTCGGCTCATTTTTTCCGTCTTTGCAAGTGCTCTATGAGTGAAATAAGTTCTAAGACCCAGTGAGCTACGGTAAGATAAGCGGTGCTGGAAAACTGGGCCGGGGTGAGAGACCTCCTAAAACAACTGGGTGGAGATTGAAGGAAGGAAGGAAAATTTGAATGTGTAAGCTTCTTCCGAAGAGGGTGACCCTTTCAAACCATCCTACCAGGGTTTGCTCGGAGGGGATTGGTGGGTCCTCCTATATGGTAGGCCCTGGTATAGCTGGATGTCCCCCTCAGGTTCAACTTCCTATTCCTTAGAAAATCTTGACTAGTACGAAGGAGATTTATGATCTGATGGTTCACTGCATATACAACGAACCTTTACTCAAAACACAAGGGCCCGTATAATTGGAGTAGATCGGAATAAACGAGGACCGAAGTATCAAAGAGAGCCAAAGGTGAATGAGCCGTCTGTTATTTCAAGTAGGTATCAGAAGCTCGGGTTGATTACTCCGGTTGATGTGATAATAGATCAAGTTGTGGTAAAGGAGAGAATGATGTGGGCGAGGAAAGATCAATGGAGCTTAGATAAGCGATATCAACGGGGGGCTGAAGCCTTTGATGCGCCGGATAGCAGTCAACAGACAATATCCACCGTCCTAACAAACACCCCGACCTGCACGTTTGGTACTTACTGACTCCACCAACCCACAGGCCATTGCCGTTCGCCGATCCTGGACCCCCGAACCCCGCTCAACAACTTTAACCCTCTTTCTCCATTGATTGATGTACCTGTGTACTAGGAATGAACGTGATCGCCCACTGTTAGAGACAAACGTTTATCGATCGATGTTCCCTCAGGCCTCCTAATCCCATTTAAACCTCCCCTCCTTTCGGCCCCCTTTGTTCCACCGGTAATCCAACCCCAACCCCACATTCATCTACCAACAAACCAACTAATCCCCCTTCTTCCCTCTGCCTGGACTTCCATACATATCGACCACAAATATTGTACCGAATCTTACTGGTGTGGAGCCGGTTGTCCTTTTTGGCTCGTTAAAACTCACGTTGAATAACATTCCAATTAAAATGTGAGTTTGTAATTGATACCTTGTAAAGGAGCTTAATGAACCACGAAACTTATTCGAATTACTGGCGAGTTATTTCGCCCAAGCCGTACCACTGTTTTTCGGCAATTAACTGTGTAAAGCAATGTACGCAACAAATTCAGCTTTAATTCCGCATATACTCCTGCAAACAGAGTTAGGCATTACCGAACAAATGTCGTCTAAATCAGCTTTTAGCTATATTTCTATAGTTACAGTGAAATTGACTATTAGCTATTAGGAGACAGTTAATTTTTAAGTTAAATTAGATGTTAGTTGAAAAGCTGGGGAAAATTTTTTGTCAGGAAAAGCTAAAAGCTAATAGATTCAGCTGTATCTGTCAGCTGAAGATAACAGTTGCCCTCACAAAATTGCTCCAGAGTCAACGTACAACGTTTTTTCTTCTTAAAAATCTCCCAATGGCATTAAATTAGATATTGACTCTAAGAATTTCAAAGGGTTGATCAGAAAATTATTTTTGATGAATTTGTTTTCTAAATTGAGAGGTGGCCACTAGGTGGGGAACAATGAATAATTTTTTCTCTCTTCTTATTGTTTATTCTTCTTTCTATAAGATCTCATTTTTAATTTTGTATAGAATAGTAAAGTTAGTGCAGATATTTAATTTAGTCTAATTCGACTCCACAACTCACCACAAGTTATCTAACTGGGAGAGGGGTGACTACATTTATAACTTTTATATTGTACTAATTTTTCTTTTCTTCAATAAAAAAATGTTTAAATTAAAAAAGGAGAGGGGGGAGGGTTATATGTGCTGAAGAACGCATTTTTCATTTTACATAATTTCTCAGACCTTTTAAGGCAGTCACCTAATTGCGGATTTTGAATCAATGCAGGTTGAAAAGTAAAGTGGCCACGTTGAATGAGAAGGAGGACGGGGGGGGGGAACAAGTTTTGTTGTATAAGTCATAAGCGATTCAGAATGTTTTGAGAAAGACCGCACTGCACGGCCAATATTCTAATGGGCGAGTTATAGGATGAGTGGTTTTGATAAGAGTGGACGTTGATCGGTTGTCGGCAGTGAAGTCAGGGTGCCTGGAGGCCCTGCCGCAAAATAAACCCCCGGGATCCTCTCACTGATAGGTGGCTAACACAGACACAGTCCGCCCGACGCTAATCCGCGTAACCCCCTGCCACTACAGCTAACAGCCACTCCATCACCCCTTCCAACCCCTTCTCCCACTGAGCTTTTACGTCTTGTCCATGTCCTGATGTCCCTCATCAACCAAGTCTGCCGTCGCTGTATAAATTCAGTGGCGGCTCTGAAGCAAGGAGAATCCCGTTCGAGCACGCTGGATGCTGATGCATATATGTATGTATCAAATGTGCTTTCGGGCTGTACCGGAGCTACTCAAAGAACGTGTTCCACTGTAACGTGTTCCGCATCGTTCCATCGTCTGTGCTCTCCCGAGCCCATGGAAGCTTGTATTGGGAATCATTTCCGGTTATGGATATTTTCATATTCATCTAGCAAGTGATTCTTCGTTATTCAGCTTTATTTTTCCAAATCTTTGAACTTGCGGATATTATGTTGTTTCAATACCGACGGTAAAACCTAATCTACTGTTCTTTTACTGTAAGAGAGATACAAAAGTTCGATTATGTCAGGTCCGTCGTCAAGATGTTGAACAACCTAATAAATGTTATTTAATGAATGATAAACATAACGTTATTTCATGAATGAAAAAGGTTAAAAACTTATTTTTATTGACAAACTTGATGATTGACCAAAATCACTTATAATCTGGAATGTTGAATACTTTCTTCTGACAATCATAAGTTATGACGAAAGAATATGAAGCGAAGAGTGGACACATTTGCACTAAGGTCCATCTAAAACAAATAATAACCTTCTAAAGTGTTTACAATATCAAAGCAAATTAGAACTACATAAGTAAATCTTGTTCCAGAAAGTCAAGAATGATCATCGGTGATAAAAATCGTAAGACATAAATATATGCTTATATTAATTGCATTCCCATATACCTACGAGGGCTGAACTCCAGCATGGAAAACCAGGAGCATGGAAATCACTGCGTTTCGACATGACTGAACCACCATGAATGCACCGATCTTAATTACCAGAGGTTCTAGAGCCGAAAATGTCTGCGAATATGATAAAACTTCTCCAACCTCTTCCTACGAGTGAGAACATGTTTCACATTCCAGCTACAAATTTTCTACCATATCGAAACGAAATTCCAAAGCATAAGGCTTAGGTAATAAACCTGATTGTTTTTTCGTCAAACCACCGTTATTTCGCTTATCAAAATAAAGGATGACCTATTACAATAAAACAGCATTAGGATGCAAAATTCGTTACTATGGCTGTATGCTGATTTAAAAACAAGTTCAAAAATACACTATTGAGAAGCATAATCCATTAGTTGAGAAAATTTGATCAATGCAGTAATTCCCAAACATAAATAACATGCATCATACCTCGTTCGTTGATCGAGAAGTAGCCGAGACCATCACCACTGACGATTCTGTAGGAGAGAGTAGAATCCCTCCCTGGTGGGTCTAGATCAGTGGCGTTTAAAGTCATCACGAGCGTGCCCCTGGGTTCATTTTCTTTTATCTTCGCAGTCATCACGACGTCTGAAAACGTCGGTGGGTGTTCATTCTCATTGACATCTGTAACAACGACAGTGAGGACTGTTGTCGACGATAGTGATGGGACTCCCAAATCTTGAGCTTGAACAGTCAAGCTATACCCTTGTGACACTTCGTAGTCCAGGCTTCTGGTAAGTCTAATTGCCCCAGTTAGTCGGTCAATCTCGAAAAATTCTGTTGGATCAGGAAGCGAATACACAATTTGTCCACCTTCTTCAAGATCAGTATCTACTGCAGATATAATAGCAATTACCACGCCCTGTGGTAGGTCCTCGGGTATAGTTACTTTGAATTTTTCTCCTGAAAACACCGGAGGATTATCGTTGACATCATCAATGTATACTTTAACTATAGTATCTGAAAACAAGGCGTCACGGCGCGCAGTTCCGGCGCAGTCTGTTGCTCTGATGATAATTTCGTGGATTGACCTTTTTTCATGGTCCAATAAGCCAGCGACTGATAGAACTCCCGACTTAGGGTCTATGTAAAACTCACTGGAGTCGCTGACAATAGAATACGAAATACGTCCATTATCACCTGAATCTGGATCAGAAGCATTGACAGCAGTTATGACAGTACCATTGATAGCGTTTTCTGTGACTCTAAAATTAGACACGGATTTATCAAACTTGGGTGGATTATCGTTTATATCTAGAACAGTAACTGGGAGGTATTTAGCGGTGCTTTTCTTGGGTCGACCAAGGTCATAAACAGTCACATTAAGAAGGTACTCAGACTCCCTTTCCCTATCCAAGTATCCAACAATCCTCAGATCACCAGAAGTTGGGTCTATTCTGAAAACGGAATCAACATCGCCTGATGTTATGCCATACACCAACTCTCCATTATACCCACGGTCCCGATCGTTAGCTCTGATGGCAGCTATCACACTGCCGATGGGCACTGACTCGTTAACTATGATTTGAACAGGGAAGTTATCGAATTCAGGACTGTGAGCATTTTGTCCGTATCGGCTCGGCATCATTGCAAACTCTTCTTGATTTAAGTTGTTCCTCTCAGCTGCCCCCATAATTTCGGTCAGCCTATGAGCCACACCAGTGTTTTTGCATTTAAATGATATTCTGTCCATCGTAAGGTTGTTGGACATTGGCAGAAGTTTTATAATTATGGTTGTCGTATCCGCAAAATGTACGCCGTCTGTTGCCGTAACATTAAGTTCTCTCTGGGAAACTTTAACATCAGCGAGATCACATGTAATCAGCACAACGCCTCTGGTACTGTCTAGTGTGAAACATTCATCTTCATTGCCACTCAAAAGTCTATAGGAAACAATATTGCCAGCATCAAAATCTATAGCAGACAATGTGAGCAATTCAGTACCGATACTAGCGAGCCTTGGGACCTTACCAACACAATCAATTTTCTCAAACTGGGGTCGATTATCGTTTACATCTTTGACGATAATCTTAAGCTGCATCTCCGTCTGCCTTCTGTATGGCAATCCCCAGTCTGACGCTCTTATTTTCAAGACGTAGTTTCTTCTAGATGATTCATAGTCCAGCACATGGGTGGTTTTCACTACCCCAGAGAAATGATCGATTTCGAAAGGTACTGTTTTCAAGTTGGCAATACTGTACGAGATATACGAATTCTCCCCTGAGTCATCGTCATGAGCTGACACAGTTGTAACTGATGTCCCAGGGGAGCCATTTTCATCTATATACACTGTCACCTCGCTATTCTCAAACATTGGGTCGTTATCATTTGCATCTATTATATTCACTTTGACATTGGTCGAAGACTGTTTCCTTGTGCCTACAATAGCTTTATCTGTTGCTGTCACAGTCAGCGTGTGAAAACTCAATTGCTCAGCGTCAAGCCAGCTTGTAGTGTAAATCATTCCCGTCGAGGGATTAATAGTAAATAGAGTTTCAGAATTACTGCTAGTGATTTCGAAAACTACCATCCCGTTTTCACCAAGATCTGCGTCGTTTACTTTCATTCGAAGAATTGGAGAATTTGGAGGGGTGTTCTCGGATATGTCAACTTCATAAAAATTCCTATCAAAAACTGGTTTGTTGTCGTTGGTATCAGCAATGGTAACATGGAGAGTTTTGAATGTGTATTTAGAAGGAAGACCACAATCAATCGCTTTTAGAGTTAAATTATATCCTCTCGGAGCAATCTCCCTATCTAGTGTGTTCAGGAGCTCTATGTGGTATTCATATCCAAGTTTGGGGTCAGTTTTTATCAGCCTGACATTGAAATTTCCCTCCGCATCTCCTTCGACAATTTCCAAACTTTTGATTTGGCCGTGGACTCCCTCATCTTGATCCAATACCCTCACTATGGCGTACACGTCGGTATTTGCGTTTTCGATTACTGCGGGCAAGGGATGGACGTAAATTTCAGGCCCAAATAGATTAACCTGCTTCACGTGCAGCGTAACGTTCCCATAACTGGGTTTACCACCTCCACGGTCTTTTGCCACGACAGTCAGCTTGTGCAAACTTTGCTCAGCGTACCGCAGTGGCCTCGTCAAAATTATAACTCCTGTGGTGGGATGTATGCTGAATTGTTCGGTTTTATCTTTAAAGTAGAAGTACAGTTCTCCATTAATTCCTAAATCTGCGTCCTCAGCATTAACTTTGAGGATGCTGGTATGGAGTTTTGAATCTTCAGTCACCACCGTTTCATATATGGGAGGATAGAATAGAGGATTCAGATCGTTCTTGTCTAAAATACTGACGTAAACTGTAGTTTCTCTTTCAATAGGCTTACTGCCTCTTCGAGTCAAGTCAGCCTTAACTAAGAGTGTATAGCGATCTTTGCGTTCTCGGTTGAGAACATGAGTATTGCCTGTTCTTGTTCTGATCATTAAGAATACGAAATCTCCAACAATCCTTTCTTCAGCTTTGAAAAACTTGTCCCGGTCTCCTGCGGCAATTCGGAACCTCACTTCATACTCTTCTCGTTTCCCCGATTCCGTTTGAACACCCATTTTAATGGGACACCGCAGATATGTTTTGCCTCTCGAGTTTTCGTAAATAGTAGCATTGTATGCAGGTTTTGAGAAGTTGGGTATCGCCGAGACCAAACCCACCAGAAGAAGGAAGGCAAGTGGAGCCGTCCACCTACCCATGGTGCTCTGCTACCTCATCACACAGCCCCTGAAACATTAGAATAAATGTATTATTCCCCTTGAAATTTATGGGCGACGTCTGCAGAAGACTGATGGTTGACGTATAAGCAGCATTTACGGCGTATCATTTTTTAAAATGAAAATTAAGACCAATAAAACACATGAACTCATATTGTACATAATTATAATAGGTAGTTGAACAGAATGGTAATATTAATGGTAATATTATTACAAGTCATGAAATTCAAAGATTATAACACAAATCAGTGATCATCAGTTGCATCAAGGGATATATGGCATATGGATATATCTCAAGGCATAACACAGTCGCACTGCAGAACTTATCATTGCACATCTATAACACAACGTTCAATATGAATTCCAAGGTATTTGGTCAATCAATCCGTTTTACTGTTGAAATTCAATGAGTGAGAATTTATCTATGTTTCCAATGCATGTGAAGCGTTCGGTTTACAGGAAAACAATAATAAAATGACAAAATCTCACCATAGTGACCAACATTGAGTTGTGTCATGAGAGCGTCAGAGCTGTATCACGTTGAAACTGATGATTCTATTAGCGTTAATCATATTCCCATCAATTTCGATTAAGAGCAAAATTTTGAATGGAGAAACGTGTACAATTCAAGAAGTGAAACAATCTTCAGCTATATATCAAAAAGATTAAAGACGTAGGTTATCTTAATTAGAAACTAGGAGTATCTGTGGTCACCTTGTTTTCTTATTAAGACGGAAGAATAAATTTTATATCTGTATCAGAAAGTTGTTACTGAATATCGATTAACCCGACCTGGATGAAAAAAGTTCAGAAACAATCGACAGCGCTCATAAAAGTTTTCGGTATCAAAATATCCTCTATAGTCTTGAAGAAACAAAATGATTCAAACATCGGATTTCGCCTTTTTTCATAACTCAATACGAGTTACATGAATTCTAAAAAATAATCTCACTCTTTTAATAAAATTTCGTAGAGAATGAAACAGTACTAGGTTTTTGTGTGAGTTCCTTTGAATGTTTCTTTTATAAATCCTGATCTAACTCAAATCGTAGGCCTTACTCAAAACCGAAAAATCCTGGTAGTTGATTGGAAATAATATTCGTACTTAATTATTCTGAACTCATCACAAATGTACGTAGAAAGTTTTATTTTTGCGAACTATGTTGGATCTCAACTTTGAAAATAAATACGTTTTGATGTTGGACAATTAAAATTGATTAGATCCCTTAATGTAAGGATGGAAACGGTCTCCATCTTTGAATACCTCGACGAACTCAAGTATTCAACTTGAAAGGTTTCTACTAAGGTGCACGTGCCATAAACTTTTTATGGTACATAAGCAGACTTTATGGCTACCCATCTCCTTACACCCATCTTCTTTCAACTACAACCACTTATTGTTTCGTCAGATATATAAACGCCGCAAACTATTTGTCAAAGGCTCATTATTGTTTAACGCTCCTATTTTTAGGCCTCTAGCATTTATGGAGGTAAAGTGATCTAGTGAGGGAGCTTGAATTGTGAGTGTCGTTGTGATGTTTGAGGTAGTCGCTGTTAGGTTCAAGAATTGATTTCAAGTACTATGAGGAATTTCTACCTAACTGAAATCTTTCCTAGTCTGTTGTTCTAAGAAAATGACTAGATCCCCAATCGCTAATGACTGTGAGAACCCCCCCTTACAGTTTATTGGCACATTTTTTTTACCCATAGCATCTCTGCGAGTGAAGCCATTTGATAGGCATGAAGTTTGGACCACCAAGCAACTAGACCCCAAATGGAGTCCATGTACGAAAGAAAGGATACTTAACATCAATTTCAAGGGTCTATGGTAATACGGCGGAAAGACATTACAGATTTTGAATCTACACACCTTGAAACATAAAGTGACATCGTTTGATGGTGGGGAGGTTATAGAAATGTTTGGTGCACGATTAATGAGGTTCATTATTGAAAATAATCAACCCAAAATAAAGGCAACTTTTATGTAGCCAAATCCAGTGAGGACGTACCAAATGCTGTTTTTTAGGATGACCCTGTGAAGCGAGGCTTCCCCAGTTGGAGGAAGCCTATCAGAATTCATCCAGGGGGGTTAGGGATAACCCAAAGATGATAACAAAAATTACTGAACAAAGGACTTGCGTTACTCCGAAATAACGTGTTTTTTCTAGATTTGTCGAGGTTACTCCGGTTAATATTCTCTAGTGGAAGGAGGAATTGATAATCCATTCCAGTGCTACTCACACAGAATTTAGAGCTTGTACTTTTAAAATTCTGTGCTAATTATCGTGTTTTTCAAGTCCAATTGAGAATTTAGCCTAGTTTTTGATAAAACTCATTACGTGCTAAAATCATATTCAAATATAAGCATGAACTTGTAAAAGCCTGACGTAGGGCGTCCCTGTAATAAATGCATTACATACGTTTACGTACGTTTCATTCATCTGTTTTGTTTTTTAATTTATTATTTTGTAATACTTGTTTTTATCAACTAGAACGGGTCTTGGTGCAGTACAGACCATTTAGAATAGTAAAAAAGTTAGCAGTCCAAATTGAATTCAAATCTGATTCTGAATTCACTTTCAGACGTTGTGAGGTCAATCTTACGATAAAAGGCCAAAGCAATCAACCAAACCATCAACTTACCCAATAAAGTTCACGTTTTGAGTCGACGCAGAATATTTCAAAACAATCAACCATAAACAATTTTTTTAGAATCTGAATCAATGTTATTGCCCATATTAGATGTTGGAGTAATTTTCGTAAATTTAGATTTTATACGTTCAAGACATACCGAACGAGCGACCCCTTAGGAATGGCTCTACAAACTGCTAAAACGAGCTAAGAAATGTCAAATTTCTTAATGATTAACAAAAATTCACCTCGAAATCGTTCAATGACAATGAAAAAAGAAAAAAAAATCAACAAAGTAGGTAAACACGTTTTACAAAACTGTGAGGGAAAATCAAACGTGCTCAAAACGAAGAAAAAACATGAATAAAATAGTTAGTAACCAAAATGTGGCCATAAAGTGGAATACAATTTATCAAATTTTAACTTTCCATAAAGTGTGTAATTCAACAATTTCGTGTACCTACAATGTTACCAAATTTCAATACAATTGATCAAAGACATAATTCGACAATTTACACAAGTCGCTCATACTATCATGCTGCATGACTGGAACTTATTTCTTTTAACTAGCATGTCAATGTCCGTTATTGATATAGGTACATCGCTTCAACGAATCGAATTGAGCCAGTCGAACAGCTTTAGGTTTATCCGTTCGATCTCTTTGAGGGATTGAACTTAACACTTAAAAAAACGTCAACACGAATGTGAATCCGAACGTCTTTGCACATACTAAAAATCGCCTAGAGAATGGTGACTAATAAATCGGCTGATTTAATTTCCATAGAATTTTCCTTCCTGTTAGATATGCACACAGAAATTGAAAGGGTATTAAACAAACTTTAAAGGGAGCTGGAAACTCCCTTTTCTTACCGTTTGCAATGTTTTATGAATGAATAATACACCAAGCGCTACGGAGCTGGTCCTGTGGGAATCAACTTGTACTTTCAAGGTTCAGGTGGATCAGAGACGGATGAGCATTTGCAATTCGTAGCTTTGCGTTTCATAGCGGTCATGCTGAGCAGCCTTCAACCAAAGCGGAGCGTCGTTTCTCGTTTAGTCTATCGTAACTCTTGATGGTCGAGGTAATACGATTCATCCTTGGAATGCCGTTGAAAGCTTCTTGGCGTAGAGTTAGTTTGGAAACTTGGCTTCTCAGGAATAATGGATGCCCCCTTCCACTCACAGAGCGCTCAGGTGTGGAATCTTAACCTCTCGATTTCCGCTGCCGTGAAACACGAATACGTGGATCCCGCAAGTTGCCCTACTCGGTTACTCGAGAGAACACATTTATAATAGGGGTGAGGTTTCCTGGGAGAGTGTCGCTAGTCGATGAACACGTACTGTACTGCAGGCAATTTATGTTTTGTCGGTAGATGTACTTACTTACTTCAACAATCACCACAATCCGATGTTTCGGTGAGAAACACGGGTCCCGGGCGCCTCATCAGCATATTAGATGAGGTGGCTGCTGATTCGATTCTATGGTTTCTGGGAACTCGTAGGTGTTTCTCGCCTGCTACCACATTCCCAATAGCCTTCTCACTTCATACATCAGGCATTCCACTGCTCCAGTTGTCATTGGTCATGCATTAGACAAAAGACCTAACTTAATTACAAAACGATTCTGCTTGCTCACATTGATGAATAAAGAACCATGATAAGCCAATCCATGCCGTCGACAGTGATATATATCAATTAACAGATGGCATTATTACAAATCCTAGTCAATCGCAATCAAAACTGCTCTTCAGGTACAATGGTTTTGTCCACGACTCATGTATGTTTGTGTTGTTGAAACTCTGTACAAATATGTATTTGAACCACTTCCATATGTCAAGTCAGATTTGTATGAAACATAATATAAAAAATAATACTGTATGATTCCGCCCAACAAACAAATGGTGAATAATTTGGATATTCCAAAAAATAAAATAATTTTTTTCGAAGTTTCAGCTAAATGTTAAAATGAACTAAAATGCTGCCAATTATATTACGAAGGTTGAATTTGTTTTCCTAACTCCAGCCTCCCATCACGACCTTTCCTGACTGCCAGGTCGACTAAATGGGAAAATTAACATTGGGATCTGTAAAATAAAAACTCGGGAGTAAATTTCAACATTTTTAAACTTCAAAAATGAAATTTCTGAGTCAGATGAGCTCGGACTGGTTTGGGACCCATCTCAATCGACTCGGCCTCCAAAATAACTAGAAAATGACACCCCACTTGTGTATGAAAGTAAAAACCCCGAGAAAACCAGGTTTTGAGAGGTTTTTTACCAGTTTTTGGCACTGTGGGTAACGCGATCCGGTTGACGAGAAGTCGACTTTCTGTAAACCAACAGTGTGAACGATATTTAACTTATATTTACTAGTCAAAAATCGCTTGTGATGGAAAAAAATCGATTCAAATGTCAGATATTTTTGGAATTTCATCTCAAAATCAACGTAACCTTTCGAAGCGTCTAAAGCATCGCTGATTGTGAACTTTAATTATAGCTTTAATTTTAACATACAATGCAATATACTGTGAACAGTTATTTGTAGAACAATGTACTAAGTAGGACGCTTGTGGTTGATTTCCATGCAATGTAAATAGTAGTATTGAAGTGATTGCTCTTCAGCACTTTGCACTAGGTGGTATCATAGACGAATCGCCATCTCGTATGTAGTGTAGCCGATTAAGTCAACGTTGTCCTTATCTGACGCGAATCTACTCGAAGGTGATTGAATGAAAATACAATATTTGCAAAAGGCATACCAACTTTGCTTTTTTTCTCAAATGAGAACCCCGATTTTTTATTGTTGATTTGGATTCTACGATAGATTTCATGAAAATTGGACCATTCAATCGACTTTTTTTTCTCGAGCTATTTTTGACAACTGAAAATGAGTCAAATATCGTTGACACAGTTGATTCACAGAAAGACGAAAAACTGATGAAGGAAGTGGATCTCTTATCACGCACTATGTGGTTAGAACTAACCGATTTATGCTAACGGGAAGGTGCTTTGGTGATTCTTCACGGCTTTTTGGTTTATTTTCAATAATATTCCTTTGTAATCGCATAAAAAATAGTTGATAACTCCCCCTCAAACTTCGTCACTTAACGTTTCAATTTGCGTAGATTCAAAATATGCTATGCCAGTCCGCCATCCGCGGGCAATAAAAGCCTTGGAATTGGTATAAAGAAATACATTCTTTCAAACATAAATCCCGTTCCTGGCCAATTTGTTCCTAACTTCCAGCCATCCGGATCGCTTCACTCGCAAAGATTAGGTAGGCCAAAAACGTGCCAAGAAAGGTTTTCGGGGTTCTAACTTGACGTAGACGATTTGGGCGTCATTTTGTAGTAATTCGGTAAAAAAATGACTGGGAATGATTTCAGATAAGTGGAAATTTCCCGTAGCAATTAAACGAAATTCCTGAACATAAAAGTGATCCCCGCCCCCAAACATCATAATTCAAAACAATAAAAAACCATATGGCAGCATTTCACTATTTTCCACCGAGTGGTCTTTAATAAAATTTAAAACACACTGAAACATTGACAACTATGAAGAAGTGATATTAAATCAATTTCCACACCTCTCACTGGGCATATAAACCACAAATTCGTGATGGTCTTGCCATCTCATGATTTACAGGAATCGGTCCTAAAAGCCGATCGTTACCGATCTCAATGGGGAAATCAGCGTTGAAAATTGGAAAGATCTCCCATCAACAAGGCGACCGAATGGGGGAGGAAGGGGAAAATCAGAACGGGGTTCATGGAGTGACGCCCAATTACTCGAGCAATAAACGACAGAGGCTCAAGTCCAGTCTCTATTTACTGGTTCGGATATGCAGATAGTAGTAAAGTGCTATTAATGGAAATAGGTACCTTCTACCCCGGGGGAGGCCGATAATGAGGTTAGAGCTTCCCCACTCCGTCGGTAAACAATCCGATTTGATCCCCACCTATACCAGAGGGGTCCTCCTAAATCCACATTAGGTCGTCCCGTTACCAGAAATTTAGAATTTACTGTTCTCCCCATCCTAGCCGCGTATTTCACGGGTTTCTGGGCTTAGTAGCCATCACGTTAATGGCCACTTTACGAAGGAACAGCTCTCCCACTGTTTTGCTTCTAGGAATAACGTGAGATCTAATCAATTCATGTTGAAGGTGTGGATTTGGACAGTTCAATTTGGCTTTTCTTGGAACTGTTCAGTCTGAGCATAAACCTAGAGCTGTTAAGCTTCAGAGGGAGTTGTTGCAGCCATCTCCTCTCAGCCCTCAGCAGGATCTACTAGACCATGCCACTACCCCCTTGCTATATGGTTGCAGACGCTGGTTACAAAACACTCAATAAATTGATTTTTCTGACACTCCTTAACCTTGCACTGCCCCCATAGCTTAATCAGGGAATACCCCTAAAATATTACCTCTCCCCTGCTTTTCTAAATCCCCGGGAATGTCGTGGTTATGGACAGTTCCCCTTCTCGTTGCTTGAAACTGTTCAGTCAAAGCCTGACCTGGAGCTCTTAAGCTTCTGGGGTATCGTCTGGGTGTAGCAGTCATATCGCCTCAGCCCTTGGAAGGGAGCGACTAATCCTTTTAATCATCTCCTTGCTTTAAGTTGTTATTTCCGAACTTGTTACTTGCATTCGGTAGTATGTTCTTGCAACTATGTTTATTAAACGGAACTAGCACACGTTGTCATGGACATGTACTGAAGAACCAGTTTGCGGCTCTCTCGGAAGTATCCTAACAATGGGCTCCTCGGATATGAGAAGGTTGAGCCAGAACTTACAACCTTACTGTATGCCGTCCTGAAACCATCGGAAGAAAGCCAGGTAGCAGTTGAATTAGCTTCCCGCTAATTTTATGCATCCTCCATTAGCTTTTGTGTAATAATTTTCAGTAAGAAACCTTCGTGATTAACTGAGAATTAAATAATTCATCATTCAATTATTGATCCTCAGCGTCCTTCAAAATTTGTTGGTTTCCTTTTCATGATGGGCAGGTTCCAGAAATCATAAATAAATTTTTTATGTACTTCCGGTAAATTTCATTTTGATGATTTTTCCAATTTTTTCATTATTATTATGCAGGGTATCACACTTTTCATCAGTCGAACTTCAACCACGTGTTCTGCAACTAATTTGCGACAAAAATTACCTCATAGAGTTTTACGCAACTAAAAACCCGACTTTTTTCACTTTTAATTTGTGTTTTCGACTTTCGCTTACTGATTTGGCAATCACCCTCTTAGTATGAAGAGTAAAACTAAATCCATGTGCACCAGTGGAAAGAACGTTACATTTCCTACGCTGAATTGAATGGTAACATACCCAGACCTCTCCAGCAAATAATTTAGAATCATAATTATTAAGAAACAAGTTTTCAGTCTTATCATCTCATTTTCAGGATGTGGGTAATGTCATGCCAACGACATTCTCTTTGGAAATTCAATAATAATATTATTATGGGAACTTCGAAATGACCCACATTTTCGCGGATGGAAAGGGTAGACCGTCTGTGGATGGAGTCAAAGCTCAAGGTGGTTTTGACAAATCTGAGCTCCTCAACCGAGAATTCGCTCATCTAAACGGCTCCTCGACTTATTTATAACATCATAATTCTCTAACCTCACACCAGAGGAGATTTCAAATCGTCCCAGAAGCTGGAATTCAAGGGTATGGTCTTGGGACTGGCTACTCCTCCGGGTCGTTGTCGGCGATCTACTAACCAATATGAACCACATGAAATAAAGACAGTAGAGGTATGGTATAGGTATTCAATGATATAACAACTTTTAGGACAACTTGAAATCCAAGGTATGTGAAGTCAGAATTGAGGCGAGGGACCATTGGTTGGAGCGAGTTCTTGATTGAGTCGAATCAGAACCCGCGGAACCACGTGAGCTTTGACGTGAGCACATCGCGAGAGTGGATACCGATCATTGAGAAAATATAAAAAATTATATTAAAAAGTTAGAAAAAAATGGGTACTACTGAAGGACGCGAGTGGTGATACTTCGAATGACTCTACCCAAGATTCTTAACATAAACCGCGGCCATGACTTTGTTATAGTTAGCCTTAGCTTCTTATAGCTCAGACTATAGTACTATCTAAACACACTAACCGATACTGAAGTAATAATACCGACACTTGTACTAAAAATGAACTGGTGGCTCTTCGCGGTAATTATTATGGATTTTCGTTGTTGTGGAATTTTGTCCACCAGAACCCTGAGGAATCGAATCATTGAGCCTCCTTACTCCGCAGGGAAATGCTCACTCCTTACTGCCTGTATTATTGTAAAACGAAAATCATTGTAGGTAAATTACGCTCTGATCGCCAATTCACTACGGCTTACCCAGTACAAAGCCACTTCAACTGCTATTCAACCCAAAATCCTCAAACCTACAGATTAATTATTATTCAAGAGGAAACCGAACGCTCTCAACGTAGTTTCATCAATTGACGCAGCACAAATGATAGCGGACTAATTCAAGTTTGTGGACAGAATCTGAAATCGTATCACAATCTACTAATTGGTACTGAGGGGAGATCAGACCAGATGAAGAGAACGCATACCGCACTATATCGAGAGTTTCCTCGGAGAAATGAGAGGTTGCCCTTGATTAGGCTGTTCAGTCGGAAACTAAGGCTGAACTATTTTTTTCCAACTTTATTCAACTCACTTATTACCAGCTCTATCACCGACTGGTCATTTACAAATGAAGATCACTATGGTGTGAGTCAAATGCCTCTATTTTGAACTCTAACTTATGCTTTCAATTTCCCATAAATAATTAATTTTGACTTTTTGGTGATTGTTGTTAGTGTCTAAGATCTGCATACATTACAGAAACGTCCAATGTTTGTAAACGATTTTATTGAGAATAGCGAATAGTTCTTGATTGTGTTGGATCCATCACATTAACGTTCCCTCCCTCACCACCATCAGCAAATAAGAACTGCGATTACATTATAAAATCGATCAAAGAAATATTCACGAGTTTACTGACAATGGTTTCACACAGGAGAAGAAATATTTTGACATTAGTAAACAAACTAACAGTTAATTTTTCCCATTGTCGCCAGTCCTTATAAATGAACTGTCATTAAAATAATATCCGCAATTCAAATTTCAGACTTGCTTATGTATTTTTATGTCTGTTAAGATTTGACTCAAAAACGACTCAACCGATTTTTTAATTTTTTTCATCATTTAAAGGCTACATCTTGCCTTAGTATCATTGGTTATATTTTATTTTTTTAAAGAAAATATACAATAATTACCTAAAAATGTGCAATGTAACTCATGGTGCCAAAATTGTTCCTACAAAAGTTGTAATTTCGCGCCCTGTACGAAAACTATGGACGATACAATTTGAGATGCGATGTAAAATAGCCCACTAATTATTTATATTACTCATGACTGGACAGAAAAAAGTACACAATGGTATACTGTTATACTTAATTGATTAAAACGATTTTGGTTTAAAATGTTGGGCTCGAACATGAAATCTTAAAGCGGTGATATTGATACGATCCCTTTAAATGGCTTGATAATTAAGGTCGACTATGGACGTGTTAATTCACTTCAAATTATTCGAGTCGGAATTTTTGTTGAAGATATACAAATATCAAGTATCTAAGGCAAATAACATTTCTTGAACACGCTGTTCTGCGTTTAAGCTATTAACGAATACGGATTTGAGTAAGGATAAATAACAAATAATTCACCATTGATGAAATTAATAGACCTACAGAATTTTGGATAATAATCAAAGCCACGGTCTCAGTGGACTGTAGGATATGTATGACTAATTGCTTTGCCGTTCACCGTATACATTTTATTCGGAGACTGTAGTTCTTTTATTATTTGCATTTATAGAAGAAATCGGAATAGAACTGTATAAGTTAGATAGAAGGGTGTATTATCGCGCATGTGAATGATTTTTGAGTAATATCATGAGACGGAGAGTATTACCCTGATCGGATGGGAGCAGTGTGCATAATTTCTTTCCCGTTTTCTAAACATGCTGACACTTGGTTCTTGTAAATATTTTATTTTTAGTGCTCTATTGTTTGCATTTATACAGGCAAGTAAACAATCATGGAAATATTTGAGGAAAAAAGGGAAAATGGATTACAAAGTTCCTTACCCAAGCAACGGCGGGTAAACTAACTAGCCTATACAAGATTTTTTTTTCAAATATCGTTGAAATTAACCTCTCTATTCGATTACTTCCATAATGAATTTAAAAACAGAAATATGTTGCACAAATAGACGGAGTTCTCCATTATTTGGACATCACTGCACACTACAGGCGCGTAGTCGTGTTCAAGGTGTGTTCAAGATTGGGTGTTGGACGTCCATCCTAATGGCCATGGGATAAGCGGTAAAGGATCTTTCGTTTGGCAAAAGTTTGAAAATTCTTCCGACCCTATTTGTTCCTTCCCGAAATCCTTTTACCCGTAATCGGATCTACCCGTAACTTGCTCTTAGTATTTACCCGCTCCCATGGAATCCCATTTCCGGAAACGAGATGTCCAGAAGGGACTTCATTAGAAAATGAGGGCATCAAATGAGATCGTATGCTGTGGAGAAATCTCGAATGTGCAAAACGGAAAGTTTTCAACAAGACTAAATAATCAGGTCAGGGGATTCATATAGATTTATTTTTCCCCCGTCCTGCAGTACCTAGAACTCCACAATTTTTACAAACAGTTTTGTTTTAAAGTGCAAGGAAATATTATTCAAACTCTTCTATACGTCTTCCTATAATTGTTGCACTCTTATATTACATGTAAAATAAGTACTTTAACGTATATCATTTGTTCTGTGTCTTCAGTATGAGATATTTCAAATAATAACATGAAATATCGTGTTACAACGTGAAATTCGCCATTCAACGAGGTTTCATATGGTTTTATTACGGACAATACTGCAGTACGCTTCTCCTTCATTGTTTGATGATTAATGGATACATCACGTGTGATATGTCTCCAAATTCATTCATATCTCATGGAACTTTCACAGAATCCGCATGTTAGCATTATAAATTTCATTTGATTAGTTTAAAAAATGTAATAGAACCCGGGCGATATTGAAACTCAAAAAACCCAACGACGTCTTGGTATTTCGACATACCAGTATACAATGTAATTTTCTCCTCTCAATATTGATCAAATTTTACAACTGAACGTGTGTATCTCACTTCAATTTAAACATTAAAAATGGGTACGATTGTTAACTCCGGTTTTGTGCCAAAATTGAGGTTCTCAACATTATTGCAATAAGCAACCCTTTTCCCTTTTCATGATTCTTATTTTGTTCATCTAAATTTTACTGCAAAATGTTTCGGAGATTCGGCTTTTGTTATCAGAAACGGGAATGGAGGGGGTAATAGTCAATTTCAATAGTTTTGTAATAGTTTTGAATCATATTTCTTAATTAGCTCTAATAGCCCTCGTTTAGAATACCTGTTTGCTGTAGAAGAATTTTCGCAAGTATTTTTAAAAACCAAATTCATTTCTAATAATTGAAATTGTATTAATCTAAAAGATATAAAATGAATAGGAAAGTCATTATTATCCTCAGAAATCAAAGTTGGCTTTCCAATATTACATTCTCACTAAATCCATAAATAAGATTCGTACTCGGAGAAGAATCAGAATGATTGCATCTGCAAAGAAGGATTTATTTTCATAGAGGGCATGATTACAGGAACAGTAGTCATCTGAAAAATAATATTATAAAGAAAAACTAAACATAGCTGTAAAGAAGAAGAAAAAAAAAACACGTGATTCTTCGAGTACACATGGATGGATAAATTTGAAAACAGACAGAACAAGACAACTATCTACGAGAACAATCTCATTTCAAATGATAAAAATTAAACGGGGAGACGCGAACAGCTCCGATAAGATTAGCTGTTCTAAATTCAATGGAATCGAACTTAACTCGTATTTTACTTAATTCATACAAAATGTAATATATTTTTACTGCCTAGGAGTTTCAATAATTCATTATCATGCTCATTAGGACCCGGGAGGCTCTCTTATTTTTCAATGTTATAAAATGTTATTAAAATCTTCGGTTATTTGTAACGCTATTATTTGCTCTATGTAGCGCCCGATAATAAATTGCTGTTCAATCTGTCAGTGCTTCCATTTTGCGGTAGTGAATCGTATTCAAATATCCCTGCTGGTATATTTCTATGTTTCAATGAAACAATGTAAATGAAATGGGGTAAATAAACTATCTATCCTTCGAAAAAAAATGTATAACATCCTTTGTCAGTTACTTTTGATTTCTGATGCCTATGTTCGCATAAAAAGCACTAAAGGCTCCAACATTGTGTCAAAATTCAAGAAAGTTCGATTGAAGATTCAGTATTCTCACATTTTTACGTATTAAGGTATTTTCATTTGTCATCATTTTCATTATTCTTCTTTGAAATAGTCGATGTAGTTTATTTTCCTCATATTGGTTAATTAGCACGATGATAAAAGTGTACTCTGTGTGTTGGGGTTTCTCATATTTGAACATTAGCGAATGAGGACAGAGTGAACGTGAGATTCATTCGCTTTCACGCTGTTGGTTAGCAATGCGAAATGAAACTGAACTTCAAAACTAAATTTCCTCCTAATCCGCGCAACAGTCAACACTCCTCCCAACTAACCTCATTCGAAATCACGCTGACCTACCCTAATAACTCACGAGACTGACGTGTTTATCTTCTATATAATTAAGCATCGCGTCCTGTGGGGAAGATGATAGGTACCTCGAGAAATTAACAGCGGCCCTGAGGGCCCGAGTTGTTTGTTCGAGGGATGTACTGTACACCTCAACTCGCAACTTTACGATTAACCAGCCCTCCTCCAAGTTTCTCCTGGCCTATCTGTCATTCGCTCCCATCTGGAGCACCGATAACATATATTTATAGGCATCACAATATATCGTAACCAGAGTTTGGATCGATATGGCGTAAATATGACTTGGGAAAGGACCATAATCCTTCATATATGACGCTAAACATGATAAAAAACGTGTGCCAGGTTGACTGGAGCACATAGCTTCCTCGTCTAGTGAACGCGAATGTGTAGAACACTGAAATGTTTAAATAATCTCAAGAGATTGTAGAATTTAATCACGCTACAAGGATTCATGGGTCAAAATGCGGAGGGAAATGATCATGAAGACATCAACCCCTTCAAGAGAGGGGTTGGCGAGTATTGCAGGTCTGTCGCACTAATTACATAGCAGATGGAATCATAATATACCGTTTTTCCTGGACTACTTAAAAAATTTGAGCGGGATCGAACCACTGGAACCTGAGAAACAATGGTTGGTGGATTTCACATTTGCGCATGTGCAGGAATGATATGTTGATTTTGCAGTAATGAAACTCATCGAGGGCCATCTACACCTTAATTCGCACTTTCCCAGGAAGTTTCATCAAAATTGGTTATGAACTTAAGGAATTATGCTTGTTACAAGAATTTCACGGTTGCGCAGTAGGCACTAAAAGTACTATCGCATGAAAATTAACATAAATCTAAATAAAATAACGAACTGTAAAAATCCATATGATTCATATGTGTAAGTATAAACAAAAATAGTCCGGTGAGTAATTTATACTTAATTTACGTTAGATCTTCATTTGATGTATTAGGAAAAATATTTGTGAGAAACATCGATGTAGGGCAAATCATGCTGATTAGCATTTGATATATTTTTGGTAGTAGGTACGACGACTGGAGGCGACTATGTTCATGTTGAAATAGTGTTGGAATTATCTATGGTTCTATTCTATCCCAGAAACCTAACTTAATATATCAATTATGCTAATTTGAAAAATATAAGTTAATGGTAAATCGGGTATATTTCATGAATAACAAATCGGATTGGAATTTATACAGATTTATTAAATCTGATATAGGTCCGATTTGAAATCAAGGAAGAATTTGGGTTATATTGAGGAAACCGCAGATATGGAGGTAGTCTTACCAGTTAAAAGACGGCAAGGGATCGACTGATCTCTCAACTTGCCTCTTGGGGGAGAGAGCGCGGAGGCGGACCGATGAAGTATCGGTCCGCGTTCGCGTAGCAGTTCCAGCTCCTGATTGTCCTCCACATGAAAATTTCATTTAATGGTCTCCTACTTGCACGGACGGTTTGGCTATGAATCCGAATAAGATAAATCTGGTTTTGGCTCTGAATAATAAATGACCATGTTTGAGTTTGACATGAGGAATGTTTGACAAGATGTAAAAATGCAGATTTGTAATATTTGTGGTTTAAGCTCAAGAAAATCATCTCTTCAAGTTTTTCGCTGAGGAATCTGCCCTTTCCTGGACATACAAGGTCGATGTTGTTAAATACTGATTATAATTATTGGATTTAAATGTTCCTCCATAATGAATAATGCCGTAACATAATTTAGGAATATAAATTGAAGCTAATACTATGGATCTAATTTAAATGTTTGTAAATGATTTATTCATTTTATTACATGATCATTTATTTTATTAAGATTAATTTGAATCTATTGTCCATATACACCCCTCGATACTAGGCGGACGTCTCCTTGTCATCCGCAAGAGCATTCGCTATTGTTATATAAGCACCCCCACTTTATGGATTTTTACTGAAAGCTGCGGTAACAGTAGAAGGGATAAGTATCTGAACTACAATACCTTGTTTTTTTGTGTGGTTTAATATTTGTTTATTTTTTATGTGCCATTAGTTCACCACCGTCAGTCCGTCCTCCATTGTCTGCAACATCTGCATGTTTCGAAGCTCGAACAGAGAACCGCAAAGGGCCATCGTCAGCGAAAATTAAATTATCCGCCATTGTTACGTGTTGCGCACACCAGTCATTAAGATAAATCAAAAACAACGATTTGATAGAGATTGATAGGTATTCTATTCACCTCACCATTATACCTATATAGGTACCTTATTTACCCATGTGCACATTTTTGATAGAGATCAGTATTCTATTCACCTTAGCCTTCTGCTTCCTCCCAGTTAACACTCCCATTGCTGGCGTTGTTAACTACGAACTCATCTACTTTCTCCTACTGCCGTACTTCCTTAACTACTTCTACTGTTTACATGGTCGGGTTGAGAGGGTATGTTTTTGACTTCAGAATGATGTTGGCTTCCACTGGCAGGTGTTCGTTCTAGAATAACTGAAAGACGTATGGTAAATGCATTTATCTATACCACTTGAAATTGGAAACGAATTGCTTCTAGAAACTTACGCATATTGGGAATAAAATTGCCGATGACTAAAACCGAACTCTAATCATGACTGGGCGTTTTAAACATTACGAAATCTCTTGACCTCACTTACCTAGATATCTGTATGACCCATAATTCGATGAGAAGTGGACTTGAACATTTATGTAGTTATAATGGATTGTAGTCCGCTGCAATATATAAATGTACAATGACTTTTCGTGGATAATTACGATGAATTCGAATTCCAATCACGTAAATGCCGACATCACGTATCCTAATATCAAGCAAGTGTGAATAATTAAAGATTCTGATTGACAAAAATCTGATGCATTTAATCATAACTTGGTTTGAATTTAATTAATGACCACCCTATATCAATTAACGTGAAAAATAAATTACCTCCGTTGCAATTCAGCTTGCTTCAAAGGTGAGCAATACATTTGGAAAACGAATTGAATTTTTGATTGGAAAGAAATTATCTCAACAGAACGGGTTGGACGACAGGATATCGACCAAGGGCACCTATTTTGATTTCATCCCAGGTAAAATGTTGCGGGCAACATCCATCTCTACGGAACTTCAACTTGGGATCATTCTAAAAGGGGAAACACGTTTGAGAGAAACCAAAACCATTTTCCATAAGTATCTCCAAACAATAACACTGAAAACCCTGAGGTTTCAAACATTGCAAGTTTTTTGTTTATAATTTTAATAATTGTAAAACAAAAATGTAATAACCCCTTCGTACTTTGTCAACATTAGATCTCAAGGTTGTAGATACCAAATCTGTAATGTCCGTAAGGCGTAAGGACCATAAGAGGCCTTAGAATTGAAGTAGAACGTCCGTTCATTCGGTCTTGTTGTCCTAACTTCTAGCCAGCCTGATCGCTCAGCTGTCATAGATGCTTTGGGCAAGTGGGTGTGTCTTTTGTAGCCGTTTTGTTCTGAAAATCGACTAAGATAGGTTTCACATTCGTAGAAATCCACTCATTGCAAATAGTCTCAACTTTTGAACTTAAGAGTTTTGGGTTACATCCTCACAATCAAGCATTATTAAAAAATCTGCAAATTGTTCAACAGAGTTGTTTTACCTGTATGAGATAGCCCTTCTACGTATATCAAGTATCTATGCATATTGGATCTAATCTGTCTGTGTTTTAAGGATATAATCTGTGGTAAATTAAACTCGACACCTCGCCCCTCCATACCTTATAATTGCACCCAAGATGAAAATACTGAGGAGCCGCCAGACACGCGGTCTAGCTCAGACCTCCCGTTGAACGGGCACTGAAACCATCCAACAGGACCACTTACCTGGCTGTAGTGCATCGATTTTCATCACTCGAGAATTCAAGTGGCACATCCCGGACCAGTTTTTGATTTTTTAAGCAAAATTTGTTCAGCTTTGCCCAAGTAGTTTGGGAAAAAACATCGAACGATGGACGGCACAAAGCGGACGGGCGGAATTATTTTCTCTCAATTTTCTGAATCTAGGTGTCTTGGAGTGTAATGATTTTTTTTTCTAGGTAGATTACAAATGTTCATTATTGAAAATAACAAACAAAAATGCTGCAAATTATTCCGCTCAGTAGCTGAACGAAGGACGTTTCCTTAGGCCAACATTCGCTAATTCGGACGTTTTCCTTCGAATAAATGATAGTTAATCTGATTCCATCGGCCTACATTAGCTGATTTGAACGTTTTCCTCAAAAAATCAAATGGATGTTAAGCTGAAATTAGAAAATGAGAATGCTAGTTTTCCTTCCGCTGAAATTAGCTGATTTGAACCATTCTCCGAAAAATGGTAAGTTTGGTTATTCTTTCTGCTGACATTAGCTGGTTTGAACAGCTTCCTCGAAAAAATGGTAGCTTGCACTTTTTCAATGATCCAAAAGTTTTTCTTGAATAAATGGACGACACGACGTTTTCTTGTGTGCGACAAAGAGTAAATTTGAGTTTTTGGAGGTATTGAATTCGATAGTTGTAATATTGCGAATCTCACAGAGTGTTCTGTCAATTTCGTGCGTGAAACGATGAATTAACTAATGGGTCTTACTGACTAGCAAATCAGTAACACATTTTGATAGGCCTTCCCCCTCTCTAACTTCGCCCTTCCCACGTACCTAGTGAATAGACAGATTCAAACATCTTTTTGAGGACACCCGATACGAGGTATATGACTGATGGTCTTCAAGGAAGTTGGTAATGGGGATAAGGCGGCCAGTTTATCGTAAAGTTAGGGAAAGGGCGAGTATGGTGGACGTTATGGGTTATGCTGGGAGGTGGTAACTCGGCCCAACATCTAAGAGCCCCCGGGGCCGTTAATAATTTCTCCTGGTTCAGATCATCCTCCCTAACGATACGCTGAATAATTATCTACGAGATAAACACGTCACCTTCCTGAGTTATGTAGAAGGTAAGGAAGGCCTTTGTCAATCAGAGCGGCGTTAACGAGTTTGAGAGGGTTGTTCATTGTTGGTCGGATCTCACGGAAATTCAGTTATGGAGTTTGATTTTGTGGTTTCGAGAGAAAACAGTTGCCGAAAACCCCTTCGTTCCATCCAGCCCAGTCCACGGTTTTGAAGAAAACAGAAAAATGAAAACGCTGCCAATTATTACTAAGATGTTTATTATGGACATGTTGCGATATGACCATGGATGAGCACCATAAGCTTACCATCAGTGCTACGAAATCGGTGCTCATGGACATAGCAAGAAAAACGGAACAACTATCAACATCAAGCGACGCTTTGACATTATACTGTTCGAAAATCAAAAAAGTGAATAGTTTAATTTATTTAGGAGTGACATTTGGTTTTCAAATGAGATGAACCCACCACATCCGTTGCCCAGCATGATCGAATGAGTGGTTTTTAGAAGAAGCTCAATCTCAAGAAGCTCGACGTCTAAAATACAACTTCAAAATAAATTGTTCCTTTGCCTGAAAAAGTAATTATAACTGACTTAACTCACTATTTACCCAAAATTTGTTAAATTGCCCTTTTTTTGTAAGGCATTGAACTATATAATAAAATAGGTGTACAATTAATAATGAAACTCAGTTATGCACACCTTTTATTAGTCCGGTGGGGATGAAACCCATGGGGGACCATCCAGAAACTGTTTTCTAGTAGCACCGTGGCCAGAACAAGGACATTTCACAATGTCATATATTTACGACATAAGTCATATATTTAACAGACTCAAAGATGCTGCACGAAAATCGTTCGGAGATCTGTATAACACCACTGGGTGTTAAATTTACCAAGTTCACAATATCGAGAAACAAATTTTCAACCTACAGCACGAATACAACGCTTCACTACTCTCGATTTTGAAGAGAATGGCTATTATATTATTACTAAACGTTTCGAATTGCATAGAAGTAGATTGATTAGGAAACCTGTCAGCTTGCTCAACTAAGTAATTTTGATTGTTCAGCGCTGAGCTGATTCCTCTCGGTTTTATTTTTTATTTTAAACTCTGATCAGTTTAAAATTTCAGCAAACTTGATTAGATGAGGTTCTCTCTCCTTATGCTTCGTCCATATTAATGACAGCTATCAAAGGCATATATCTTTTACAGACTCATTATAAAATAACTCCCTTGAGTGGGATGTCAACAACGAAGATGCTACCTAGACAAATCGCTAAAAAAAGTGAAATCCGCAGAAGCCGTATATTTGAACAGTTGACAAGGGAATTAATAACAATTGGTTTGTGGGACAAAAACTAACTTTGCAAAGGATCGGCTGTCGACAATTCAATTAGACGTTTAATTTCAAGCGTCGAATATTCAAACGATTATTTCCAAACCCTCTCCTTTTTCTTCAGACGATAAAACCTCGTATACAATGGATAGAAACTAGTATTTCATGATTCTGAAAGAGATTCCTCTGGAAAATGTACATCACTTATATATTCCACTGTATGCAGCAATAAAATATTTAATGTACATATGTTTGAACAAACGTAATAAGATATTGTACATGGGTATTGAAAACGCAAGATAGTACAATCATAGTGTAAAATTCAAGATAAACAAACTTTTTTCCCTCTAGAATCAAAATTTCGACTCGCATTACGCGTTATAGACCATTATGAACAACTTTAGTTTCATGTGTCTATCCGTCTGCCTGTCAGTGTGTTAGTCCGTGTGTCCGCAGTTCCTTCTAACAAACCTAACTCCAACAGTTTTCATTGGATTTTTATGTAATTTTCAGTTAATGTGCGGTTTAGGGTGTAAGTGGTACCCTTCGAGGCTCATTGTTCTGAATGAATACATCAGTCTGAGCAACCCACAAAGGTAAAATCCGCAAAGCATCTCTTTCTCAGGTTCTAGTGGTCGGATTGCACTAAAATATTTAGGGTGGTCGGGGAAAACGGTCTGTTAAGTTCATAACAATTCCAACGATAGTATCATTAGTAGCTACAAGTTGTTTGGATTTTTTGTGTGAATGGTGGGTGGGCAACCTATCGGGGCAGCCGACGATTTACAGCGTTGTCGATGGGATGGAGCAATGTCGGTCGGTGCGGTTGTACGTAGGCAGTGGGAAAGTTGGCCAGGAGAGATGAATCGAACCCAGGGCGCTTCTCAGCCTGGTATTGTAATGAGAAAGGGGTTATGAGAATCGTAGAATACGACAGAAGGGAGAGAGAGATGGAGACAGATATTAAAAGAGAGAGATGGAACAAGGGTGAGGGTTGGAATGGGGGATAGGCGGTCCTTTTGACATGTTACGTCTGTTGTCACAGTCTACGGGACGGGCCGACAGACCACGTGGAATGTCTAATATCCGATCCAACCCCCTTCTGATGACAACCGCTTCGCCACAGGATTCCAGGCGCTGTGTCTCCCTCACTCTAGTTCATCATTCAACCCCCACTCCCGCCTTCTCCAGCGATGCAATCGACTGGAGGGACCAGTGCAAATGAATCCCCTTCCATCTCAGATATTACCAGTAACCGCTCATAACGATTGATGTGTACCAGATGGAGTTGAGGTAAATATAGTCTCGGTTACCGACAATATTCGTTGGTAAACGACTGAAACTCCGAAAAGCATCACTAGATCATACTTGGAAAGGAACTTGTTAGTGCTTACAGTGATTTGCCAATATCTTCTTTAGTATTTTAGCATGGAACATGCTTTCCGGGATTAAGTACCAGAACATCGTTACATGGGAACATCACACGAACCACCAAGGGGTGTACACACTCCCATGAGTACAAAGAGGACTGTATGAAGTATATCAAGGGGAATAGGTAGTGCATCATTTCTCAAATAAAAGTATCTGTACAAAGAATTATAAGGGATTGGCTAGTTCAAAACACAGCCAAGGTTTGTGGCAGTAAAAAGATCCTTAAGAGTGCACAGGAAACTGTTCATAGACTACCAAGGAGAGTCTCCCAAAAGTATGTAGGGGGATTGTGCAGGAGATAATTCCTTGTGGAAAGTAGTGTGGGCTGCTAAAACATGTTTGTTACATTTTAGCGGCAGGCTCTAAGCAAAACTATGCAAGGGTCCGTTACAAGGCAGAAGGGCTGAGGTTTTATCACAACATTTTGTAGCTTTACTTTAAATCAAATGCTCAGGATGTTAACTCCTCGGAGATCCGCGTTCAAAACAATCATTTGAAGCCTACAATTTTCATGAATTAAAGCGTGGGATCCGGATCTACTATAAAAAATGGGAGTTTCAATTTGAAAAAACAAACTTCGTGTGTACGAGCGCAAAACTCATCGTGTTTATAATAAAAATTCCTCGGCCCTAAACATACCAATAAAAATTTGTTTTTTCGTTCATTATTAACGATTTTATTTATTTAAGTTTACACGGGAATGTGGCCCAATTGCAAAAATATATAATAATAAAATAAGAAAATAACAATGCAATAAATGACAAGTTTTCAGTATGGAAATGTTAGTTGCCGAAAGAAGCTCTTTAGGGTTTGTCCCAACTGTCTCAAGGAATGAACGACAAATCAATTTCGTTGTTGGATGCAACAAGATTTAAAGATAGAAGCGCGCGAAGAAGGGGATTCTTGGACAAATTAATTATTAGTCGTTGACTGGAAATAGAAGGGGTTCGAGGAGCGAGTACGACATTGAGGACCGTGCATGTAGTAGGGCAGGACAATCGATTACGGACCTAAGAAGGCCGATGACAAAGGTGGAATCCGCTTCACGGCGACGCTGATCAAGAGAAGCCAATTTACATTAAGCCATTGCATCGTCAACATCAAAATCAGACCAGCTCACACCCTGGCCATAGGCGACAAAACGAAGGAATCGGCGCTGGACCCGTTTGAGTCCACACGATGGACCCATACTCTAGGATCGAACGGACCAACGCATTGAAGAGCACAACCAGGGCATCCACATCCTTGAATCCCCACGTATGGCATTTCAGAAAGCCGAGACTTCTCATTGCTCGTGAGCAAATTCCATTTACATGCTGCGAGAAAGTGAGACGAGAATCGAAGATCATTCCGAGGTCAGCAAAAGAACTAACCCTAGATATCACTCTACCACTCAAATTGTGAGGGTGCAGGTATGGGGTTGAAGACCTTGAGAAGTTCATAGCACACTTACCTAAGTTTAGTCGAGTGACACCAGTGGATCGATGAATCAAGGGTGGCCTCCAATGCATGAGCCTCAGAGATCGAATGGATTTTGTGGAATATTTTCAAATCATCTGCAAAAAGTAAAAAAGCGTATTTTGCCAGAAAATATCGCAGAAATGTCATTGACGAAAATCAGGAAAAACATCAGCCCAATATGAAAACTCTGAGGCACCCCAGAAGTATTTGGAAATAGACTAAAAAAAAACCGACTTGATCTTGACAACCTGAGAACGATGCAGGGGAATCCCTATAATCACCAAGCCCAAACTTGATGACACGGTCTGCGTCAACCCCCCCCCCCCCTGGTAGGCACCCCTGCATATAGATTAGTCAAACAGGGAGGAAAAAGTGGATTGTCACTGAAAAATGAACCCGAAAGATTTGCTGGACTGGGGAAGAACGGGACGTTTTGAACTTTCAATTCAAGATTACTCAAATCAACCCCCAGGTGACAAACCAGGTTCTTCCCCCGTACCCTTCATTTGTTATTGCCGATCTACCAGGCATGAAACCATCCTGATTTGGGGACAGAAATGTTCCTGTCAACTGCATTCCTCAGATACAATAATCTTTTCTAAGATCTTAGGTCTTGTGGAGAGTGAACAGATGGGACGATACTCCTCAATCCTCGACCTATCACCCTTCTTCGATATGAGCGTGACATAGGAAGTCTTCCATTCTTCGGGAACCACACCTAACGAAAGGATCTTTGATGGGTGTGAGAGGCTGTCAACACAGTGTTTAAGAAGAATGGGAGTAACATGATCAGGTCCCATTCCCTCATTAACGTCCATGGAGGGTAATTCCTTCTGGTACATCCTCTAAAGAAAATGAAAGCGAACTAAATGAGGAGGAGGAATACGAATTAGAAATGGGCAGCGATGTGCTACAAGGTGGATCATACACCGATGAAAAATGCTCTGCAAGAAGGTTAGCGACACCGCTTGAATCACTGGCGACCTGGGCACCCAGACGCATTATTTGAGGCATGGAAGATTCACTATGCAAATAATTGAAATGGTTCCAGAACACTTTTGGGTTAGATTTTAGCGAGTGCTGCACCTCAACGATATAAATTCTATATTGTGGAGTGGACTTGTACCGAGCTTGGGAAACATTTGTTTCCTGGCAGAAATCACTACGAGCAGACCACAGTACACTATCCCGACGGAAGAACTTCGACTTCAAGGGGAACCAGAAAAAAAAAAATAAAGGTGAGCTTTGAATGAAAATGTAAATAATTAAAATTTGAAGAGCCGATGCGATTACTGATAACGATAATCAAAACTTGATTTTAGAAGGGTTGACCCATAACTTAGAAGACACGGTGAATATATTCGTGAGTTGAGGTTGTTTGTATATATCCGTATATTCAAGTACTGAAAGGAGGGCTTCCGATGAAGAGGGCTCGATGTGTAGGATGTTCACATTTGAACGTAAGGTGCACAATACATTCATATCCCAAAATAGGATTTCAAGTCTGAGCCACTTCACGTGGGCATTGTAGGGACAATAGAACTCTGCTCCACCTGCTTGCGCTATACTTCTTCATGGGAACACAATTCAATGGTGAGATCCGTTGAGGGTACCGTAAAACACAATGCTAAATAAATACCTTCTCTTGTTTGGAGCCTAGATGCAGAGAAAAAATTAATGAGGGTTCAATTTAGTTATCGTTACGGGTGCTCAAGTTTAATTTGCGTTATAACAGGCATGATTAAAAGGAAGAACATTAAAACAATCGGGTGAGAACATTTTTAATTTCGAGGAGGAAAAGTTTTGAGTTGTCGAGTTGAAAAAAGAAGCCATTTACTGAGCAAAAAGTATGATAACGCCTGAGGGGCGTTAAAGCAACAAAGCTAGAAATGGAGTTTACTTAGATCCGTCTTGAAGTTCTTCCTGATTGCACCGAATCGTTTCTTTTAAAGCTGGCGAAAGATGGAAAGAGAACCGCGGGAGAAGCTCTTCATCTAATTATGCGAGGGCGGAGGTCCCTTCTAGAGCTCAGGCCCTCAATCTACCGAAACTGTCCGTGGGAGGGGTGGAAAGCGAAGCTGGGAAAAGTTTGCGTAGCCGGTCTATATCACTACTTCTGGGCCCGAGCTCCGGTTCCCGGCCTTCCAGACCTCCGGGGAGGGTGCTTGATTTGCAACACAAAACAGAAGTTTAGTGACCTCCTTTTCCGAGACGAATAACAGGACGAGGGGACGGCGGGCGGCAAGCTCGCCGGTTTCTCTTGAGGGGACGCGATAGAGAGGTCCGCCTTCTCCTTTGGAAATAATTAGCTGAGGAGGAATCAAGGCTCAGAGCTCGGGGGGGAAACCATAAAAATGTAATCCATTTAGCGGCCTCGTTCCCCGTTCAAGCTCCCAGTTTTATCACTTTGCCGACGCTCCGCCGACATCTTCAAGTTCTCGTGTCAAATTGGGATTCCGCCGCTGGGATCCGATTGGATTACGCGTGTCAAGCCGTCATGCCGATTACGCGCCAGTCTTCACTTTCCAGGGGGTTCCGCTCACGATTTCAAGGTGCGAAAGACAATTTCGAAACACTCTGCTCTAACGAAAAAGTTCTAGTAGTGTAACAGACCTGACTCTGCTGAGATTTGAAGTACGTGATTGGACTGTTTACTTCTGCCTTTCTCAGGCACATTGATTACATTTCTAGCAAAGGTATGAGGACACTCGGGTTTAACAAGAGACATTACTGAGGTTCTCGCTAGTGCTCAAAGTTATACAGCTACCTTCTCTTGTCGAAACGGTTTGAACACATGAAAAACAAGTGGGTGTGGCACAAAGCTTCCTCGTATCCATAACATGACTGTATAGATCATTGAAAATTATTATTGACCAAAGAACTTCGTTCAATTAGGCGATGTAAATATTGAATTAGGGTAAACTTATTGTTATGCAGGAGCATAACTTGAGAAAAATCCCTGAAAATTTCATCGAAATCAGTCATGAACTCCGGGAGTTATGCTTGTAACAAGGATTTCACGTTTGCGCATCCGCAGAAGCTACTATTGATCCGGAGGTAATGAAACTCTATAGGGAACCATCTACCCCCCAATCCGCAGAATCCCTGAAAATTTCATCAAAATCGGACTATAACTTCGTGTAGTTTTGCCCGTAACAAGGATTTGCTGACAGACAGACAGACACACAGACAGACACGGAACCAAAATTGTTCAGAAAGGTCTAAAACGCAAAATGCGAGTGGAATTTTTGATTTTGGAGACAAAAAAATTTTCACATTCCGAAAGTGAAAACAATGCTTCCGCTACCTTGGTAGACTTGAAGCAATAGAAAGGACAACAACGAGCCTGAGGTAGAGAAGCAACGAGAATAAGACCAACGCTATTCTTCATTATTTTTTGCGTACAGTTCAAAAATGACAAAAAAAAAAAAAAAAAAACAGCGCAACCTTGCCCCATTAAGATCAATTTTGTTTTTTCAAGAGGAAACCCCCATTTTTTATTGCAGATTCGAATTCTACGGAAAGTTTCATGAACATTTGGCTCCTCAACCGATTTTTTTGACAGCGCGCAACCCGCTCAGCGAGCGCTCAAAGATGTGCTACCAAGGGATTGCGCCAAAAATGAGATGAAGGTAGTTCTCTAGTGTGGCACATGACTAAGCACAGTTTTTCAACGCTGAATTTCGGGTTGATATCCTTTTCTTGATTTGATTTCATTTGACTGCATTTACAGCCAAAAAAGTCACTTTATTAGGAGGAAATCGTTGATTTTCCGTAGAATCTTTTCCGAGTATTGTTTCCTTTACGAATTATTTCTCCTTTGTGCAGCTAGACATTGCTGTTTACATAGTTTTGTGATGTGTAAAAGTGTAATTTTATGCTCTTTCCAACGGAATACTTAGATTTGCAAATACTTCGAAAACGCCGGAGTTACGGCTATTTTAGTGACGTATTTATTCGAAAACACGAAAAAAATCTTAAAATGAAATAATTCAAAAAAAGTCCTCTAAAAAAAAAAAAAAAATCTCCACAAGCCACTTTTTGTTGGAAACTAGTTGTAGAACACGTGTGCGAAGATTTTCGGATCATACGCTGTACAACCTGTAATTATTTAATTCAAGTCATCACCATCACTATATTTCAAGACTCTCAGAAAACTCAGACAAAAGCAACCAGTAAAACACTGATGTGACAGTCAGTAAAATAATGACATGTTCAATTCAGTTAGCCAATCAGATATTAAGTTTACATCAAATAGCCCAACTGGTATGGAGCAATAACTCATGGACAATCTGTCATAACCTGCTGTGTCATACTCAGTTCAACTGCTCAGATACCGACGCTGGATCATAAAGCCAAAAATTAGTTATGTATTGGATCAGTGGTAGTTCAATCATTCAGACAAGAAACGAAGCATCACAGTGGTCAGGGGAGGCTGGAGGAGAGGGAAAGGTCATAATTTCCAAGTACTGAAGGTTGCGGTTGTATATCATTTTATACCACATGATCCACTTCATTCAAAGTGAACATTTCACTAACCGGTCAACAGTCAATCGGGTATCATGTCAGCATCAACATTAAGGAACATCCGAGACAAACGCAGAAGTCATAATTCAGTTTGATGCAATTTAAATCTATTCGTTACTGTTTTCTGAATCAAAGATGTATTTCAGTTTCCCTAACATTTGATAACCACAAAGTTCACGGCCTACGTTGACATATTACCGTACCTATTCAATTCTGTGGTTCCTTCTGGTTTAAAATAAGGCTCCTCCATATGGCCTCTCCATTTTGCCAATGCTCGTGACCATATGTCGAAAATGCTGCGCTCCTCTTGAGAGGATTTCGAAGCACAATCTGCAATTCGCAGGAGTGTAGCTACAGGTGGATCTTCAGCAAAGAAGGAAGCTCACAAATTACATGGATTTAGACTTTTTTCGGTCACCGACCTTAATGATAATTTTGTCATTTAGTTTTTACTCGTACAAATTTAAATAAATAAATTCTTCATGTCCTCTGAAATTTGGATTATGACAGTTCCAAATGATCTAAATGAAAACCAAGTTTACTGAAGTTCTTAATGCATTTGTTACTGTATAAATGGTTTAGGCAGGGATACTTGTGTCGAAACACATAACATCTCGGTGTATTTATGATCGGCTCCAGAGGTGCGAATTATAAATTATGATTAATTAACACACAAATTTGGATTTCTCATTACCAATGTTGATAAAATACAATGTTTAAACGTAGATAAAGCTCACCGAATTCGCCTAACAGAGGGCCACTGTGAGTGTATGCAAACTGGATAAATTTATTTTGCGCTCGTTAACCCCTTTCAAAGTTGACAAATGGAGAGTCGATTCATTGTGGGGTAGGTCGGGGCGGTCCTGGGACGAGGGGATCTACGCCATTTATTTCAATTAACATTTCCCTTCTGCCCCCCCGCTGGCTTTCCCTCTCGCCGCCCCGCAGAGATTTTCAGATCGTTTTACACCAAGTTCCGCTCATAATGCGGCTCAATGGACCGAACTCCCGACTAACACTCAGCGTCCGCGAAATGGATGATTTCGGCCGCGTCGGAGTCGACTCGAACAAGAATCGGAAATATCAAGGGAATTGAAGTGATTTGAGGTTGATATCACGCTGATTCAATACTGCTGAATCCCTTGAATATAGATAAACAAGTGTATACGCCTGCAAAATTAACTCAAAACAACAAAAAGCACTACACTCATACGGTATGATGGTTATTGGAAGCACCTATATTGTTTCCGTCAGTTAAACAAAGGGAAATCGCTGCTAAATATTCATTATTGGATAACCTTTTTACGTGAAAAGAAGTGCTAAAATTTAACTACATTGGAAAACAACCCCTATGGCTAGTATGAGCGAGCAGTATCCATCTTGCAAGAGATTTGTTCCCAATAATTTTTTTAGGTTGGCGACCGCGTCATGACGTTGAATGAGGAAACCGTGACTTCGTGGACACTGCTGCACCACATAAAACTAACATCCGTATTTAGATACCATACAATTACATAACACATATACATTAGGTAACACAAACATACACGATGCACAAACCATAACAAAATGGTTCTGCTATATTAATAATAGCTTCATTATAATAATTTTCCAGTCTCTTTAAGGACTATGCTGGTGAATCCATCCAGAAGCATTTGAATACGGGTACAGGACCCAATCCAGGACATTTTGGGTGGGTACAGGCCAGAGTCAGCCTCCCCCCGTGTTGACGGAGGGAGGGTAATGCACCCTCAGAAAGGCATTTCTTCTCATCATTGTATTTTGTGATTCCAGCTTCAGGTCTCACAACGCCAACTCAGCCAGCTGTCACTACGTGGCGGGGGTATTCGCCCGAAACACTTACTATATAAACGCTCCTTCTGTTAGGACTCTTGTGGTCGTCCAATACCATGAGAGGAAACCCTGCCCGTATCAACTCAGTTACTGACCTCTTGTATCATACATCTCGTTAGGTGATGGTTGCACCAATTACCTGAATCTGGGCAGGTTGTATATCAGCTTTCTGTGCCGCTGCTTGGCGTGGAGCATCAACTTGTTACTTCCTCATTTTGGCTGAGTGGGGTCTCATCCCAGTAATTTTTTTCGTAGCATCCTAAGGAGAGAAATCACATCATGACCAGGATTGGCGACCATGAGTTCGTGGGCACTGCTGCACCACATGGTAAAGGTTCTTATTTTCACCCCGCTTATCGGGAAAGCATCTACAGCCCCAAGACTTGCTCTTGGACACCTCAGTGCAGTGGGTAAACGATCCACACATACTCACACATAGACGCACAGACATACTTTTTTTTACAGATTCGGTGGTTCATGTTTCAAAATACGTAGATTTAAATGATCGCAGCTTTTATCCGAAACTATTGGACTAATGTTTACGAAATCTGACTAAAAAATCCAACATGTATCAGCGATATGCCAGTAATCTGAGCATCTTAATCAACCACCCTTAGGATTAAACTGTAGAAACATTGAAATCATAAAAAGTATCAACTTTTGTTTTATTCGGATAGAAACTAGTTCCGCGGTGAAACGCGAGGCTGGCGAGATACCAAACAGCACGCTTGACGCTATACGATTCTTTCCTACCTCTCCATAATTCCATCTCCCAAGTTTCAGTTCAGTGGAGGAGAACGACCGGATGCTTCCTTTTTGCCTGTATTTTTTATTCAACTTTGTTAAATTTCATTTTTTTTCAGTACTGTGAAGTTCTGGTAGTCTGGTGATCCGAGTAGGAAGGGTGTTTAATGCAGAAATGAAAAATTTGCAGCCTTTTATTTTCATGTTTGGGTAGTCCCAATTCTATGTTCCATTATGGGTTATTGGCGATGTCTTACGGCAGATGGACGTCCTAAAAATTATGAGGTAATCTAATTTGAAAAAAATTTCGATTGTTGGCTTTGAAAGTGTATTAGTGGGGGGTGTAAGGCTGAGACACCCTGCATAATAAATGAATACATACCACGTCTTTTATCATAAATCCGTTCGCCGTTCTCTGCATCGTATTATGGACAAGAGGAAGCTATACGTGCCCCACCCACATATTCAATTACCCTATTTCTGAAACATTTCCCTCCACTTTCATTTACTGGCTTATTTATCATTACGAAATTCCGTAGGGTTGCCCCCTTTTTTTCCGACTATGGGCGGAACCTTCCTTAGAATAAAAATAATATTTCAGATTATGTTATCAGGCTCGTGAAGGTGAACAATGATGAGTGGTAGAGGGGTTGTGATGGGGGGGGGGGGGGCCTTCATCACCCAAAGAACAACTTTTCTTCAGGCGAGTTTGACCTCTGAGAGGAAGAAAGATGTGTTCGGTTCAACGCGTCAGGGGAGAATAGCGATGGGAGCGGAGAGGGAGGAAGGTAAAGGATGTATCAGGGCTCCAAGGTAGAGTGCGACTGGTGGTTGGTGAGGGGGGGCAAGAGCGGGGCTGGGATGGTGGTGTATATCTGGAGCTACGGTGTGGAGGGGAATTTTTTACTTCCAACGCGACTTTTAGTGGTCTCCTTTTTCCTTCGGTGACGGATGCGATGCCATCAGGGGGCCTGTGCCCCCGGAAAAAAAATTCAATGGCGAATGGTAGCAGAGAAGAGGTAAAGTAGGGAGGGCTCAGATGAAATTTCAGCAGTTTTTGGTCGCAATATTAATGCCCCTCCATCATTCGCATCTTACCATTGGATAATCCCAGCTTCTCCATCTCCCTCTAATGTCCAGTGGATAATCCACGCCAAACCTGAAACGCATTTCATCATCCTTTCTCCCGTGAAGATCAAACAAGTTCTTGGAGGTCACGCATGTGAGGCTACCACACTTGGATTAACAGCCAATAGCACGATTTATACACATACTGATTCCATCATATTTGTTCAGCAAAATTTTGGTTCGAACTAAATAAGAGAAAAAAAGTATGCCAAGTTGGTTGTGGGACATATGGGCTTCCTCGTATGGGGCGATTGCAGACTTTGCTCTGCCCCGTATTGTAGACTGGACCCAACTCACCACCTAACAACGTTCTGAGTGGAAATGGGTGGGCCCACAATCCAGACGAATGTTTCTCTCCTTCTTAGTGATCTCGTCTAAGTGAGAAATAAGGAAGAAGTGAAAGCTTTGGTGAGGTAGGGTGCAACAAGTTCGGAGGTTTATCCTTCCGCCAATAGTGAAAAGTACGATCTAAGTACCGCCGCACATTGAGAGGAAACGGCTCTCTTTCAATGACATTTTTCCAAGGGTTCGGGCCTTATCAATTCTGTATAGACACAGACTGGAGTACAAGGACGAAGTTTGAATTTAGTAAATTACTTCCTCACCCCAGTCTTCCTAAACATCACCAAAGACACGGAGTGGAAAGCCAGTTTTTATTTCTATTGAAGCGTAGAGTTTGTGGTAGCTCAGAAGGCCCACAATCCAGATGAAGGGTTCCCTCCTATTTAGTGATTTTGACCAAGTGAGAAATTGGGGAAAAGTGAAAGTTAGAATGAGGTGCCGAAGTACATGGACGAAGTTTAAATTTTGTAAACTGTAGACCAGAATCTTCTGGAATGTTCATTTTTTTCGGCAATCATGTTGTCTCTTCATGTCTACGGGAGGGCTCTACGCCGAAAGAAAACATACTAAGGCACGTTAACAAAAAACGTTGCGGTTTCGAGTGATAACCAGCTTGCAAGTGAACCCACAAAATTTTCTCACATAATTGGGAGCTTTCCTGACGAAAGAAAATCGTGCGACAACGTGCGACGACATCCAACAGACTATTTTAAAAGGAATTTTTGAAGAAAAAATGAGCTAGAAATGGCTTCAGAATGTATGGAGACGAGGATCCCCTTAAAATCTATCCCACCACATCATGAAATTACTCTATGACCGCAGGAAGGTTCTGAGGCACAATCGCTCAGACTCGAGGTCCACTTTTCACCTGCAAATATGGGAAACATGATTGTATAGATCATTGAGGTTTACAATAATGTCGAGAGATGTAAAATATAAGCTTGAATCAACGATTCACGGGACAGAGTAGCTGCGGAACGTGCTCCCTCAGACATCAACTCCTTGGAGTTGACATGTATTCCATCCGTCGCGCTGGTTCTGTTTCGAATTGAATGAGATGATTATACATCCCCAAACTACCTTTCATGTGTGAGCTAGAACGGACTGTTAGAAAATAACGAAATTAGGGTTTAGGGATTCTAAATTTCTGAAAGTGTTGAGCGATGTGTAGCAATGAAACTCATAAGGAACGATCTGCATTTCTTGCAAATTTCATAAAACATCGTGAGAAAATTGTGCAAGTTAGGTTTGTTACAAGCATTTCATTTTGGTGCGAGTGCAGCTGGTTTCTCTTGTTCAAATTAAATTGAACTCATCACACCTACTCATTTTTGCTCGATTTATTCCCTTCATTTGCACACCTTAAAATAATGACAAGTTTATAAATCAGCTTCATACTTCACAAAATATGACCTATACATGCCGCATCGCATTGCTCATTTCATTGACTTCCATGAAAAATCAATAATAACTGAATAACGGCGTAAATGGTATTGGCAGATGGACATTGTTTTATGTCGCACGGGTTGTCCAATATACCTTCCTCTCACATAATCCGATTTATTGCTCATCATTTTAGAGAGTCATCGTTCGCGCAAACAAAAAGGGCACGTATAAACGGATCCGGTTGAAATGTATGGTAGACCACCAACAGGCAACCGCGACCGTAAACATTCAAATGAAACCAATGCTATGCGGGGGAATATTGGTTTTCACGTTTGCGGAAATGCGGTAGATACCTAAGTATTCATTGCGATAGAAATTAAATCGGAGGGAATAAAGGGTCCTAGTTTGCCTTATTGTCACCACTAGTGTATCTCTCACAACAAGTACACTACTTTACTCCTAGTTTATTTAATACTTCTGCAATTATTATTAAATTTTGAGGAATTTTTCTAGGAATGAGCGGGTTAGGGAGATGATCTTTTAAAGTAATTCTATTAATCATCATACACAATTGTCTTCGATTTCCATGTTTCCATGTTTTCATTGAAAAGACGTTGACTGAAGAGATCTATGTGAGGCGTGTAGGAGGGGGATATGCTTTAGCTATGACTTAATTGTCAAAAAGTGTCACGTTTTTATATCAAGAAAATCTGTCGCACATAGTTTCTCAGGACTTCCACGTACTACCAAGCATTTGCACAATAGGCCTAAATGCATTTCTAGGAAGAGAAAATTATACAATGAGCTACTCTTATATACTGATAGAAATTTAAAAAAATTAGAGGATGGAAGAGAAGAAACTTGTAAAAACGTTGTATATCCACAAGAAAGGGGTAGATCATTCTGCTTCCACTGGTCACCATAAATTCCACCGTCTATCGTAGAATAAGCGAGTACTGAGTTTCCGAATTCGCCATAAATAGAACTAAAGAATAGCCTTAACGAATTTTCTTTTTAAATGAAGTGGAGCAGATGAGATGAGTTGAAAATCCAGATTTCTATGTATTCGTGTTCCCCAACTATAATGGTGTATAGTAATTCTGAAACGATCGCCGAACATCACTGAACTACCAGTTTATTCATGTTAATTGCAATTACCAAGTCAATTCCTGGAACCAAAACCAACAGGCGAGTTTTATAGTTTCAAATTCATAACTAAAGTTACTTTTTAGTTGAACTGCAAGTTGCAATTTGTGTAATCACACAGGAAACGGGAAGTGGTCGAATTTTCGTAGAGGTCAGTGATAATATGTAAATATGAGAGTTTTCCCCTTCCCAGGTTGAATTAGCCCTGTTTCGGGATCCGTGAAACTTTCGTGCAAAATGAAGAAATTTATGCTGTCTAAAGTTGCAGATATTGAAGATGCTATGATATACCCCAAGCTCCGCCCTTGATGAACCCAGTGAAGGTGTTGCTCCACCGTTCCACACAAAACTCGGCCTGATGAAGCAGTTTGTTGAACAAAGAAAACACCTCTTTCCTGTATTCAGTAAGAAGTTTCTCAAAATAACTTCTGATAAGATCAAAGCTGGAATATCCGTTGGCCCTCAAATTCCCCAACTTGTGGAGGACCCTGAATTTGACCCAAAAAAAAAAAAAAAAAAAAAAAAAAAAGAGAAAATGATTGGTTGATTATTAAATCAGTTATAAATGGATTTCTCAGAAACAACAAGGATACCAACTACAGAGGTTTGGTGGACAGCTTGCTTATTCAGGTGTCTCATGAGCATCAAGCTCCATTTCCTTCCGTTACATCCGGAATATTTTTCTGAAAACTGTAACGATTTAACCGAAGAACAAGAAAAGCGATTCCCCTATGGATGAATGAATAAAGAATGAAGAACATGTTTACTTACAACTTTTTTTTCTTTAACTTGGTTGACAAACATGAGGCGCTTTGCCCGACAAGACCATCAGCGAAGCACCTTGACCCTAGCTTCAGTGCCTCTATTCCACCATGATGCAAAATTGATGGAACAATGTGGCTGATGTTGGAATCTAAAGAAGGACTGCAAGGCCGAATATGTGACATCCAGGAAGTCAAGGAAGCGCAAATTACCAAGAATAATGATGCATACCAAATACCAAGAAATATAGTGCAAACCACCAAGAATAATGTAAGAATAATCAAAAGTACATCTCGTCAATTTTTTTTTCTTGCAATGAAAAATTGTTTAGCACGAAAAAGCATTTCGATTTGCAGTTTTCTTAGGTAAACTACAGCAAACTGATCACCTGTTTCCAAAACTGTGAGTGCGATTCACCAAAAACTTGTACTTCATGGAAATAAACGAATTGAAGATTCGAGTTCAGCGAGCAAAAACACCTCATTTATTAGAGAGATGGCTCGAAAAATTAAAATGCAGCATTGTGTAATATGTAGTATTTTATTATAAGATTTTGGTCACAGCATCATTCCTGTAATACAAACATGACCTGTAAATACGTTAATCATGTGGTTATTCCGCGGTGAATAGGAACCTCCTCAAATGAACATACAGGAAAGGGTTTTTTTCCCAAATTAAATTGTTACGCTTGGGAATAGGTTGAACGTGAATACACTCAATTAATAACCCCAAACAATAGCGAACAGAAAATAAAAGCGCTCATTAAGAAGGAACAATGGGTTGACCAACGCCCTCTCTTAGCCGCGTACAATAGGGATTTTAGAGCCTGAAGAAGAAACCCCCTCTTCAAATCGGAGAGGTTCTATTAGGTTTCTCCCATGTAGTTATTTCAGAGAGTCCTTTATCGCTTCATCATATACGAGTAAGGTACACGAAACCATCGTGTTATCTAGCGTAATTATTTCTCAACTTTCCACGTTTCCACGGAAAATACAATCTTAATTTCCAACGGTTACCCTCCACTTAATGGATGTGTGTGGTTTTATTTGCGTCCCATCCAAAGTCTCATAGTTTCAGCTAATGTTTCGACATAGTTGACTTAACAATTAACTCACTATCAACTTTATTTAAGTTTTTCAGTCGCATAACGCATTACGAATATCACTGAATTCTATCAATGAGGAAGATGAGCGAGGTGTGTGTGAGTAGGAGATGTTTTAATTTATAGAATGATATGCTGGAGCACACAAATTTATCAAGAAAAAAAGTATCAACTTACCGGAAATCAAGATTATCTAGTTCCGCTATGAATGATTGGGAATACTGACTGATGGCATAAGCAAGTCGACCCATGCTGTGGGAGCCTTGGAAGCAACGCTTGGGATTGGTTTACATACGAATTGCTTCTAGGTTCAATGACAGCCAATAGCTCTCTCTCTCTCTCTCTCTCTCTCTCTCTCTCTCTCTCTCTCTCTCTCTCTCTCTCTCTCTCTCTCTCTCTCTCTCTCTCTCTCTCTCTCTCTCTCTCTCTCTCTCCGTTCTCTCCTCTCTCCCCTCGGAATCCTGATGGTGAGAGAGAGGAGCGAAGCACAAGTTCCATTAGCGAAAGCCGAGTAGATTAGCTAGTTCGACCCTGACTGGAGATATGAATGAGTGCAAAAACTCACTTTCTCAAAGACGGCATAAGTAAAATGGCACAAATAAGCCATCCCGGGTGTCTAGGCAGCAATGCTCCAGTTTGGTCAGTATACGAGGTACTGGTAGGTACAATGGCAGCTCGCAGCTCTCTCTCTCACACCCCTTCATTTTCTTCGTCCCACTATTTCTCACTCCCTTTCCCCCTTCCCGGAAGGGAGACGGAACGATGGTGTTCGAGAGGAGAGAAGTACCGGTTCCATTAGCGGACGTCGAGGAGATTAGCTAGTTTGGCCCTGACCGACCCCACACCGGCGGCGGCAGAGGAAGATCTGACGTCCGGCCTCTCAACTCCCCCCCACCCCTTCAATTCCTATCCACTCTTCATAGACGTAACAACTAAGGAAATGAGCTTCTGGAACGATTATGTGTCTCTCTCTCCCTGTTGTGAACGATCCAGTTCAGCGATAACTTTTTTGAAGTAAATAATTTGTGTAATCTGAACTCCACCATCGTCATTTCCCCCGACATTTCCGGCCATTTGGTGTTTTAAACATTTTCAAACAAATTCAGCAGATAGAGATTTTGTGACGACCCTCTGATGCAAGGCTTCATCGATAGGACAGATCCAGGGGGGTTTGCGACAACCCAAACATAAGAAAAGAAATAGAGGAATACAAATCTGAGTGGTGCTGTGCGGGCGTGTGTATGTCAAATGTTGTATTGCCTGCAATTCTTAACCGATTTTCTTGATTCCTTTTGAAGAATTTTCAGTTGATTTCTCATCCAAAACCAATAGAAATATGAAATCCCAATTGTCTAAGTCCGCAAAATCTGAAAAAATAAAACACTTTTCTTGTCACGTTTTTGATCAGTTTTTCCCCCAAGAGGCACGTTCTGAGATCAGTTGATCCCTTGCCGTCTTTCAACTGGTACGTCTACTTCCATATTTGCGGTTTCCTTAACATAACCCACATTCTCTCTTGATTTCATATCGGACCTATATCAGATTTAATAAATCTATATAAGCTCCAATCAGGTTTGTTATTCATAAAAATACCCAATTCACCATTAATTTCTATTTTGAAATTAGCATTATTGAAATAGTAAATTAGATTTTGGGGGTAGAAAAACGTCTTAATTATCATAGATAATTCCAACACTATTCTATGGTAGCAAAAGGACGAATCACGGCTTCTGTATAACTAAATCAATCGTGTTTTACTAAATAAAAAACAAGTAAAACTAATTTTATTCTAATATTGTTTGTTTCTCTTGCGTTAAACGAAATGAGCAGAAAGAAAGATCATCATCAAAGAAAGACCATTTGAATTTCCCAAAACTAAAGAAAACATTAAATTCATTTTTGGACATCATTCTCCCTCGAAAAGAATTTCAGATTCCATTAAAACTCAATCGCTCCCACTGAAAAACACGTTGAGAATAGAATCTAAGAGATCAAGAGGTAATTTGAATGCATGCCTAACAGAAAGATCATTTGTGAGTCGACAGTATTCAGGCAAACGATAACAGATAACTCACACACGACAAAAAAGTTGAACTTTAACAACAAACAGACCTGTTCCATAAATCCATGGAACGTTCCTGTCTCAGCAACCTTTGCAGCCCTGCAATCCACCCGTTTTTATTCATAAAAATACCCAATTCACCATTAATTTCTATTTTCAAATTAGCATTATTGAAATAGTAAATTTGGTTTTTGGGGTAGAAATAAGTGTTATTTATCATAGATAATTCCAACAGCATTTCAAACTTCCAAAAATAGACGTATTCTCAACATCCGAAAAAAGGGTATCATTTTTGCATTCAGCTCTCTCAAAAACCCATAGAACAGGTAAAAGAAGCTGAAAGCTCTGGTAATTTTGTTGTGGACCTTTGTTATCATTTATTCGCCGATTTGTTCGTATTTATTTCCCCTTGCTTTGCAATCCGACACTTTGGTCATCTTGAATATCTTTTTTGTTAACTACTTAAATAAAATCACATTGTAATAAATATATCTCTACTACAGAGTAGTGGGAGAACTCTCCCTTTAATATTTTTCTTGGAGTGACATTCAAAGAAATTTGTATTAAATTTTCCAAGAGGCTAAATTTCGTACATATTTGTAATAACTGTTAACGGTATGAGCGTCGATATATTTTATAGAGGAATGAACAATTAATCATGATAATCACTAAGATTGTCACAAACTTGATAGAGGAAGGTACAGTATGGAGCCTAAAATCGCATGTTTTTTCGAGACGACTTCACTTCAATTAAAGTAGAATAGGTACTCACTTTCCAATCTGTATTTCCCAGTTGACAGAGGAAGGGTGATTAGGCCTCTGCTACAATGAGAAGGGGAAGAAGAGGCGAATCAGGGGCAATGCTGAAGCCGTTATCAAGATAAACGACCTCAAAGGTAGACACAAAACCGCTCTCTCTAGGACCCTGCAGCCTACCTGAGGAAAACAATGAAGCCTCTCCAAGTCCAGACCCATTCAGATTCAACCCGAATTTCAGTGGAGCGTCTACTTCCCGTCCCTTCTTCTGCTCTCCGACCTCGAAATATTCCCAACTCCTCTTCCTCCATTATCCTTCCAGCCATCTCCGTTTCTAAAGTCAATTACACGGAAGCGAGCCCTTCGACTGACAATGGCGGCGATTGTGCTGGCGTGAGATCTCATCACCTTCCCCTCTGCCCAAATAAAATTAAACTCCTATCTGCTTCCTCTATCCGAACCCTAATAAAACCAAAGTCCAGATTCCCGCGGGGGATTGAATTCGAATAACAATTGTTCCTCGTCAATATCACCGATACGATCGTAAACCGCCGTTTAAACCAGGCATAGTTAGTTGTTCTTGTTCTCGGTGGAACGGAACATAAAGGGGGTGATTTGATAGGTTTTCCAGTAATCGTTTTCGTGATCACATTGCACACGGGTATGGGAGGATGGCCAGTAACTCCGATGTTCTTCCAAGCACATTGATGTGGTTCTCCAAAATGACTCGAAGGACTTTATTGTTACAGAACGATCAATCAGCAGGAAGGTGATGAAGCCCATTGTGAATGAGATAGCGGTTGTATACCACATCTTCCCTAAGGTAAAAGCGGGGTCAAGGGATCTAGGATCAATTCTGTTCTAATCCGGAGTAAGTTTCGAGACAGGCATTTTACGATCTCATTATTTGAACTCGTATAGGGATGTCGAACAACCCACCCCCTTTAGTTTAGTAGTCATCAGTTTCTGTCATTCCTAAAGAAGGAAATCAACTGACTGAGATATTCAGAAATCAAGATAGAAAGTGTCGATGTAACACTTGTGATAGATTTGTAGTTGAAAGACCTCTTCAAGAATCGAATAAGCCCACATTGACTGGTCTCCCTTGATCTGTTCAGCTCGATCTCAAAAACCCATTACTTTGACAAATGAAAAATAACGTCAACGTCCTTGAACATTGAAAAAAATCGACTTGAAACCAAAGGACCATATAAAATTATTTTGTTTCCGAACCACAGCTATAAATTGTTTCGTCTAACGCCTAGATAGGGCAGTTGCCGGCCGGTTGGCGAATGGCTGAATCCTCTTAATTATCTTGTGAAAAATATTGTGACGGCGCTGGGTTATACAGTACCCGCAGGACCTTCCGGTCATGATGGTACTGTAGCCCTAGCTCCTTCAACTCCATAGGATGAGGATGATGTTGGTTCATAACATCCAGTATTAAACCCTTGAAATCGACCTGGAAAAAAAAATTGCTGGACGTCTTGAGATTTTTTTCGGAAACTGTTGAACCGAAGATGATGAAACTTGGATCTAAAACCATCAAGTTATCGAAAATGTCGAAGTACCAAACTGACTTCTTATATTTGACTGGCTTCTTATACATTTGAACAACAGTTTCGTAAACCTCGGTGATTAGGGCTTGTGCACACGGTAAACGCAAAAAGTAGGTTGAACCAAGTTTCAAAATTAAACGTCATTCATCCAAGTTTTCGTTTAAGCTTAAATATCGATTTTAGAAACGGTAAGACATTCAGTAAACATTATTTGAATTTCCTTTTTCCTCTTTTCTTTTAAAAAAACTTCAACAATGTGTTCTAAGACAAATGGTTACATAATTTGTTTGTGCAATTACCATAATTATTTTCCTGGCAATACAAAGGATGAGACGCTGATGGTGGTAATGTAGGGAAATCACGGAAAATGTTATTTCCAGCATAATACGTTCTCCCACTGCAATGATGTAATTTCCCGCAAAAATTTGCTGAAAGGTATATTCCAAGAACAACGAGTGACACTATTCCATTCAAAGTATAACTAATTAGGTTAAACACTATAAAGGAGAAGAACTTTGATATCTGCGTGAGCGTGGTTGACTAGTAAAAGGGATGTTTGAGGGGTGGGGGGGAGGGGGAGCTGATGTGAAACTGTTTCCTTGTGTTTGCCAACGGTTTGTAAACTCAAGGAAATGTGTTTGCCGAGACATTGTTCGTCGACGCGAACAAACACCGCTCCGTCCAACGCATCGGCTGTTCTGTTAGTTTCAGGTTTCGAAAATATGCGAAATTCATTTTGGTGTTGCGGAAACTGTGTATGTATAGGCTCCCTAAAGGCTCCACGTTTACCCTCCACCGCACCCGCAGGGGTCCAAACATGTTGAGAAAAACAAATATGTTTTTGAGTAACGCACGCATCACCGGAAGCTCTCTTTCATGAACGAGGGCTAACGAATGGGCTATATGGCTACAGGCCATAGCACTGTGCACAATATAACATAAAAGTAATACCGATTGGATTCGGGAAAAACAATCAAGAACGGTATCCTTTACGATACGTAATTAAAAATAAAATTGCAGACAATTCTTTAGATTCGTCGACAGAATAACTGTCTGGAAACGATAAATATATAATATGGGAGGCAAAAACTTAATAAAAAACTAAAAGAAAAGAAAATAACTTCATAGATTGGAAATTTGGTTAACATAATGTAGTAGATGTATCATTCGAATGTGAGAAGATGTTATGAGAAATGTTAATTCCTGTAAGCCAGATGATAGATGGAGTATATTCTTTAATATACTTTAACGATAAGTGAATTACACGGACGATTTCGTTTAAGGGTGATTCCTAAACTGAGGGCAAATTCGTGTCTACCACTAGTGATGTTTCACTTTCTCTTTTTTTTTACCTAACTGCAGGTTTTGACGAGCTCTTCAATACTCTTTGCTAACAATGGTCATTTGGTTTTTAAAGAAAAAGGTAAATAGGTAATTTACTTTTCACACTGTCGTGGTTGGTCTAAAAGTTAAATGCTCGACTCAGCAGTTGATTTTCATGCACCTATAAATTTTCCATGAACCCAATTTTTTTTCCCTCATTCAAGTTGAGGATCTTACCCGTTGAAAATAGGTTTTGCAATGCTCCTGTGAAAATCATGAGAGCAATTATGATCAACGAAAAGCTGTCCACAACTTTGCTTAACATTTTCGTGGCTGAAACAGATCCGTTGCATAACAAAGTGGATTCGGAATATTTTGGAAGTTGATGTTTGTCACGAAGGGTAGCATCTCAACCAATCCCGCCAGCAAGCGTATCACGTCCCAACGGCCGCTCAGGACTGATCCTCTCGGAGATGATATTCATTGAGGATTGGAGGAATCCTGAGACATGAGTACTTCTGTCACAATGGCATCTTGAAGTTGAAAATAACATTGTCGTGGACATTCCAAATTACCAAAAGACCTCGACAATGCTAGCGTTCCACAACAACCATAAAATTAAGTGATTCCCTTCTTTCTTTACCAAGCTTATTATTATAGTGTACCAGCAGTACTTGGGAATCCACCTACTCGTTCAGGGACTGACGCAACTCATGGTTTTACAGGTTGATTAGAATGGGGAGATCAAGAATTTCAGAAGAGGAGAGATTGAGAAGAAACGAATCTTCGAGATTCATTTTTCTTTATCGTCATATATTTTGGTGAATGTACGTGTACTTGGTTACATGGGGCTTGGGAACCTCCGTGAAGTCAGGAATGAGACTGTTACAACTTTCCTATTTGATTCAACACAAATTGTCATTTTAGTTACTAAGCTTTTTTCTTAATGTGATTGGTTATAGTGATTTCGTTTTTACTTCGAGGAGGAGGATTTGGGAAACTTTGAAGGCTGATAGATGAGGGACTGCATACAAGTAGTATAATATACTGGTAAATATTACGTAAGTTTTCACATTTTGATCCATGTTAAAAAACTTTTTCACATTAATTAAATGATATAAAAACGATTTTTCCAAATACAATGCCATTTTTTCTTTTGACCTACCAACCGAAGAAAAAAATATTACTGCAACGAAATGAAATTTATCGACAGTGTAATGAACATTAACATTGTCGTGTGCCCTAATTCACATTATCATGGACACGAATTACTAATTGAAATTTTGAAATTTCAAAAAATAACTAAAACCCAGCAAATAAATTCCAGAAATTTTGAAAACTTTTTTTTTAACAACATTTGTTTGTGATTAAAATTGCGTGATCTCCACGTATTTGAAAAAAGACCGGGGCAAGAGTAGCGTTTCGTCTCTAACCCTGCTCAATGGGTACGGAAAATTAATGATGGGAAGAATGCAGCATTTGCAAACTAAGAGTAATTCTTCGTGGCTTTGGTGTCCAATATTTTCATGTGCTTCTTTTGCGGTAGGGATCGGTTAAAACCACTTGATAACGGCAGATCTGCACAGAAAAGATACCCAGCACTGATATAAACCGTTGTTTATGGGCTCGTTTGGACAGACAGAACAGAATCGGTTCTGGGATAAAGGTCGGATTTTCGAAGCACGTTATGAGGCGGCCGGGGGAGACCGAACCCCTGATCCCCGACCTGCCCCAAGCCAAGCAAATCATTCCAGCGAGCCATAAAACGAGAATGAGCGAGTGGGGCGATAAGAGCGGGAGTATGATAATCTAATCCATCATTCGGAGGCTGGCGATGGTTAGGCGTGTTGCGAGGAAATGAAACGGGTACCGGTACAAGGCGGGTGAAAGGATTCTCAACTCGGAAAGAAACATTAAAGAAAGAAGCCTTTTGATTGATGACCTGCTCCCTTGAATGTATCCGCTTTATTTGATATTATCTCCCGGAATCTTGGAGCTTACATCCTCACCTCTTCAATCCCCGATCCCTCGGCTCTCCTCCACTTATCTCCAATATGATGGTGCTCCCGAATAGCGACGTTCTTGAATATGGATGCCTCGTTTAATACGGTCATTTTGGTTTATCATTTCCAATAATAAGCCTCTGTGGTCGGATACCAGAAGTTTTTATAACCTACTCAAACTTCGCCATTTTATGTTACAAGTGCGCAGATTCCAACTGAGCAATGTCCGTCTACCGTTCGCCATAAAAGCCACATAAGGCCCTAGAATTGATGTAAAAAAATCCTTTGTTTCGGACGTGGACTCTGCTTGGGGTCTACCTTCTAGCAAGTTCGATCGCCTGACATGCATGGATGCTTTGGATGAAATACTTCCCATGATCGAGGTGTTCGGAGGTTTTTTTATAACAGAGAAGTGGAGAGTCATTATAATGTAATTTGGAACGTAAATCGATTGAGATGGGTCCCAGGCCAATCTGAGCTCAGCTGTCCAAGGAAATATCATTTCCAAGGTTGAAACAGTCAGAAACGGGTGTAATTTCCAATTCAAGTCCAATTTTTGTTCATTTTCTTGTTTCAACGACTCCGTAGTCAATTTCGTTTCATTGTGCGTGAATTCCAAATTTGCAATGTCGGTCTGCCTCACAGTGGTCTACTGTCACCAAAAGTGGTCACCAGTTGGAAGACCTCACAATGACTCGAGAATCTCTTATCATGCTTCGTTCCAATATTTTTACACTTGGAAGCACCATTGACATTTCGGTCTTCATTTGCGGTAGCCACAGAAATCTGCAAAGTGCACTACTATACATGATGTTTTACTAACCGATGCCTCAACATTATCCCATTATACCAATTATTATCACTTTCTCCATCGTTTTATTATCTCATTTACATTATCAACAGGTACTATTTCATAGATTTCGCAAAGATCCATGTGTCTGAAAATTGGCCAGGACCCATATAGCTTCCATATCTTACATTATCATCGCTTTCCGACCATGTTACGCCGATTCAGGTAGTGTCGTTTTCGACAAAAACGAAGTGTTACAAGTTGTCATGTTTATCTTGCAAAGTGGTTCTCTATCTCTCTTCAGAATCCTCAAGTGCATTTCCCAGATTGTTCGCTGGCTTTGAGCACTGAGTCACCATCTATAAATGCTTCAAGTGGATCACTATCGCCACTTATGTCATCTAATGATAGCTTCTGGTACCGCTTCAACCAAAGGTAACACAGTTCATCCATAACTACAGTTCCCTTCTTCACATCACATCAATTGCATTTATCCACCAGCCAATCCACGAATCGATCACCATTATGAACTCTTGAATCGCTATAATCACTGTCATCGCATTCTATTCATCAATTTTTTTGTGGACAACCATCCTTTTTACTAACGGCCTTGTAGGTAGTGATTTGGTGAATGTTGGACCCCCTTGAACATTCAATAATGAATTTTGGTTATATAGAGTGAATCTGGATCATTACAGCCTATTCTAAACTACCTTCAAAAATAGAAATTGAAGGTCATAGGTACTAGTCGGATCTACAATCCCATGAATCTGAGTTTTCCGTAGTATCAAACTATCTCTCCTATCAAATTCCCCATACATTATTCAAGAAAATAATAATGATCTCCATGTGTTAAAATTTGCAGAGTTTTTGCATTTTGAAACATTAATGAAAGTTCAGTCAGTTCAGAAAATATGAAAAATGATTAAATTTCTACATACAGCAGGAGATTGTCTTATTGATTTTAAACTATCCTTCCTTGATTTTAAACTATCAACTAAATTGCGGTAGATAACGTTAGGAAAGGAGCGGAGAAGTTGGAGGGATCTCAATCAAGGATTACTGGGCAGGGCTGGGACTTGTGCTTTAGTTGCAGATATATATCTCTATAGATGGATAGATAATTTATTCAGTCACTAAACAAATCGGTACAAATGCACACGCGGATAGCACAATTTTGAACAAGAGCTACTCGCTTTAGGTTACTTTCTCAACGACAGGCTTGTCCCTTGTCAATCATGAACTAAAACATTTCTGCATACATTCTGCATTAATATGATGCTATTGTTATATAAAGTTGTCGCTAGAATGTTCTTATAATTTATTATTCCTGTTCGATATTTTAGTTCTTATAATAGACCATTTTCAAACAATAACTACAGTGTACATAACTACTGCTTAACACAGTTTCACATTACGCTAACCCTTTTCCTACTAGCCAGGTCAAAATTTCTCTTTTGTAATTTGAACTTGTGTGTATTTGATCATTTGTACGCCTGTCCAGCGCCCGGTAGATAAAGTAAATTATGAATTTTGAATTGTGTGTAGACAAGGTTAATCTCTGTCTAGGTGTTAACACGTTTCCTGCGACTACGTGTGAACCTATTATTTGTGTGTCCTTATGGAATTGCAGAAGTAAATTTTCAACATATAGCTATTCTTACAGATTGATGTTACAGAAAACAGCTTAGCAATATTAAACTCATTAGCAAACGAGGTCCGAGGAGGTTAAGGATAACACAATTTGTTGATGATTTTTTGGAGTACTTGCAATTTATGTTGAAGAATGAGTAAGTCCCACCCCAAGCAATTTCCTGCTTCTATTCAAAAAACTTAAATCGCGAAGACAGCAGACCTGAGATCCGCCCCGCTTCCACCGGAGGTTTAATTTCCATTGCCAAGACATTATAGTTGAGATAGTAAATTAGATTTTTTGTGGTGGAAGTGGTATGGTGGAGGTTTTATCAAAGGTAATTCCAACATTATTTCAATTTTAATTATTTAAAGTTGATATTCGGTAGAATGCTTTAGAACATCATTATTATGAAACAACGGTTTAGATGCGACCACCGACAAGGCGCTCGGCAACGACCTACCCCACTACAACATGTAGGCCCCGAGTAAGTTACTCCGGAGCATCTGCCCTTGGGCTCTCACACAGTTGTTTCCTTCGAGATGTATTATAAGTTACAATTACCCCTTCCCTTCCGCGGGCTCCGCAGATTGGGCTCTAATGGAGTGGGTTCTTCTCTCTTGGAAGCCACATCAATTAATTACTGAGTAATGCGGCGTTAACTAAGGGCCCTTTAGTAGGAGGGCTGGCCCTGCTTGGGGGCTTACTACACTTATAAGGATAGGTCCTTCCCTCCACCTCCAGCCACCACACCATCGACACCCCTCTCCTACCATCCACACTCCAGGACCTCTTTTCTTGTCCCGATCCCTCTTCCCCACCTGCCCAATCCAGTGGCTGCCGCCATCAATTGTCGTTATGTTCAGTCCTCATTTGCCGCCCACCTCGTTTTCCTAGGTGCTCCAATTACCACACCTGTTATGCTTCCTTCTTGTTTTCCCAAATTATCTTCTAACTCAGCTAAGTTCAGTGTTCGGGAGACTACTGAAATCGACAATGGGCTAACCTTTCAATCTCATTCCCTTCTCCTAGCCCATCGCATCACATTCCCACATGAAAACCACCACATCGGCGATGTCACTATTATATTTTATTGCGTTTATCACATGTTATCATCGGTTATCGATTTTTTTCTTTTGTTGTTTCAAATTCCAGTTTTTTCGAAACGAACACAATATCTTTCTACCAGTATTCTGAAAGTCCACAATGCCAGTGGGAACCACATAATATTTAGATGCCTTCTATTCCGCATTATACAGTTTTCTAGCAAATTAGGGGAGAGGGGGACATAAAAAACGAAAACCTAGAAAAAAACACCGAAATTTGTATTGTCTATAAACTCAAAATAAAAGAAAGCATTTGTTTACTATTCAGTACAAAATTCTCAAAAACTTGATTCAGTTTGCTTGTGGAAGCTTTTTTTTTTTTGATACTTTGTCGCACACGTTTTCGTGCTCCAGCATTGTCTCTATCCCTCTTCAGCATCCAACGATAGTCAGCTAGCATATCGCCTCTCTTTCATTTCGTATCAATGCTGGGAGTGACATGACTAAATATGAGAGTGAAAAAATTCTTGCAATTCATAAAATTGACAACTTGGAAGCAACTACCGAAATGAGGTTTAACGCTGAATAGCACCGCATGTGGTATTCAAAAAACCAGTTTTTCGAGAAAACTAGACGTGATGGAATTTTTTTTTATTACCTACTTTTTTCGGTTTTAGCATGCAAAAATCCATGGGAAACAGTAAAAAATCGTATGCAGGTTTTTGGTTGCAGACCTGTGTAATGATTGGAAAAAGTAAACCAAATTAATTGAATCCAATTCTAATAGCCAACCTTGGATGCCTAAAATCGCTAGAGTCGACCGTAGAATACATGGTGGTGATCAAATGTGGATTAATCTCAAAATCCCTAATATTTTTCGTAGAGAATTTAAACTAGTTCATACAGGATCAAAAACTGTATTTCATGTTCCAGATACAGATTCCACTGGAAAAAACATGAATCTTTTACAACATATGTGTCCTTGGTTTGAGGCATCATTTCGCTGAAACTTTCTTAATTGACATTTTAATCAGGGATACTCAAGTTTGGCACCTAGTGTCATCAATGTCATCACATGGATGATCTTGATGCACTCTACATTACATATGCACCGATTCCAATAATAGTTCAATAACACTGTATATTTTTGATGTTTCAATCCTTCATTACAGTTTTAATGGTTTTTATGAGTTATGAGGGGGATTATGAGAGGTGGTAGGTATTATTACTAGGAGGTGGTTTTGATCATCTCTCGTGAGAGAGCTCCCACGCCGTCAAAAGCAAACAAACTTCTGACAATTGGAACCTTAGTATCGTTCCATCTAGAGAAAAGAGACCAACACTTGGGAGCGAGTTGCCGGTGGTCGGACGTGGTTAGTAGTGGATGGGTGATGGTAGGACAGGCGGCAGATAATGGCGCCATCCAGGAGTGGAGAAAGACCCAGGTGGAGAATGATAAGATGAAGCGTAATGAAAAAAGGGAGCGAAGTGTAACTGTAGATTCATGACACGTCCTCAGATTCCTTACAGTTATCTACTGGTTCTTCATTCCCATCCGTTGGCGGTTGAGGGGCGGCTGGGGCGTTCACGTTCCACCTCCATTGTTCTGTTATCTTTTGAGCCTAATTCCTCGTCCCTTGTTTTGTTGTTGAGCTCCGTTATTTCCACCGGCTTCACCTTCCCTGGCAAACATGTGATAAACAATATCCGTCGCCGACGTAACAGCATCATTTTTCTTCCCTTTTCGCTCCTTTGAGTCAAATGGAGGACTCACCTTTCAGACCGTTTTCTCATATTTGTGAAACATCTTCCGGTCGCATTCGTGTCAACAATTCTCCATCTTTGTCTGTGTTTGTATACCTTCAAACGAGCCAGGCGAAGGACCGATTAATAGGATTTACTACAGCTCAACGGGAGATAGAGGAACACAAATAAAACTGTAAAACAGAAAATATACCGTAGCTATGATTCTAATTCGCAGTAAGACAAATCTATAGTAATTCACAGTGCAGGTGAATATTGTGCTTATTGTAATAAGGATATTGATACACGACTACCACTTCCAACATTTTCTATAATCGTTTGAATAAATAGACAACGGTGTTTGCTCTACGATGAACGGAAAAAACGAATCGAACGTACGACCATTCAAAGTTGATTTTTCAACAGCACTTATACCATCACATACTCTTAGGAAGAAAGACTATTCATGATTACGTAAAGGTTATGTAGTTCTCACTTTTGGTTAATTCATTTCAATAATGAACCTTTTTAACCGATCTTTCAATCTTCATTCCCCAGCCAAATTCTATTCTAGATGAGCTACCAACCTCGGAAGTTTCGCTTTTACTGTCGGGAGGAGTGATTAACAGAAAATCATTCAAGCGCTGCTGATACTGCAAATTATCTTACTCCTTTCTCGTTCGATTAAGAATCAAGGTCTGGTTGTGGAGCTGATTTCATATTCAAACTTCATCATGAAAGGGGGAAAATTAAATGGATAATTATTTTTTCTCTATAAACGGACTATGAAGGATTTTAACACATAAGTGTTATATTTCAAGACCCGGATACCTTCATGTATTATTTACCGATATGTTCACATCTACTGCTATCACTTTTGTTCTTATTCTGATCCAAACTAGAATAGAAATGAAAGTATCATCATTTTATTTGGAAATTACTAATATGTAAAAAAAAAATAAATAGAATGAAGGTACTCCATCCCACGCACTAATAATTTTAAAGGGGGTCGTAGTACTCGCATCGTGAAACTACACTTTCGTAATTTCTAAATTATTGAATAAATGAAAGTAATTAAAAAAAATTATTACATAGAGGTTTATCATTTATGTATTGGATAGACCTTCCATGTAGATCACTTATCTATTCATTTTAAGCGTAGTTTGTGGTCGACACCTCACGGCTCCACACCTGGGAATCGCATTCAAGAAGAAAATACTTGGGTGCTCACCAGTCACATCTAAATCCAACAAAACAACGACCCTTTTAAATGTATTTGAGGTATTGAATTTTTAATAGATTAGGTTTGATTGATATAGCTAGTGCGATTACTGGCAATTTCCGGATTGATGTTAGAGTTGTAAACCAAATGTCGTAAAATGTAGTCTTGTAGTTCTGAAAAAAAGGTTCGGACGGCTTAATAAAATGTGCCTATCTTCAAATTTATGCTAACAACATTCTAGGGGGGAGAAGGGAGGTTAAAATTTTTGTTGGTGATCGTTTACAAAGATTCATTATTGAAAATAGTGGACCAAACAATAATTTGCACAATACTCTCGTATTGACCATATAATACACTACACAACGCGGTACTGTCATATCAATTTGATGAACAATTTATCGAGTTCAACTTTATGGTAGCCACAAGGGTGTAAAACAAATTAGTAAACTCACTAACTGTACCATGGGGAAAAGAAGCGAAAAATAAAACGACACCAAATAGGGGAAAGGACGCTTCTTCTATTTAAAAGGGCATTGAGGCTGACATCAGGGAGTTCCCATTGCTGGCATATTGGAACGTATGTTCCATCGTTGTCCTCCCTCCAGAAAAACCTTGAATGGGTTTTAAGGAACCCATACGGGAAAAGAAATGGCTGAGTGGTTGTTTGCCCCGAAAGATTCTCTTCTGCTTCCTCAAAGCGACCAGATGGGTATTTATTTCAGCTACCATAAGAGAAGAATAACTTGATAACTTAGTGCAGTACTTGATCCCATATCAATATTATCTGCACGGCGTACTACGGTATTGCATCCAAGATGCCTTAAAATTAGCCTCATTCGTATTTCAGCACCCTGGATGAATTAGGGAAGAAATCAGGTGATCTAGTCTCAAAGGAACTCTATTTCCCTTTTCAACCTCTGAGGTCGCGACTAAAACGATTTCACCTGAACACAATTGTTTCCGTTCCACCATTTTAGAACTCATCACGGTCAGTCTTGAAACAACTTGAAATCGTGGGTCCGGGTTCACTCGGAGGTAGTGAATCCATCTTTGAACGTTAATTTTTGTTAAAATTCTAGATATTTCCCCCCCTGTTTTCGAACATGATCTTTTACAACAGCAACCCAGTACTCCAAGCTTTCAAACCATTTTAAAAGCAATATGTAAAGCATAGAAAATTCAGTCAGCATTCAATGTTTCTTTAATTCATAATAGTTGAGCGGTCATCGAATGCAGCGCTAACAAATTTTCTCTAGCCAGGTTATGGGAATCTCTCCTTTCTTCTCTCATTGTTCTTTTTTATCATCTCGTTCTCGTCCAGCCCCTCGTGTCGCCGATTTAATTCGAAAATTGTTAATCTTTTAATTTTGGAAAAATAGCCTGTAGTTAATTCAAGACTGTTCATTTCATCTTGACATTTATCTGGATTGAAGCATAAGAAAAGAATAATTCATCGTTTTTCTCCAACATCGTATCGCCGTGGGTAAGAAACCGAAATACGTCTGCCCTAAAGGAATTTTATTCATTTAAATTTTGTTTGGCGAATTCTCTCATGGTGTTCGTTTGTCATCATGGGATCTCGCTCGTCGTCTACTGCCTGAAGTGGAACCTCGCTACAGGATCTCGATCTCATCGGAAATTTATTTCCCGAACCATTCCGACACCCTTTCCTTTATATTGTATCTCTACTTACCTATTATCCAAAGTCAAGGTATTGTACGTAGCAATAATTTTCTACGGCCGATAAGTAGGAGTAGGTATAGATACCAAGTCGTGGGTTAGTCCCCACAGTGTATAATTTCTTTGAATACAAGCATTTTTTTATTTTCTGAATTTTAAAGAAACTTGTGTTGTTTTTTTTGTATCGCCCTTACAATGTAAAGTATCATGGTTCTAAAATGGATCCACGAATACGAGTATTCAGTCACCTTTCTCTCTTATTTGGTTTGAGTCACACTCACTGGATAAATTATAATAGGCGTCCCTCCATTGACGAAGGACGTTCAGAGGGAGTTCCAAAACACAAAATAATGCATCCCATTCCTATTTCAGCCGAGGTGATACTATGACGGACAAATCAATCAAGGAAAAACAATGCGTAAAGCTTCAATCGAGAATCTAATATTTCTCGAGAGAGGAGCTCAGGGGCTAAATAAAGGAGTAACCTGTCCCAGGGTTCGGCGGTTCGAAGAGGGTCACTTGTGCCGGTGACGCCGGCGCGGTTGTTCTCCGAGCAAAATGAATTAGTCCTAAACGATGGCCCCCAGACACCGGCAGTTCATCACGTTCGTCGTCTGCTCAGGAGGTGGAGAGTCGGCCCGATAAAATGGGCTCGGATTTGGCAGAGCGCCCGCCCGCCCCCCGCGTCGACGCCGCTCGCCCCCGTCCAACTTGAGTTCTTCCATTCAAGCCCTAAAACGGCTCCCCGACCCTCCGCTCCGTCGCCGATTTTAACCCTTTTGTTCCCACTCGCATTCATACTCGTATTGACGGAGCTCACTCACAATCAGTGCCAATCCCATACACCCCCACCGCCGGCACTTGGTGCCGAAGGCGGTTAATTAATTCGCGTCACAGGCCGATACCTCTGTCAACTACTGATACAGTTGTGAAGGGAGGATGTGTTCGGATCCAGACGAATGGGTTGGAAAAATGCCGAGGATTAACGCTAATAATTCGTGATATAATATTCACAGAACTGATCCGAAATCGGAGGGTTAGGCACATTCGTCCTACTGCATTGAAATGATTTCTCGTACAAGTATGTTTTGGAATTAATTCAACACATATGAGAAAAAAGCTTTGAAAAAAGCTCCGATGTCTGATTGAGAAACAAAAATAAAATACGTGATCTCTTGTACGATTACACTCGCCAACGTTCTGCGGAAATTCATTGATAGAGAACAACCGACTAACTGCAAAACATTCGCAACTTATAACAGAACTTTTTATATTATTGATGTAATCAATCTTGCTAGATCACTGGGAACATTCCAGGAATAATCTCAAACATCGGGAAAAAATATCAGAACTACGTAGAGCTTTGCATATTTGAACGTGAACGATAAAATTACATTTCAGTTCGGACTAAATCTTGTTGCTCGTACCAAACAAAATTAATATAAAAATTGAATGATGAGTGAGTTTTGATACTCTCCTTTACCAGCCAAGGCGTGGTTTGTCTTCTTTGAAAAAAAAAGAAGCTTTTCGGTTTAGCGAGGGCCTTTGTAAATATATCCGCCTTCATATCTTCCGTGGGACTATATTCCTTCCTTCCAACGGCTTCTCGATAAAACGTTCTTTCAGAGCCTTAAGTTGGGATTTATCGATCATTACAAGTCAGGAAATCCACCGCTTGAGCCCGTCGATCTCCGCACCGTCTATCTCACTTAAAATGGCTTAAAAAAAGGAAATCGGCTGTAGCTATAGTAGGAATGTGGCAATGCTAATGACCCTAAAGGTGAAAAATTCCTTCAATACCGCGAAATGGTTTGATATAATAGAGGATAGTACATTCAACATCCCACAATATTTAATAACAGTATTGGCAGCTATCTTAAAAACCCAACCTATGAGACAGCCCAAAAAGTAGGAGACAGCAGGTGCCACCCAGGGATCAATTCAGCTCTAGAACGCATTATATAACAGTGAGGTCCGACTGGAAATGCCTGAAGACTGCTATCTTATTGGATATGCAGATGAAGTCCTAACAGTGATCCAGGATAGAACCACAGAACTGGGGCCGAGCAAAATAAATCTAGCCATGGCAAAGATCACAAGGTGGATGGAAGGTCGCATGTTGACATTAGCAGCTACCAAAACCGAAGTGATTCCCAACATTATCAGAGTGCGAAGTGGGGCTGAGAGGACATAAGTCAGCAAACAGCAACGTACATTTGGGTTATGTAGGTCACCACAATTGTATTCTGGGATCAAAATAAACGGCTCTTAGTCACCAAGGAGATTCATAAATGGAAATCAATCCTAGTGTTCAGCGTAGAGAGGACAGACGCCCTAGACACTGCTTACTAACGTAGAAGAATCGAAGAAGTGCAATGAAGAGAAGCAATAAAAATTGCATGTGCCTGTGTAACAGCATCAGAGCCAGCCATACTGGTAATCAAGAGCAGCATCTCGGTGCAATCAACGGAAGCGAGTCTTTGATAAACGGGAGGAAGGGCCAATAATTCCTGCAATCAGAGAAGAGATAGAAAACACTATGTCAAGCTCGCAAGACTTGTGGACCGAAGAGCGGATGTACTACACGTAAAGATGTGGTTAGAGAGAAAACACGAAGAGGTGGACTTTTTCCTAACGCAGTTCCTCTCAGGGCACGGGATATTTTACTCTTACTTGTGCAGGATAGAAGAAGTAGACATCCCAACTTGTCCAAACCGGCAAGAAGAGACAATGATGTGTTTCACACTTTCTTCGTGAGTAATCAGTGGGAAACAGAAAGAACACGGTTGCAGATTGGTCTGGAAGTGTCACCTGGGGACATGACGCCAGAGATGACAGTAGCCAAAATACTTGAAAGGGCTAAATATTGAACCTCCGTACCTGTCTGTATTCGGACCAAAACCGGAACCGCCTGTCGGTACCTGTCGGAAAAAAATGATCCAAGAACGGCCAAAATGCGATTGTAGGTGGAAAAAAGTACTTTATGAGCAATTGTAGAAACGTTTGCGTTGATTTCGAATATCCTCCTTATACTATATCAACTGTTTACCTATACCTTTACTACTTTCTTAAAAAAATAAAACGGTAAAATAAATTGAATGAAATAAAAAATAAAAAATAAATAAATTCCTAAATTTATTGTTATATATGGGAGTTACCGAGTTCCCTATTTTTCCAGTGGGTGGGGGGGAGTGGATACCACCTTTTTACGAATTTGTTAGCGGATTGATCATTTCAAAACAAGTTGAGTAGATGAGATGATTGTAAATCTTCTTCTTCCACTTCGATAGAACACTGCGATTTTGGAACTCTGCTGTGAAAGAAGGAAGTGGGGCGTTTTCAAACTTCCGTATTTTCGTTCCGTCAACTTCTACCTCTCTGCCTACCCAGAACCAGATGGATCAAAATAATTCGTTTATATTTGTGTTCAACAACTATAATGGTGTATTGTAATTCGGAAAAACACCGTCGAACAACCCAACCTCAAACTACCAGTTTAGTAATAATATTTGCTATTACAGAGTCCATTTGCGGAATTAGGATCCGGAAACAAAAACCAAAATAAACTCAACTGACACGTTTTATCGTTTCAGATTCATAATTTTAATCACCTACTAGCCACATAACCACCATAGAGAACTCGTGGAAAGCGGTGAAATTTTTTGAAAACTCAAATATGAGATTTTCTTTCCTCAATGGTACAAATTTTCTTTCAGTCGGTACAAATTCCGTTCATAACGGAGAACGCCTATTCTTTCACGTTGCTGTGAGTTCCCCATTTGACTTCCGGCTCGAACAATTATCTCGTTCTAATTAGGAACCTTGACTCCGACAGACTTGAGAGATCCCTCATTGTATCGCTTTTACTTTATCCTAAGTTTGACTTTGGGCTAAAGAAGACAAACGAGTATTTGAGATTTAGCAATGATCAGTTCAATCCAAGTCTCTCTACTTTAAAAGGCGACATTACATTTTTTCTCACCAGTGACTGAAAACAGCCTTGAAGTCCTAGCATATGAAGCTGTCCTTTGCAAGCTTCCCTGTTTCTTCTACCAATGGTAAAATTCTATACGTGAATTCACGGGACATCAGGTTTTTGGTGCGAAATAATTGTACCCCAATTTTTGTTCTTATGATCAATGCGGCCTATAGAACATCGCAAGCTCTACTGCTTCAAATCTATTCCGGCTTTTGTTATCTTGGTTACCTCTGGATATTTGAGGCAGTGAAGGTCTTTCCAGCTAACCACCAACACACCGACCTAGAATCCGCGAAACAACCCTCATACCAGACCATACCCCATCCCCGATCCCATTCCCAACCCTCCTAACCGTCTCCCATCCGCCCTGAGTAAAGCGAAACTTAAACTTTGTAATCAACAGTCTGGAACTTTCCGTCTCCCCTCACCCTCCCATCTTCCAATTAAGAACTCTCCTTATTAAAACCCCTAATCCCTTTAGCGGCTCCGTTAACTCGTCCTCTGGTTGATTTGATTATTTGCCGATGTCAAGACGAACCGCTCGAAACAAACTGCGGTCAAACCGGATCAAACTCATTTCCGCCGGATAGGACCCCAAATTGAGAGCAGAGTCGAGAAAACTCTCCGGGGTCAAGAGGGAGGCAAAAGGAGGAGCTTGATCGACCCTTGATGGAATCCTGAATCGACAGGTAGTAAGTCGTATTTAAATGTTGTTAACTTAAGTCCCAAGTTCCATTATTAGTTATTTAAGGATAACGGTGCAGTCACTTCTGATCAAAGATCCTTTCACTGTCTATTAAAAGCCTCCTAAACACAAAACAACCCCTCGACACTCATTCTGCCTCCCTGGAAAGATGATAGATTTACTCAACGACATTGTTAAGCCTCATTAAAGAAGCAATAAGTTAGTACTTCATTAAATTGGAGTAACCATTTTCTATCGTTTGGTTTATTAAAACACTTGAAATCGACCGAAAGAAAGTTTAACCCTCTTTAAAACTTTGTTGTTCTACGTTTTAAGATGTGAAGAATCCAAAAATCGATATGAAAGTAAATAAATAAACTGGGAGCTCCGCTCTTCGCCAAGATCCCCTAGGACCATCTGATGTTTTAGTTCGAGCTTAATTTTACACAAAAAACATGGAAAATGCTTTAGGATGCTTTAGATGAACTTGAGAGGACACCGTAAAAATCTACTAGTACCATGTAGGATCGAATCAGCCGATATGCTTGCAATGGAACTATGTTTTAGATAGTTCCTTTTGAAATCGACTTTTTCAAGACATGTCACAAAGTCGTAATGGACCGTTATTTCATGTCATTAAATTTCAGTTGGTCTATTTGTGGATTCCTATGCCGTGTACCATATAGGTATATTGTACCGTTACAGGTATTTCGATACCACCTTTTGTAAAGTACAAAGAGACAAGTAAGGGTGTTCACGAAGTTATATTCAAAACGAAGTCATCCTACTGTCTTTGAGACAGCCAGAAGATAATTATAAGCAGAAGGACCCCTTGGGGCTAATTTCGTCCCTAATAGATCTACCATTCATGAATATAAATAGGGGCTCTGTTTATGCTACCTAGAAAGCAATTATATGTTTAGATAATGTACCACAGTCTCATGTAATACACAGAGATCAGTGATCTGCGTTGAACGAAGCTTTAAGTTGAAAGCTGAAGGCAATGCTTCAAGGCGATTCCAAAATATGGATTTTAAACACTCGGATGTTACAAAATGGAAATACTTCTAGAATTCCATGATTTCAGTGGATCATAAATTAATATGATGAAGCCGACAGCTGAGGTCCGAATATTGAAATCGTTATTCATTTGTATTAGACAACAGAAGTGAGATATTGACGAAATTCTACGGCGCTGCGTTTCCAAGAGTTGGCCTGGAAAAGTAATTATCGTAGTCTGATGAATACTAAACTTTGATTAAGTCTGAGCGGGAGCTGACGTTTCCATTTTATTACACCGTCAGCAAATCAAAATATTCACTAAATACTCGATGAAGCAGTCAAAATTGCGTTAAGGGAAATCCCCACAACCCGATAGAATCTCGGATGACCGAGAAATAGGTGATTAAACTTTTGTGGCTGGGACTTGCTCTATATTTCAAAACTTATCTTATTCTTGCTATCATTGACATCATCTCTATTAGTTAATCGTTTTTTTCTTTCATTTTATTCTGAGTCTGCCCATAGTTAGAAGAAGAAATGTTTTCACACTTGGAAAAACCGTCGAAAATCTGGGGAAACTTATTTTTTCCTCAAATATCAGTGATACCTTATTTTATCCCAAAATGTCCTTTTAACTGGATGTTCCATGCGTACAAGGTATTATAAAAATATTTTAAATACCCAATCGAGAGAAACCTCATTTTTAAATATTAAAAATCATTTTTCACCAGCTGTGGGGCGAGAATGTCGCGAATCGGTCTGAAACTTTTCTGGAAATTTTCCCTCACCTAGAAGTACAACAAACTCAAAAATATGAAATTTCGGAAAGCTCAAATTGGCTCTTTTTAACTATAGATATGGAATGCCCATTTACAAATATGCACATATAAAGAAGCGCTAAAATCCAAGAATCGTTTCAGAAAACCGATTTGCTCGAAGAAAACTTGAAATAAACTTTTATTTTTATGATATTTGGAGTCATTGTGTTCTTAGGGAAATCGCTTGGAAGGCGTAAAATTATAGTTGGAAGAAGTGGAAGTGTGATGGTTGTTGGTTGCGAATGAAATTAAGAACAAACAGATGGTATGCGGGCAAGTTTATGAGGCTGGGTTGTCAGGATCACCCATTAGCACACATCGGTGAACCTAGAAGGTACCGGTTTCAGCGGGAAAGTGTTTACATGGTTGACCTTTGATGGATTTTTACGCCAGATTCTCCAAACCATGAAGACTTGGTTGGCATCTGAGTCTGTTGGGGTAAAATCGGATCCCCTTATCACGGAATTCACGCAGTCCTAGGCGACCGACTCGAATGAAGAACCGCTGCGATCATCACAGTCCACGCAAACGTTGCGGTCACTGTGACTCACCCGCAATTATGGACTGTGTGGGGTTTTGTGTGATTTCGGGCGGTCATCAATCTCCCAGTCTTTACTCTCCTTCTAACAAGCGTGATTATCTGTCGCTTATCCAACTGTCATTTCTCCCCCTTCATTCCACCACATCCAACCAACTCCTCCCTTAATTCCCGCATTTACCAAGATCCACGTAGGTCTTCGCTGCTCATTAATTTGATTGGTTTTGTTTAAATTCTGGCTGTCGCATTCTATTGACGGTGGAGCTTCCCTCCAAAACCACCAATAACCTAGATACAAACGATTTTGTGGACCCTGAACCTCTCTCCCTACAGCTACACAAGCCTGTCTTTTTGACCCATTGTAATAAGTTGGATGGTAGTTGATTAGATGCAATTATTCCTGACGATGAGAAACCATTGTACGAGTACATCGTTGTTGTATTGTAGTATCTTCTCTCACATGGTTACCACCTAGAATGATTTTCACCCGATTACTCAAATTTAGGAGTGAAACTGGGAGTCTCTCTGAACTATTTGGTAAAGGCAAAAACAGCAAACTCAGCAGAGGAGCTGGGTTTTAGACCAGTTGGAGTTGCTCGATCGCACCACAACTGATGCCTGACGAAATCAAGGCAAAAGCCCATAAAGGGTATGGACTAAGTCACTCGCAACGAAGTTATGGAAACTCATTTCAATAAAAACGGAGTAAAATTAAACGTTGTCTGCATTTCGACGGGTAGGAACTTGTTCATGTTTTTTACTGATGATGACCTAACCGTGGAAATCGTTTTAACTGTGTACTCATTATTTTCGTGGAAATATAGACAACGTTCTATTTTACTCCGTTTTTATTGCCTATAAAGAGCTAGCAGGTGCATATACACAGCCAAACACACGAAAGTTGTTCAGAATGGTAAACAACTCAAAAATTCGTGTAAAACTTTAGATTTTAGAGTGAACATTCTCATCTCCCAATGTTGGATCGTATTGAAACCTATCACAAGGTGAAATAAGTGAAATAAGAAGGTGGTACGGACCTCGTATACACAACATAAGGTTGCTAAACAATGAAACTAATAGGTTACTATTTAGAGCTAATCCAACCCATTCCTCATTGCCTTGTTCGAATTTTTTGAAAAAATATTATTGTTACAATAATGTTTCTTCTACTTTTCAGTTACATGTTTCAAGAGTTTTTAATTGTATTTTATAGAAAAATGTCAATGATTTAGTCTCAACAGGGAGAATTGAGACCAGCGGCTTGTCGTTGAGTTGACCTGGTGACCTATTGGGGTTGATCCCTATACTTCGGATCGCGGCAGTTGTGGTTATTCCTATCTTGAATAATCGATAAAGGTAATTGCATACAATGACATTACGGTCGCACGTAGCTGATACACTTCTCAACCATTTTATAGTTGAGTTTGACGATTTGAGCCTTGCCGCTGTTGTTTACAATTGTCCATATATGGTAACCATGAATTGGGTGAATTGAGTTCTGGTTTTTGAGGGCCGCGGGTGCTATTGGTTGGAGCCGACGAATAAAATTCGATGAACATGGAACATGCTTTAGCGACTCCTTGAGTTTATACTTTTGAGAGACTAAAAATTGCCCAACCTCCTTGACAGTGGACATTGCTGGACATTTCTTTCAACTCTGTTGAGAAAGTTAAAATGGACGTTAACTCCTTCTAAAAGAGATTCAGTTTGAACTCCTGTAAAAGTGGACATTCTAATTACTAAAACAAAATCATAATTGAACAAAAAACAATGACATGCGTCAGTCGAAAATTCTCGATTGAGCAGAGGTTGAAAGGGTTGACTGTATCCCTGTCCATTTCCCCTACTATCAGCCAAAGCGAAATTGAGAAAGACTCGTTTTAAAACTGGACTGAAATTGGGATCGGACGAAATAAGATTCATGGAAATCGGTTGAAAGTTATGGCCTGAGCAGCGTCAGTAGCGACGACAAAATTTTCCGTGAAACAGTTCTTTGGCACTAACCCCGCTAATATCTGTATTACGTTGAAGAGTTCAAAATTTCCAGTTTGTGGCACATTTAGATTAAAATGGTAATCGAACAAAAAAAATCGTGATAATCGGTTAGGAATTGCGGGCAAAATTCGTCACACGTGCATACACACACACACACATACACCTATCGTTCTTCTGACCGATTTGTCTTGGAAACATCTGAAAAGAGTTTATATTCAGTCCCCCCCCCCCCACGTTTGATTTGCACCACAGCCCCCAGGATCAATTCCAATAGGCGTCCCTCTACTGACGAAGCCTTGTTTCCGAGAGACGTCCTAAAAAATAAAAGTGAGAACCAACTTCGGGCTGGGCCACAGTGTCACGCTATCCAGCTCGGTCATCGGTTTTTCATTCAAGTGAAGGTCATGAATGTAACATGTAATGAGATACGATACAAATGAATTATCAATCTTTGGGGGGGGAGGGGGGGGGCGTGGTGCGTGAAAGGTGCCTCAAAGTCATTCGGGTTGGATATGATGGCGGGAGAGCTTCGTGGTACCACCATTCGTGGTCTCTCTGCGACTATTTTTTAGAAGCACATCTTGGGTTCATAGGGTTCATCCTACATTTGAATTATCTTTTCCTCCAATATTTTCCACTTCCTTAATAACTTGTGTCGAAGTTGGGTAAACCCTCCTAACTTTTGATTGACTGTTTTAATAATATTTCAATAATAACCCCTTGTAATAGTAGGTATATCATACATTTTGTATACCTCCACCCCCCCCCCCCCATCCAACTTCGACACTTTTTTCGAGGTGCTTAGATAAAAAATGCAATTGAGGTTTACTTGGCCCTACCTTAAAGTCAGCCTGATCGCATCACACTCATGGATATTACGGACGAAAACTGGTCAAAAACGTGGTTTTTGAAGGCTTTTTTTTATTGAACTAGGCAAGTGGGGTGTCATTTTCAAGAAATTTTGGTCGACGAATCAATTGAAATGGGTTCCACAGTAATTCGAGAGCATCAGACCTACAAAATCTCCTTTGAGGGTGCAAATACTACTGATAATGGGAATGAAATTGAATTTTATGAATCCGAATTTTCTCATTTTCCCAAGAAAAGTTGTGGGCGGGGGGGATTAAAAATGGGTAACGTGTAAATGTTTAATTGTCGTGCGTCGTTTTCATTCAGTAGCGTACCTCATCAGCTTTTGAGAGAAGTTTTCTGTACTAAGGAAAATAACAACAATAAAAAACCGTTCAACCGTTCAAGGACCGTTTGGAAAATGTATCTACCAATAAATGTAAAAAACGGATATAAACCTAATTCTAGTGGTACAGTGGAATAAAAATTATCCTCAGATTTAATTTAAATACGCTGAAAGAACTGGAAACAGTTCTTTCGAAATAATAAAATCGGTTTTTATACCAAAGTAATAATTATTCAACTGTAGTCTATTTCTTACGGAATATTGATCCATTTATCAAATTTTAAAATTATATAAGAAGAAAAAATGATGATAAGTTCAAACTGCACTATTGAATTTATTAAATTGTTGAGTCCTATTGAACATAAGTCAATCTGCGCAGCTGGACAAGGAATCCATTTAGTTAATGATTTTTCATCTCGTCACAGTATTTTTACATGAAGCTTATAATTAACAATCTTTAAATTCCCGTTACCAACTCATTCGCATTATCTGAATAATCGTAACGGATGAATGTACAACAGATTCATGTGATTTCTATTGATTTATAATGCTCACTAAACACTGTTTGAAAAATGAAGTACCTGTTTCGGTCTAGATTCACTACTAACAATACATAAAAACTAGTATAACGGCCCAAAGCCTTTAATCAAAACGCTTAATTTCAACTACACCAATTTAAGAGGCATTCTTTATTTAAAAGGGTTTTTCGTTTTCGCTTCTGTGGGTCGACCTGGGAAATATTACATCGGCATTGTAGGAGATTAAATACATTATTAAATGGGATTTCTCAAAAGAGGACCGAATCCGGTTTGTCTTTTCATTTCACTTTGAATCTCCAGAGACAAGGTGGAATAAAAAAAAAGGAACAAATTATTACGCTAAGGCTTATTACTTATGCATTAGATAGCCTTTTTCGCAGGTCACAGCCCTGTAAATATTACGCTTAGTCTTTTGTAAATCAGCTGAATAGAACTACAAAGGCGTGGCAACCTACAGTGACAAGTTGAATAGAACACATACATTTTATAGGAAACAACAACTGATATCAATTTGTAATGGTACATCAGTGTACAGGGTGTTACGCGAGTCGTGTCCGACCTCTCTTTTACGTGTTTGACAACCTGTTTCCGATCAAAACTGCCTCGTAAAAATTAATTTTTATTGGCTTCTTTTCCGAATAATTTCACGTTTAAGATTTTTCTCGAGTGTTCGTCCTTACTTCACTAAAATCGCCATAACTTCTATCGTTGTTCGAAATGTTCCCCATTTTGGCGTAGCTGTACAGAGGCCTGTTCGTTAGAACGCTGAGTCGACGGCATCTCGCAGCTGTCTATGATCCCTTCGAATGTCGCCTGCACTCTCAAGAATCCTTGGAAATTCGGTGGGCTCTCCGCTCAAAACTCATACAACTTGGATTTTAAGTTTCCCCAGAATTGAAAATCCACGGACCAGGAAAAGGCTAACTAACAGGTCCATCCTGTTTTATCCACCTACGATTGAAAACAGACATCGATTAAATACCTAGGGTAGTAAGGGAGGGAGATGAATGGTGATTTGGGATGACTCAATTCGTTTGAAAGCAGATTCAATTGTTATTAGTTATAATTTTTTGTCGATAGATTTGCACTTTTTTTTATTGAATTGGTGATGGGGGTGATGGAAAGCAATAGAAGGACGAAATTGACGTCTGTAGCCCTCTGTGCAGCTACCCCAAAATGTAGGATATTTCGAACAGGTTAGTGAACAACCAAAGTGACTCATGGCAGCGATGTTAGCCGAAAATTTCCGAAACTCTTTCATATCCAATGGACAATAAGATGCGACACAGTGTACTATCTGCTTGTATACACACCATACCATACCATTTGCCTACCGCTTTGTAACTGTTGGTAATTAACTTTGGAGAATAGGACAGAAATTTGAAAAGTCACTCCACCAGTCGGCTTCTGTAGTATGACTTATAGAGAGCCAACGAAAGAAGGACTTATATCTCTGGCTCTGAGGAGTTCATCAGCAGCAGTCTGCACGTACAACACTCGATTTCTCAAATGCAAGGTAAAAAACCGGGAATGGGATGAAGAGAGGAACTGATAAAATTAGGAGCTAACAGAAGAATGGTACTGGAAGTGGCCTTAAGAAGCTAAAACGATATTATCCCGAAGCAATACCTGACGGAAGTACTGGTACTATCCTACAAAGAAGATTTTTTACCATAACCTTGGTAACACGGGTTAAATTAGCTATCTAGCTAAATAATATATATAATATATCGTCGCGAAACCTCCACAACTCCCTGTGAGTCATTTGTATTTATTTTTGTTTTTCTGTCGCGTTTATACACACATTGCTTTCAGGAACTCGAATATTGATATAGGTTGTGACTTAACGAACAAACATTAAATGTTCATTAATGTATCTAAAAAAAATGTATTGACAGAGGCTATTATCGAGTGCACTTTTAATGTCTGGTTTATCGCTCTTATTTTGACTACTCGCTACTTGTTCGTCTCAAGCATGAATATCAATATTTGATAAGGAAACCTCAATTTTCCGAGTGTTGTTCACATGCTCCACCTTTGTTTTGATCACGTATCGTAGCGTTCATTTGAAACAAGTGGGTTGGTCAAATAAGACTGAGCGTGTAGACAGTGAATCAACTTGTCGAAGGGGAATGAAGACAAAATACTATGGGGGATTGAGCTTTTCAATTTCCATCCATTCATCTTCTTGGAACGTTTAGCCTGGACGTTCGTTCAGTCTTCTCTACTTTTGTCTCTTCTTGTAACTTTAGCTTCCTTTCAACATTATTCGGATCTATTATAAACATTTTCCTTTTCAGATTTTTGTGTGGTTTACATTGTACGGTTTTTGAATCAAATACGTTTGCCGATGGGGCTAAGAAATGTTTAATGTCATTCTTTTTTTCGAAATCAAAGTTCTATTTTTGTTCAGCGATATTGACTTTCCGAACAACTCTGAGTTTGACAAACAGGCAAGATTTCACATGTATCTCTCACTGAAATAAACTAGAACTAACTTTCATTCTAGTATTCCTCAAAACAAAACTCGAAGATACTCGTAACAAACGTAGATGCGAGAAATCCTTTCGTCCGCTATTGACCGTTTAAAGCTTTTCTGCAAAAATACTGGACCACAAGTTACAAAGTTTGGGTAAAAAACCATTCATGGAGCAAGGATGTGCCAGTGATCCTGGGAGGAACCTGATAAATCACGTTCGCTTGGTAGTTTGCAATAAAATTTGTGTAGGGAAATCCTCAAATGCTAGGCTTAAAGCTAATTTTTACAAATCAGGGGAATATGTGTATTCCACTCTTTTTCCACTTGTTCAATTGCCACTCCTGAAAAAATAATATAAAGTAAAGCTCTACTACTGAAGAGGGAACATTTTTGTTAGACATTTGTAACATAGTAAAAATATTTTAAGCGTTCCTTCTTTTCACCTAAGAGCAAAAGTACTCCAACTATTCAACCCTCAAAGTTGGTTCATATTTCAAAAAAGTAGGTATTCGAGCAAAGAATTCAATTTTGAAAAACAACAGTTGAAATTTCAACCAATACATTTTCTATATTCGAAGATGAAGGACTGTGTACTAGTTTTCTGTTCTTTATTTGAGCCTTGATCTTGTTAAATCACTCTTGGACCGTTCTAAGGATAGGTAGTGGATTATCGTCATCTGTCTGCGATCCTCATAATCTTGTACGGGTTCTTTTCAGTCGCAGTGCTACAGCTTTTATAGATCCTAACACAATTTAACCACCAGGCTGAGGGGCCACTCCACATTTCAGCCCGGCGGTTTGTCGTACAGTTTATGGGTTTAGGAAATTCGTGATGTAGTGACCCCACTCAACTACACACCAAAGGGGTCATATGCCATCTTAGGGTACTTGCAAGGTTTGGAGGTAGAGTTGATGTTCGATGTAGAGGGTGAATCAGAAAGCTTAGCGCGATGCTGTCGTGTAGATGGAAAGGTGGTAGTTATTCACTGCTTCCTATTTTAAGCGAAAGCAGCGATTATAGTTCTGTCTGATTCGTACATTCGTAATCGAGAATTCAACGTTCATCTCATAAGTTCAACAAGAAGTGAGAGAATGTCACCATTTGTTTTTGCAACTTGAAGGAGTTATTAAACAAATTTCAGAAATACATAAGAATTTCGCCTGTAACCATTTCATAAATTATTACCAGCTGAACTAGTGTTAGAATTATCTATGACACTTCTACCCCCAAATCCTAACTTACTATTTCAATAATGCTAATCTGAAAATGGAGAGAGCGCGGAGGCGGAGCGATGAAGTTCCAGGAACTGCTACACAGCGTATCACTGAAGCTGTGAAATTGTACCAGGTAGTGCGTGAATAGATGTTACGTATTCCTTATAACTGCAGTAAATCAATGCCTTTGTCATTAACGCAGTGTACGTTAGAATATTTCAACACATTCAATAGCCGATAGGTATCATTTTAATCTGATGTATGTGTTTTAATATTCAAAGTGTGTGTAACTTTCTGAATAAACTGTAAACCAATTTTTCAGACAGTTTATACCACAGATACTAGAATACAGACGTTTAGTGTTCGTGGATTCAGATCTCTCTGGTGGAGGAGTTAGAAAAGAACGAAACAGATTGATCAGATACAATGACTACCAACAGAGGAAAGTTCTCCCAAGGAAAAGGGTGGTGATACAACGAAGCATCCCTGTCTAGACATCAAACTCCATGGCATTTTTCCCGCTACACGCAAGAATAAGGAGGAGGAGTCCTTGGATGAAGAATAAGGAGGTCGACACTACTGCCGGAGGCACTCTTTAGTTGACCCCTTGTTCGATACTCAACGAGAGGGAGGACTAGAGACCAGTTGACACAAGACTCCCCTCTAATCGGTAGAGAGACAATGTGCCGTCCTCTGGTCAGCCAATACGGTACCGGATTGTGAAGAGGGATCTGTTCACCACATCTTGGATAGAGATATGAGGGATTTCCGAAGAGAAAACACGATCACCAATTACGTTTCTCATTGTAGTCCTAACTATGCTTTACACCACTTACAAAATATCCTGGCGAAAAATCTTCGAAACACTCATGATGTGGCAAAACCGCAGTTATTGCTATTGAACTCTCTTCATATTTAAATGATGCTACGGTGGCTCTCGACGGAAAATATTAAAAGCAGCGGGAAATGAAATTATGTTGCTTCGACTCTTCACATTGTTAGGGAAATGCAGTTGGTGGGAACAAGCACAACGTTTAGAGTTAGGTGGGCAGGACTAGAGTAAGGTGAGTGGTGAGTGCATCTTTGAATACCTACCTTTTCGGATGGAGGGTGGGTGAGGCTTCCCGGGTTGTTAGAATTTCAAATTTCCCATCCCCAACAATCTAACATGAATTATGCAATTTAAACGGTAATGTATTCCACTTTAACGGTAATTTTGTCGAGTCCTTCCGTCTCGGATCAGGCGGTTCTGTACTTTCGATGGGCGATAGTCGAGTAAGGTAGCAGGGGTGAATTCATGTATCGTGTGTAGTTAACGTAGTTGAATGTAATGGGGTGTTGAAACTACATTCGCTCACACTATCTGGTTAGTTGCATCCACAGGTAAGTAGGGTATTAACAACAAGTTGACTAAGCTGTTTGTATTCATGTCGTATTCATTAAATATCCAATCTCCAAAAGTTCAGGAACTAATCATCAAATAATCCAAACAATCATGACGTACTTACAGTCATAAGGTTGAATAGTTGGCAATGGGCAATCTCAATTTCACAAGTAAACAGATGAAAGGCTTTGTGATAATTTGAAATACGTTCTTTTAAATTATAAATTTCTCGCATGTCCGAAGCGTAATTGTCACTCCCACGATAACAAAAGTGAAAAAAAATCATCTTTCAATAGTTACTGTAAGAAATATAAACCCATTTTTATACAACTGAAAATGGTTTTAAGATTTTGTTTGCCGGGCGTCAGAGTTCCAGCAGTGAAAAATTCGAAAAATCCAATCAACAAGTAATTTTCAACGTCGATTTTCTTAATGTTATCACAAATGAATGACTTTTTTTAACGTCTCAATCGTGAAAATTACACAGTTACTATTACAGCTAATTTTCTTAAAAGATTAAGTTAGAAATACTGCAATAGCTCCAAATGTTGATTGCTAAAATCGGAGTTCTTCGAGAAGCACGTTATTGATCAAAATAAGCCACTTTCCTCTTAATGTTACTTCTATTGGTACATGAAAACTTGTTTAAGGATTAAGGAAAAAAAGTTATTCCTTTGAGAAATTAGGTAGGCATTTCAGAAGGTAGAACGTATTAATTGGACAGAACTTCTTTTTGGACACCTTAAAGTGATCTAATTCCTAAAAATTTGGTGAAAAAATCTCTAAAAATGGTACAAAACGGTCAAACGTTGTTAAATTTGTGTTTTATCGCCGAAAATTATTCATATAAGTGGATTTATCAAACATTTAATTGTTAATGTCAACATTAGAATTTCAAAAAACTGCTAGACTATAGACGGACGTTGATCGTATATTGATCTGAAACGGCCCTTATTCACAAAGACGATGTTTGCACGTCACTATGACAGTTAACTTGTGGATTGGTAGGTTACTATTATATTTCAATACATGGGTCATTTTCCCAGAAAGAGCTAATCTTTGTCCGGAGAGGATTCTGACTTCCCATTAATTATTTGTGTACCAAAAAAATTTTGTCGATACACCATCAATCCTGCTCTACTCTTTGCGACCAACACATTATACAGTTATAGACCATTTAACACTTGAATTTAAATTTTAACTGCGCATTGTCCTCGTTGTCCTTTAGTCTGCCTGTCCTGAAATGAATTTTCCAACTTTTGCGCGAACATTGTGAACCACTGATTACAGTTATCGTCCAGGGATTCTTCAAAAAATTTTTAAAGATGGAAAAAATTGGTTTGCGGATTTTGTAAGAAGTTCACAAAACGAGCAGGAGTTTAAATTCGAGTGTCCGGAGGTTTTTGTCCTTAGTCTGCCTCCTTTGTGTTTTCGTATTTTGGCGGCGTACTATCATTTTCCGAAGTTTTATTCAGTAATAATTTATTAATAGTATTAGTATAAAGACGACTAACCTTGCACCACTTCCCATTTGTATCAAATTTTTCGGAATTTGGTGAGAAAACTGTTTCTCTTGTCATTGATACATCTTAATATAGTGAATATACGAATATGTTGGCGGGGAGCTGTTAGGCAAAACCCGCAAGACCGTTAGGTCTTCATGGTGGGATATACTCTGTGCGCCGTCTTTCCGTCGCTGTAGGAGTGTCCTCGAATCGAATCTTTCCCTATAAGGGTGAATGTCTTACGCTTGCGATATTGACTCTTGAACTTCCTGCCCACATTTAAGGTTCGTTTGTCAAAATAATTGTCAAATAGCCGGATTTTCCATTATAGAAAATGATTGATCACTGAGTGAGGTGGGTGAACTGGGTTGGGAACTAAGTGAGAGAGTTTGCAATGAACACCAAGAAATGATTATACTGTTGTCAATACGAATCAGTAGGATAGATCTGCTTCCCAAAATGTGAGACAATCAATTTGAAATCGAGGTGATTATTGTCCATCATTGGAAGAAATCGAACAACAACTGCAAATTGAGTAATATCAAATGTGCTGACCTATACACATCTTTTAGAATCGGTTAAGCGCCGTTAGTTGAATTTAAAAAAATACATCTACGACCATTCTTCTTTACCCTCTCAACACGGTTTGGTCATAAGCCATTTGTTACGGATTGGATGGGATTTGCAGTACGAAGCCGCCTTCAAAGCCTGACATATCAGCAACGAATCATATGAGAGAGACGTATCATCTCAATTGATGACAAGGGGAAGAAGATAAAACCGAGTTGCTGGTTAAGATATGTTTTATTGAGCTTTTATAAATAATGGAAGTAGTCATCATAATCACAGAATCGTCAAAATACACGAGATTTGGCACAACGTGTGGAGTCGGGAGGTAACAGAGTCATAACCGCATGGTCCTCTTCTTAGTGGAAGGCTCAACATCATTTGGCCGCTTCCTCTTCGTACGCACACTGGTCGAATTCTTTTCGAAGAAACTGGAATCTGAAAATAAATAGTAAAGAATCAAGTTAATAACAGCCACATGATGTAAGTGTCCCAACATATTGAGGACGATCCGAATTATATTATTAAGAAGATGACTGAACTTACATATTGACTTGATGGTGCGAACTCGTACATCCACCTTCCTGTTTTCTTTCTTGGTCCGTCTTCGCTCGTCGAGGTAGCATCGGATCCTTCTGGACAGTATGGGATCGTGCAAGCAGAGATCTCTCCACTGAGGGGATACCAATATTACGTTGATCAAGGAGTCAGTGTCCAACATCCTGTAACAAGGAATGAAACAATCATCATTACCACGATACTCACCATATTTTCATTCGTTCCGACAAAAACCCAGATGACGTTCATCAAATTAAGTGCTTTTAAATGTCTTAAATAAGTCAGTACTTACCGAAGGATGTGACAGCTCATCTCAGGAGGGAGTTCACCAACGATGTTCTTCTTGCGTGGAGGGACCACCGCGTTGAGGAACGTGAACACGTTAAACACATAAACTGAAGGAGCCATGATAATCAATTAAACATACGAGAACGGAATGAGTGGTACTTTCACATCATCCTCTTATATAGGTTCCCAGAGGGTCGAATGGAGACACGTGGTTGGCCGGTGAGAAGTGAAAGGTTTTATCCGAGTAGCCAATGGTGGAGCGGCATTCGTCTCGGCATCAATCCTGTTCTGTGATTGGGTCAAGACGGAATGTAGGATCCGCGAATGAAAGACGGATGATTCCACCAGTAACAACAGGATTTTAAATTAGTTACGAGAGGAAAGCGAAAATCAAGCCTCGCCAAAATCAAATGTACTAACCGAGCAGAAGGAAAAATGGTTTATTTGAGTAACCATAAGTTCAGTTACTTTTCAGGATAGTAGTTCGAAATATATTAAGCCTAACAAAACTGCATGTTGCTAAACGAGATTTTATCATTTCTATTGCGCTGTAATACTCCAAAAGCTCTTGGAAAACCAGTAACATACACATATCCTGCTTCCCGATATGTGAGACAATCAATTTGACCCCGAGGTTACTACGGTCCACCTTCAAATTGGGTAATATCTATCCCTACCATCACTGATGAGATCAGGTACGGTAAGAGTTTATGTTTTCTTAATTTATTATATTTACCACTTACCTACCGCTGATGTGAGCAGAATGAAGTGACCTCAGTCGTTCTGTGTTTCTTACCTAAACAAAAAAACAACAGTGGCATGATTAACCAACACTGGTTTCGACATTGTACATCATATCGGTAGTTATGGGACGTAATACATGTAAATGTAATTTAGGAAATTTACATTTTTATCCTTATTGAAAACTATTAGCCTAATTCGGGGGTTAGCTATAGTTTTCTTGTATTGATATCGTGAAGGTAAAGAACATCAATAGGAAATTAATCTAGTGGTTCACTGCAGAAGAATGTCAGGAAATGTTCCCACAGTACACACGCTTTCAAGTGTATACATTGAAGCCCATATGTTGGTTTTTGATCGATGAATTTTAAAGGTGATCATTTACAGCCTACCCTGCACATTATCTCGAAATGTCATCAAAATCGGTTGGCGACTGTAGAAGTTAGGCGTGTTACAAGGTCTGGGGAGGCACGAAGGCCTCATGGACACCGAGTCAGACAGACATGAAGCGAATGTTGTTTAGAATGGCCCCGCGATGTCTGTGCGATGGACATAAGCAACGTAGTAACTCCATTCAATTAGATTAACTGTTGATTTCGTTCACATTTTAATTAATATATGGACAGTTTGGGCGAGAGAAATGATGGAGTGCAAGAAAAAGCTGGATGGAGACCATGTCCTCTGCAGTTCTTTCGAATGTACTGCGTCCTGGTCAGACGTCTACGCAAGTTCGGAAACGTTTTCATTCCATAATGAGTAGTTGAGTCAAGTCATTTTGGATTTCATTAGACCTGCGACCTGAACCACCCCGACCCATCCCTAACCATTTCTAGACGTCCATCATCATAGCTGTCCAACGTTCAACAAACCCAAAAAGACATTGACTGGCTTGATGTTTGGGATCTTTATGGCTTACCCTGGATTCGTACGACAGAAATAAAAATGCATTCCACAATCATATTTGGGGAGGAGGGGGGGGGGATAAATGAAAAGTACCGCTGGACTAGCTTTCCTTTGATTTCTTCCCTAATTGACTCGTGGAAATATGAAATGAAATTCATTCAGCACCTACTTTTCTACTTTTAAAATACAGTGACAAACCATGATAGCTCATTCATCGACTGAGGAGCCCATGTAGCTAATTTCTTTCGTAATCGACCAACGATGTTGAAATTTTGTATCAAAGACATGCACCGAAATGTCCAACTGGAGACGCTCGGTAGCACTTTTCCCGCACAACGCTATGGCACGGTCACTGCAATGAGCTTGATTTTATTAGGCATCTTTTAGCTCAGATATCGCTTGCCGAATGTTTTCTTATTCACTAGAACCACGCTTCCGATATATGCTCCTACAACAACAATGCTCCGCTTTTTTTATTTGTCTTTTTCATCTTGACTGCCTCTTTGTGTCACACACCCAACCATCCGAATCCCCTTAGAGCATGCATTTCGAATAAACGACGTGAAAAAAAGGGATCAACGAAAAAAGATTCCTACCCCTACACAAAAACAAGGACGTATATTGGTCAATATCTGCGACCAGCACTAACCGCGTTCCAACCATTCTCGTCCAATCTGTTCAAACATCATGCACTGTGAAGTTTCAGCGACGCCGGGCAAACCGAGAAAGATTGAAGTGCATCAATAAAACATTCGTTCAAAGAAGAGACGGCGAAAACCGACGTTTTTCGGTTTTAACGCAGTCAGCCCTCGCTTTGCTATACTATACTTTGCTAATTGGAAAACAAAACGACGTTTGAATACATAAAGAATAAAGAAAAAAAGAAGAAAATCCTGCTTTCTAGGGATCCATTACCTTTGCACTTCTCACCTTCAATCTGATAGGAAAAGGCCGACAATTTTTAGTCATTTCTGGAGATGGTTTTGGATTCCATTTAGAAAATTCATTTCATTTTAATTGATAAAGTGATCGTCTACAATTTTTTAAAATTGCCATAAAAATTTGATGATTCACTCACTAGTGAAATGTGAGATAAGCTCTGGTAATCGATTCTACTACATTTTTGTAACTACTTGTTTGCCATTTTAGCCATCTTTGTGAAACCACCAGTTTGTAGTTCACAAAGTTTGAAATTGCAGATAAACACTTAATCAATTATCAGTTAAAATGAAAAGAATTTTCTAAGTGGAATCCAAAACCATCTCCAGAAATGACTATCAATTGTCGGCCTTTTCCTATTAGATTGAGGGTGAGGAGTGCAAACGTAATACGTCCCTAGAAAGCAGGATTTTCTTCTTTTTCTTCATTCTTTATGTATTAAAACGTCTTTCTGTTTTCCATTCAGCAAATTTGATGCCACCCCATTGACAGATGACGTAAACCAGCTCTCCTGCTAGCGTCATTCTTGGGAGAAAATCCATCTGACTTATGCTCTGTGAATCTGAATGCTAACGAAACAAATGGAAAGCGCGGAGCTCAATCATCCTGGTTGTGGTGAATCACTCTTGCCAGCAGAGTCAATGAGTGTCCTATTGAATCTTCCAACTTGACCATGACTTTAAGGTCGCATCAGCGAGGTACCTACGTATCTTGCAAATATTCAAGAGGGACATCTCTTCCTGGAAAACTGCTGATTCGAAGGGTCTTCCCTCGTCTGAATGTGATTCTCGTGGTACACCAAAGCGAGCAACCACGGTTGCAATCAGTCCTCGGGCCACTGATTTTGCCTGTAGATCTGGAACAGGGTGTTCCTCCGTCCGTTTTGTGAAGGCATCAAAACCACTACAATAACGAGATTTCCTGGGGGTATTGCAGGAAATAGTCCAACAACATCAATACACAGTCGTTCAAACGGCACGCCTGCGACATATGGACCTATCTTCACCTCAATACCTTTCAGTAAAGTTTTATATAAACAAGGAGTTTGTCCCAAGTTGTCTTTACGTTCTACTTCCATTTTTTCTAAATTTATCCTCTTCGTATTTTGATGAATTCAAGCTGTTTATAATTTAGTAGGAGCATACCCGCATATGTTCAATCATGCTGTCGTGAGACATGCTCATCTTTTTATGTTCATGAAATCTTATATTCAATTGTTTAATGCTAGTTATTTTTTTATCATGTTTGAAGTAAATATCGATTAAAATCAATTTAATTTGAATTAAATCATTCAGTTGGCAGGAATCAGGAGGATTCCTTCACAAACTTTCACAAACCTTCACAAACTGAACGAACAATTTCAATTATTTTAATCTATTATTGTATACTATTTTATACAAGGGAAGACAGTCTGAACGAGATTCAACACTATGTCCCATCGTGTACTGGTCCAGTGAAAAAAAAAAAAAAAAAAAAAAAATGACCGAGCCTTGAGCTCCACGTGGTTTTAAAAAATTCAAAAGCCGAACGAAAGAAGTGATCGAAAACTGACAGCTGACTTTGAGTCAAAAGATTCCGCTAGAAGTGCTAGTGTTGCTTAGCCTACTACACCAGGGGCCCACCCAGGTAGTTGATTTGGCCGAGTATTGTTATCATTCCAACCAGATCACAAACGGTTGACCACTTTTTCTTCTGGGGTATATCCTCAAAAAGGCATCACCTGCGCATTTCATCCTCAAGGAAATTGGTTCTGACGGCTTACGATTCGTTAAATGCACAAATGATTCAATCCGGATGAAAACAGTCGATTTGAATTGAATGTGGGGTGTCGGTGTTTGTTTCAAGTTTGACGCCGCTTAATATATTCAACTCACACTCTCTTCCAATACCGTGGATTCAAAACGTGTCACGAACAAATTAATATCCTTTCCACTAAAGGATGTGTTACCCTGGAAGCGTGAGATAGATTTCCAGATTTAGGCATACGTGGATTTACATTGGTGGGAGAAACAAATTTTTTTGGGTCAGGGTTTCCTTCTCTCTAAATACAGCTTCACTCTCTGACGCATGATCAATCTATTCCGTTTCCTAAATCGGTCGGGGTAGTTTTTTTACATTGTGACAGATGTCACTCTAACGCTAATGCCACAAATAAGACTACTATTATGTGAATCGTATCAGACACTAGCTTTAATGACTTATTTTCCATCCAACTTTATTGTCTATAGAGCTAATCAAATAACGTTCAATTTTAAACATCCTTTCATTCTCTTAAACAAAATAGCATGTTTCATAATACTTCTTCAACATGATATGAAGTCTGCGCGTATCATAAAACCTGTAGATAATAAAATGTATACTGTAGGTACTAAGCATTTACGCCATGACGCGTTCTCAGCAGCCCATGTTTTTATAAATTCCCATATTTACACATAGATTCGACTCATCTATCTATTTGTCAAAATGAAGAGTCGATTGGAGTAAATATTAAAAACAATTGATACAGACTAAACAATCTCCCTTATATGGGCAACATGAAAAAATGGTGTTTGTTCCTCTCAACATTGCTGTCTAAAAAATCCAACTTTTGGTACTAACTTTTCCCCATGATTTCGAAATTATGAGCAATCTTCTCTGTCCATATCCTAGGTTTATGAGTAAGTTGTAGATTTCAAACAACTTACGCGAATATGTCATATTCCACCTGTATTTCAACAATATACAGTATGTATGTGAATCCTATATTCACTGATTTTATTAATGAATGATTAATGTTGTTATATCGCTTTCATTTTCTGATCCAACAAAGAAAACTATAATTTCAATATAGGATGATTATGATGCTTTTCGAAAACACCCAATATTAACCATTAACGCTTCAAGATGGTACTGTATACTCACCACAATATCCGTAATTTCAAGAATGTAAACCATTTTCATTGCGCCTTTTCACCATTTAATGACTAGTATCAGGAGAATTCCAGTTTCAAATGAATAAGAACATCAATAATACGAGCACAATAATCTGCCTGGGGACTACGCAGACAGTCAATTCCAGCGGCAGTTAGCACGTTGCCAATCCCAGAATTTAAGTTGGGTTCCCATTCCAGCCTGTGGAGCAGGGCTGTTACCACAGCAGGTCGAATATCCATAAAGGATGCGGGATACCCACCATGCCCAGTATGGCATAATCATGTCTGCCAAGATGGGTTCGGCACATAAAATTTTTTTCTAGGTCACATGAGCGTATCGGTCCTTTGAAATGTTCTAAATGAACTCGGAACATATAGAATATAACCTTGTTACGACAATTCACGAAGCAGAAATGCCAAGAGAAATGGTCTGTCGTACATCAACGCCTTCAAAACCTTAGTCGGCATGTACTGCGGATGTCAAGCTAATTCCATAGCAAATAGAATGATGATACGATCGTCTTGAAATTGATATGAAACTATTAGACAGTTCTTCTCCGACTACCCAACAATGTTTAGTGCTATCGAATCACAGGAACCTGGGAATCCCCTTCATTGTATTTTACGTTTATTTTGCATCTGCGCACGGGAAGTATTGATTTTTGAGTGATATATTTCAAAACGGACCATTTTCAGCTTAACCTGCATATTCTCATAGAATGTCATCAAATTCGATTGAAACTTTCGGAATTAGGGTTGTTGCAAGGATGTGCTGACACACAGGCATATAGACAGAATGGAATAAAACGCAAAACGAGAGTTGAAATTTTGATTTAGGAGGAAAAATAAATTTCTTCCTCCAAAAATGAAAATAAAGCTTCCGGTATAAACTTGGAATCAAAGCTGTTTTCAACCATTTTACTGCATACATATCTCTACCATTACCATTTGAAGTTTGAATTTCCTCATCACCTTAAAATCCGTTACGTGGGGTGAAATGCCGCTAAACATAATTTTACACGTTGCTGAACGGTTCTACTGTAACTAGCAACCTGGAAAGGTCCAAATAGTGACTGATATTGAATCTCAAATCGCACTTATCCGCTGCAAAACCAATCTTCTTAATTACCTTGCCGTGAATATTAGTGGTAACTGTGAAGTAAGTATTTGAGGTATTTACAATTTAAAACACGTATGTATACTACATTATATATACTCCAATGCCCACCGTAAAGGGCTTGCTACTGCCCAAAAATATTCGACAACCATGACAGAGCTCGAACTCGTGACCACTAAGGGGATATTGACCTTAAGTTCCAACTCTTTAACCAGTTCAGCTGTGAGGCCGATTTAATCAAACCTTTTCGACTGTGGGTCATTTTCTTTGAACATAACAGTTCCCCGGAATCAAATACCAGTTGCCCTTGCTGGTTTCGGGTCGAACGAAATTACGATGTGAATATCAAGGCTGGTGGCTCACTAAATGCTCGTTGGAAAAAGTTCAGCAGTCAAGCGAGGTCATGTGTGTTTTGACTCATGTGAGTGAAAAGAGATGTTTAGAGTCTTTTGGATCGAAAGAGATTTATTGAATCATTATTTTATACAATTTCGGGTCCCACCTCACTCCCGCCCCACTGTTACAGCCCACAAATATTTGATACCCCTGACAGAGTCCGATCTTGTGGCCTTACTGCTAAGGAGAAATTTCACTTTAGTTGCTACACTCCAATAGCTCGACATCTATGAGGTGGATTTAATCTAACCTCTTCGACTGTGGGTTATTTCATTTCAGCATGACATGTTGATGGGGAGTTAATCCAAAATTGGGAGTTATCTCTCTGAAACACCACTGAAATAACCGGTCTTGAGCTTACCGGTTAATTCGTGATCCTGTGCAGCTGAGCGGCACACAACTCAATTTCTACTGATGTTGGACAGAACAAGAACTCCTGCACGTTATTGGTTTATCATTCTTGTGAAATCTGTTTGTGAGTTCTTTGAATGATAGCTTCTATGTAGGTAGTCATAAAGAGCTATCATCGTGTCACGCTAATGGCATGAAAATCAGGCCAAAATCAACAAGTAGAGGGACAATGTAAGTTGTAAGTGATCTCGACAAAAGAAAGTTTGTCTTCAGTATAAGCTATATCATTTTTCGAAAGAAACACAATGGCCAAGTCAAGTGGTATCTGTAGTTATTTGTAGGTTTTTTTTTCTCTTCTTTCTTTCTTCTCAGAAGTGCTCAAGAAAAGGGGTTTCAGATGTTGAAGCATTTTTCTTGTGAAGTTCTGATTCCCTGTTTTACTCCTATCCGTCGCCCCATTTCCTATTATTATTTTCTCCTCAGTCTCTAAAATCCACCATTGTTGTTGAGCGGGCGGCTGGGTAGTGAGTCCTACGCCATTCATGGCTGTTTTTCCCCTCCTCGACGTCACGTTCGAGCCGTTCCTTCGGCCGTGGACACACGGATACGTCCAGCACACCAATACACTCATCGCTTCTTCACCCCGTTTGCCCCCGAACCGAACCCCTGTTCCCTGGCTTCCCAACCAGCGGGCAAGCACGGACACGCAGGGTTCCGCTAAAAGCCATAATGGGACCTCCCCCACGCGTCTGGAGAGGAAACTCACAATAGGTGCGTTTCTTTCACTGCTCGCCGCACGGATGGACGGCGTGAGCTCAGCTTCCGCTCGATTCCCTGGGTGAGAGAGAGACAGGGTGAGAGGAGAGTTAGATGAGGGCTGTGGGAAAGTGAACGAGGGAGAGGAGGTATGGAGGGGTGTGTGGCAAAAAATGTTTTGTAAACCGCTTATCATCCTCCTCCAAATAACAAAGCCCCATTTCTTCCCAGTCGTGGACTACGTTTCCATTATAGTTATTTTTCAACTCTCAACAGCTCGATGTCCGTACAGTGGACTCAACCTTTGATCATACAAATCCCTTTAAAAATCATAACTAATATTTAACCCAACAACGGCACTGTGGGGTCAGGCTGACTAATATTTTTCTATTCAGCAATATTGAATAGATTTACCACAATATGTTCACTGCGGCATTAGCTACCAATGCCGGTGTTGACGTTACCTTTTGAAATTCCCTGTATCGAGCGTTTTCCTGGAAAGAAATGGGAAAGACGCGTGTCTTTACAAAACTCGCTGTTTTGAATGTTTTCTCTGAAAGAAATGATAGCTCGAGCGTCTTCTTTTGAAATTCTCTACTTCGAACGATTCCTTTTTGTGAGAGAGAAGAAGATCGGAGGACAAGTACACTTGTTAAATCAGGTCGAGGAGATTTCAGCGAGGACCATCGTTAGTGACACAATTAAGATATATCTACTAGTACAATTTGTTTGTTTTTCATTAATCCCAATGAGACAAACAACATTATAGGACTATCGTAACATTGTCGTTCTAGGGTTCTAATTGTAGACTTAGACCAAAACTGTTATTTCAGAACAAGCCAGTATAATCCACTTCACTTCCCAAGAGTAACAGGTATTCACTAAGGAACATGGATTCAAGCAAAAGCTATTAGCCCTCATTTCTCACAGTTCCAATATTAATGGAATGTCCTTGGACTGTTGGCACAATACCCGCTGAACTATTATACGGATGGTAACTGCCATCAACAAGATGCGTAGATTCAAAATCTGAGTCGTGTTTCAGAATTTAGAATTATGAATAAAAAAAACTGATTCAAGGAATTCAAGCTTCCATTTATCATAGACATTTGGATTTTTTCTCTTGATTTCACGAAAATTCTATACTCTACACCCAGTATATAGCTTTTGCGTCAAATCAAATTCAAATTTAAAGGGGCCAAATTGAAAGTTCTCTTGAGACAAATTTTAGGAATTATTAACTAAATCCCAAAAATTGATTCCTAAAACTTTTCGAGCGATTTCATAAAAATTCATTATACGCTTAAAAGCAAACATCGAAAAAAACGCCGTAAAAAATGCAAAGCAATTATACACTTTTCAAGAACGCGTGGAAATCTTGAAATGTTTTCCGTAAAAGTGGATACATAACTTTCTCCAACCGAAACAACGAATGTCCATTATTAATAAACTAGTTTTGCTTAAAATGAGAAAATACAATGGGGCCATCGAATAAATATAAATTTCCACTTCCCGATTTAGCCCACTGTGCGCTGTTAAAATCGTTATTTATGGATACAATATGGACTGCATGATTTTTATTATGGATCTCAAATATTATCTTGCTAACTTTGTTTATTCAAATGGGCCCTTATTATTCCAGATTTGGATTTTTCTCTTGATTTCACGAAAATTCTATACTCTACACCCAGTATATAGCTTTTCCGCGTCAAATCAAAGGTTTTGCGAAACAATTTAAAGGTTTTCCGAAACAAATTGAAAATTTTCCATTTCACAATATAGGTTTTCCATTCCAAGATAAAGGTTTTCCATTTCAAAATAACGATTTTCCATTTCAAAATAAAGGCTTTTTATTTTAAAGTGTCTCGTCTCACACAGCTTATATTTACAAATTAAATGTATTTACGGATATCTAGGTACCTAGGGCAATTTGAACATTTTTCAATTGATTTCTTTATTCTCCATCAAAATTTCAAGATAAAGATCCTTGATACGTTCACATTAGCACACTCAAACAAAACTTTCAATGCAGGTGCGAGGCCCGCTACCGGGCTTCTCAGGCGCGGCGGAGGTGGATTTCTCGTTAGAGGAAGGAATACCACCCTTGTGTTGGCGATGAACACTCATGCCGTAATATCGGTGCACTCCAAGACGCTGTCCACCGGAAATTGCAATGCACACGATTCCACTCAATTCCTAACTGAACTCGCTGGAAAATTCCCAAATGTAAGCGATGACTTGTTAATAATGGATAACGGTCGTATTCATCACGCTAATTCGCTCCAGCAGCGAACTGATGAACTCGGACTTCATGTGATATATCTTCCTCCTTACTCACCTCAACTAAATCCTGCTCTGAAAAGGTGTTTTCCAAAGTAAAGATTCATGCGAGGAATTTGCTCCGCGAGCCAAGCGAAATTCATGACTTAGTTTCGGTGATTGCTCGTAGTGTAGCCACTTTTGCCGCTACGGATTGTTCAAATTATGTTATGGACATGATGCTACAGCTTCCTGCAGCAGCAGCAGAGCATGATACGTGAAATTATTATAGTTCCGTTTTGTTTTGTTCAATTTTGATAAAGAATATTTAAAAAAAAAATTGAAAAATGTTCAAATTGTTAAATTATGTAGGTACAATACGTATACGTAAATATATATACTTAATTTGTAAATATAAGCTATTTGAGATGCAAAACCTATAAAATAAAAAGCCTTTATTTTGAAATGGAAAATCTCTATCTTGGAATGGAAAACCTATATTTTGAAATAGAAAATCTTTAATTTGTCTCGGAAAACCTTTAATTTGTTTCGGAAAACCTTTAATTCGACGCGGAAAAGCTATATATGACATATGTATGTACTACATGAATATAAATATACATTTAAATACAGGGAAGTTTTAAAATAGATTTCCATTTGTATTTATGTTTAAACATTTCAGAGCCATTGCAATGACTTAATTTTCCATGAAAAGTCAAATAATATTTTAGTACAAAAAATGGTGGTTGAATATATTCGATACATTAGTAGTTCGAGTTTCACCCTTTAGCTCTGTGTTTTTATTTGTAACGTCTTATTTTACCGGGGGGACCTGGATACGGGAAAATCGAGATCGATTTTGTTGCTCGGGGGTTGCTGAAACTCAATAGAGCCCTATTCAAGCTAATATAGTTAATATTTATTATGAAATTTAGAGAAGGGGAGAGCGTTATAACGGTTCAAGGGAGCAGAGGAGATTGGACGCCGAAATCACTGAAGTGAAAAACACCTGTTGAAGAGTTGAAGTGAAGCTGGGTTGAAGTAAGAAAGGGGAAACCTGCGTCTGTGTGCGAGCGTATATGTGGTAATTTGAAGCCTACACATAAAACATTTTCTCCTCTTCGCTACCGATTGTACGGTGAAACCGCCATTGTATACGAAAATTCGGCCTCGGGCCTTGCAAACAATTAGATTCCAAGCGAGGAATAAGTTACCAAGTCGGCTGGCTATATTCTCCCAACTCCGTCAACCAACGGGGAACGTGAGTGTAAGTGGGGAGCAATATCAACGGTGTATATGCGATTCGAACTTCAACGGGAAAGCGGCAGGCAAACTGGATTTAAAGAAGTTTATCATTATTAGATTATAACAGCGCGACGGTGAACTTTGAGAGATCTTGACGAGGCCTCAGTGGAGAAACCCGCTGCTATGAAATTACCATCCTAATTCTTCAACTCTTTCGTCCAACGCATCAGAAACCAACTACAATGACTCGTGAACTGGATCAACGAACCTCTTGAAGCGGTGCCCTATCAAACTTTGAGAGATATGAACTCCTTCGTTCACGTAAATCTAAAACAGTTCTGCGAATAACCTCAGTATATAAACACCAGTTCATGGTATTTTCCAAATCGAGAATGGTGTATTGAAACAAGGAAAGTAGGTTGCTAACAACAACAACACAACTCAGATGCCAGACAAAATAATTGAAAAACTTCATCGAAAATACGTTGATAAGGAACATTCAAGGTAAGCAATTGCAATTTTATAATAAATAAAGTTCCTCTGATGCAGCATGAGATCGCATGAGCGAATTTCCTTAATTATTGTGATATGTTGAAGTGTATTGGAATCTGAGCACTTAATATGAATTTTGATTTGTATCGCCGACTAAGCTTACCCTGCAATACGGCGGTGTACGAACAAATTTGAGGATTCTTACAATGTTTTGGTTCATTTTCATCAACTAATGAAAATGTATGTGGTTCTCCGACTAAGGGCAAATACGTGTGAATGGCACGCTGTGCCGTTCAAAATATTCTGAATTTCAACTTTTTTACCTCATCTGCATACATGTATTAATAGCACTCCATTGACCTAGAAGTTACTTTTCAGGGTTATAGTTCGAAATCAAAACTGCATGTTGCTAGACGAGATTTTATCATTTCTGTTGCGCTATAATACTCCAAAAGCTCTTTTAAACCCAGTCAGATACACATATCCTGCTTCCCGAAATGTGAGACAATCCATTTGAACTGGAGGTTTCTACGGTCCACCTTCAAATTGAGTAATATCACAAGTGCTGTAACAATTAGCTGACCTAGGTTCCTTCTCTAAATGCTTTTCAACTGTCTTGAATATTCTACAGACTACCTTTGATACAACAATGATCACAAATGTGAACTGTATAAACTTTCTACATCAATGATATCACATATAACTCACTCAATCTACTTTTTCTTCAGAAAAGATGAAACCCGCCTGTCATCTTCAACCGTTTTAGTGTTACAGAAAGCCATAGTTATGACAGCTCCTGCTGCCTTGGCAAACTCAATTGTGGGTTTGATTGACCTTCTTTTGCTTTCCAGATTCGACAGTCCTTCTCCAGATGCTTAGTTTTTTACAACAAAAATATTGACCTCAATCCTAACCATCATATACCCTGTCCGACCTTTTTCCTCATTCGACAGTCCAATAATTCCGCAAACTTTATCGGATTATGGAGCGATACTCACAACTCAACGTTTATAACAAAATTCTTTTGTGTAAGACATTGCTAATGCATATTTGGACTTATGGCATCCAACTATGGGGCTGCACAGCCAAATCTAACACGCAAATGATTCAAACTTTCCAAAATAAAGTACTGAGGTGTGCAGTAAACCCTCCCTGGTACATCAGAAATGACGACCTCCATAAACATCTCAGAGTGGAAACCGTAAGAGATACTGCGAAAAAATTAGCTCGAAGATATGAACAGCGGCTTCACGCTCATACTAATTTGGAAGCCATTCAGCTTCTTGACAACTCTAGTACTATTCGGCGCCTGAAGGGGACCAAACCCTTGGACTTGGGATGCTGATACCGATGTGATAGTGTAGTGTGGTGCTAGTTAGTGAACTCTCAGCATAAAATTTCGTAATTATGTTATAGCAAAACAACTTGATAGTTACTTACTGTATGTATGATGTAACTAGTTGTTATGTTCAATATATAATTTATAATAAATATATAATAATACGCTTTAAAAAAGAAAAAAAAAAACAGTCCAATGACTTTCAATACGACAAACCTTGCACCACATCCCACTTGCATCAAATTTTTCGGAAGTTGGTATGAAAATTGTTTCTCTTGTCATTGATACATCTTAATCTAGTGAATATACGAATATGTTGGTGGGGAGCTGTTAGGCAAAACCCGCAAGACCGCTAGGTCTTCATGGTGGGATATACTCTGTGCGCCGTCTTTCCGCCTCCGTTGAGGTGTCCTCGAATCGAATCTTTCAGTATAAGGGTGAATGTCGTACGCTTGCGATATTGACCGAGGAACTTCGTGTCCACATTCAAGGTTTTTATGTCAAGATGATTTGTCAAATAGTCGGATTGTTCATTATCAAAAATGATTGATCAGTGAGTTAGATGGGTTAGCAGGGGTGGGAACTAATTAGGGAAGTTTACAATGCAGACCAACAAATGATGGCAATACAACTCAGTAAGATATGCAACCCTGCTTCCAAATATGTGAGACAATCAATTTGAAATCGAGGTGATTTTTGTCCATCATTGGAAGAGATTTAGCAATAACTGCGAATCGCGTAATATCACATGTGCCGACCTACATAGAATCGTTTAAGTGAAGTTAGAGTTGAATCTAAAAAAATATATCTACGATCATCCTTCTTGGCCTTCTCAATAGGGTTCGGTCTGGAAAAATAGTAACGGACGGTATGGGATTTGCAGAACGAAGCCGCCTTCAAAGCCTGACATATCAGCAACGAATCATACAAGAGAGACGTATCATCTCAATTGATGACAAGGGGAATAAGATAAAACCGAGTTGCTGCTTAAGATACGTTTTATTGAGCTTTTATAAATAATGGAAGTAGTCATCATAATCACAGAATCGTCAAAATACACGAGATTTGGCATAACGTGTGGAGTCGGCTGGTAACAGAGTCATAACCGCATGGTCCTCTTCTTAGTGGATGGCTCAACATCATTTGGCCGCTTCCTCTTCGTACGCAGACTGGTCGAATTTTTTTCGAAGAAACTGGAATCTAAAAATAAATAGTAAAGAATCAAGTTAATAACAGCCACATGATGTCAGTGTCACCAACATATTAAGGACGATCCGAATTATATTATTAAGAAAATGACTGAACTTACATATTGACTTGATGGTGCGAACTCGTACATCCACCTTCCTGTTTTCTTTCTTGGTCCGTCTTCGCTCGTCGAGGTAGCATCGGATCCTTCTGGACAGTATGGGATCGTGCAAGCAGAGATCTCTCCACTGAGGGGATACCAATATTACGTTGATCAAGGAGTCAGTGTCCAACATCCTGTAACAAGGAATGAAACAATCATCATTACCACGATACTCACCATATTTTCATTCGTTCCGACAAAAACCAAGATGACGTTCAACAAATTAAGTGCTTTTAAATGTCTTAAATAAGTCAGTACTTACCGAAGGATGTGACAGCTCATCTCAGGAGGGAGTTCACCAACGATGTTCTTCTTGCGGGGAGGGACTACCGCGTTGAGGAACGTGAACACGTTAAACACGTAAACTGAAGGAGCCATGATAATCAATTAAACATACGAGAACGGAATGAGTGGTACTTTCACATCATCCTCTTATATAGGTTCCCAGAGGGTCGAATGGAGACACGTGGTTGGCCGGTGAGAAGTGAAAGGTTTTATCCGAGTAGCCAATGGTGGAGCGGCATTCGTCTCGGCATCAATCCTGTTCTGTGATTGGGTCAAGACGGAATGTAGGATCCGCGAATGAAAGTCGGATGATTCAACCAGTAACAAGAGGATTTTAAATTAGTGACGAGAGAAAAGCGGAAATCAAGCCTCGCCAAAATCAAATGTACTAACTGAGCAATAGGAAAAACGGTTTATTTGAGTAATGTTTTATTAGGGTTGAGAAACCCTGATTTGTCATTGTCATGACCTGCAACTGTATGGAGGTTCCCGATTTTGAGTTGGTTTTTCGAATATTCTACCTGCGAGAGGACACGCAGGTGGGACAGTTGACGTTAGGAGAGCTGATGGCAGCGATGAAGGAGTTGCCGACAAAAGAAGATTTTTCTAAACTTAATTCGGAAATTGAAGAGCTGCAGCAAGAAAACCTGCAGTTAATAACAAAAGTCGAACACAATCGAATTTTTAGTGAATTAATCTAGAGCGAACAGTCTGGTGTTTAAAGAAATTCCTGCAGAGGCGGAGTAAGATCCAGCGGTATTTGTCACGAAGCTTTTGGTTTACGTTTTGAAACCGAACGGAATGAAAAGCGTTTTTCATCGGTCCTTTGCAGCCAACTAGAATGATTTTGGTGGAGATGGCTACAAATACGGAAAAGTGGCTTGCACTAAATTCCAAGAAATTGAAAGGCGCCAACATATCGGATTTTGAATGGTCTATAGTATTTCCGTCTCCTTTTTTTAACCTTTGGGCGTTTCGGAATGTGATTGCAATACAATTTCCAGCACGAAACTTGTCCAAGTTGAGGAATGCAACTAATCAATTCTTGCTCGCCCGATTCACAACAGAACTTGAGGGCTTCCCGGACCAAACGAAGTCCACAAGACCGAGTCAAACTTGCATGAGCTGAGATCTGTTAATCCACAATTGCCACCTTGAGAGTCCTGTGTTCAAGTGTCGATATTATGTCATTCTGATCCTAAGGGTCGTCTAATATTACGACAACGAATTCAAGACAACAAATTTTAACGCGATACCTGTATGTCAAAAGTTGGAAACGAAATTATATTTTTATGGTGTAAAAAAACTTATCAAGTTGGTTAAAAAATCTTCAATCGTGGAAGGTTTTTTCGTCAACAACAGATAGAATTAATATACAATTAAAATCAACTTAATTCTTAGAATGATCAATTCCTTTTATCTTTACAGATCAAGGCCACATCAAGTGATTGTTTCTCAAATTACATTGAAAAATTGCGAAAAAAAGTAATAAAATAAAAAATTAGACAGAAATGATGCTTAAATAATATTTAAATGAATGTTTAGAAAATTCCTATCCGTATCAAATTATATCACAGAAAATTTACTTATAAAGTATAAGAATCGATTATGATTTGGTGAACCCAGTTGATCTCGAAAAAAATCATTATTTTCCAATTTTGCATTTCATTTCATGAAAACTTGAAGATTTATACATAGTTTAGTGACTTCGTAAAATAATAGCGAATGGTTGTAATAGGAGTTGTCAATTGGTATTATTCAAAATAGGTAGATTTCTTGCCTTAGAAAACCTATTTTTCGCGTTCACAGGGTGGCCAAGTACTGGGAGAGAAAAGAGGGTTCGTCGAATAAAAATTTGTAAAAGATGAAAACCCGTCAATATTGCCTTTTTATATCATAGAATTGAGGAGGTGTGATTTATGAACACCTCATTGGGTACCTGTTTTTCAAATATCGCTGATTAAGGGTAATCAAATGTTTAAAAGCTTCATCATCTTCCACACGATGAGTTTGAAAACCACACTTCTGTTGAACACCCGATTCAAATAACTCATTCCATCACCGCATAGTTAAATGAGGAGGGAATTCTCCCTTTGACGAGGATGCACTGGACCGGTTGTGGATTTAATTAATAAACAAACCAAATACTGCAAGTTGAAGTGCGGTTGAACCTTCAGAGAGGTAGGAAATTTTAAGGCCTTTGAAACAGTATAATCAATTTTGAAGTTATTCCTTCAATTAAGGGAGTTGTGATCACATCAATGAGTTGAAGTTGAAATAATAAAACAAATCGTTAAACTTGCAAAGCTTGAAACTAAGTAAGATTAAAGTCTGCCAGGTTGGGTGTGGCACACAGCTTCTGGTCTAAGTAAGATGAACGTGTTGATATTTTTAAATGTTTCAGATAGTCTCATAACATGCACGATATAGGTAAGCCTGTTACGATTTCGCTATTATTCGAAACAAGAACAAAAGTTGTAAATGAAGGACATTACAAAACCGTAGGGTCCACTAATGATTGAAGATGTATAAAATTAGTTTTGAAAACTTAGTAAGCTAAGTTTTTGTTTCTAGGAAGGAGTTACCATCTATATTAGATCACTAGGTAAACATCGAAAAATACTAGGAAATACCAAACATGACCAAACAGTCAAGGTTTTGTTTTGGATATTTGAACATTTTGAATTGTTAAGTGAAATTTTTTTTGGAGGCTTGTTATGAACAATTTAGCCGAAAATTGGCTGAATAGGTTAATCCAGGATTTTACATGACATCGCCCCAGGCCTTGTGAGTTTCCCTTACTCACTTTTTATAGACGGCTCAGGTGCAATGTAAGTGTGGCATGTTTACTAGGTCTTAGAAGAATGATATGCATGGGGATTACGTAGACAGTCAGTTCCAGCGGCAGTTAGCACGTTACTAATCCCCGCCAATTTACGTTGGGTCCCTCGTTCCCGCCTGTCACCACAGCGGATCGAAAATCCGTAATGAGTGTGGGGTACTGACCTAGCTTGTTACGGGTTAAATACGTCTGCCAAGATAGGTTCGGCGCATGATTTTCTAGTCTAGTTCATAAGAACGCATAAATCTTTCGTAATGTTTAGGTTAAACTCAAAAGCTTGTTATAACCACTAACGGGAAGACGTCCCGCCGGGCATCAAATCAACGCCTTCAACACGTTAGTCGACATCCATTTCGGGTCTGTCGTGATAATTTTAATGGGGAACGAGTGATGATAGGATCTTATTGAAATCTATATGAGACTATAGAACCGTTCTTCCCTTTCTACTCTAAAAAATTCAGCGCAATCTAATCACTAGAACCTGAAAGAGTAGTTCCTGTTGGATTTTACGCACGCGCACTCTGCTATACTGATATTTGAGCAATAAATTCATAGGGGTCAGCATCCCAACCCGCACATCCTTTGTCAATTTTGGAATTCACAAACATTACAAAATCAGATTAAAACTTAAGGAATGATGCTTGTTACAAGTGTTTCAAGTTCGCGCACGCGCCATAGCTACTAATGATGATAATGTCCTGTTGCAATTAATATAAGATTATATTAATTTTTCCCAATAAGGCTGAAAATTTGAGCGCGTTTGCCCGACTAGAACCTGAGAAAATTACTCTCGGTAGATTTTATGTTTGTGCACGCTTGAACTGGTCTATCAATTTCTGAGCATTGTGACTAATTTTTGGCCTACCCCACACATTTACTACGAATTTCATCAAAATTGGATGAAAAAAGTAGGAATTAGGTTTGTTACGAGGAAAGGCGAACGTACGAGCAAAACGCATACACACAAAAAAGCACTTTCTGACAGGAAACGAGAGTTGTTCAGAATGGTCGAAAAAGCAAAACGAGGGCCGGAATTTTCATTTCGGAGAAAGAAATTTGTATATCTACAGAAACTGAAAAACCGTCCACTAACTATGAGTATACTCGTAAGTAAAATATTTAGGTCGCAACTTAGATCAGAAACGGCCTCTAGAATCGGTACCCGGCCGGTTTTAAGTTATGTAGGTTTAGCCTAACCTAAGTTATGTAAGTTTAACTGTATAAAGGTCCTATGGATTGTATACGAAACCAGTTTAAGTAATATTGTTACCTAATGTCACTACGTGGGTAATCTGAGGTAGGCTGTTGTCATAACTTACAAATAAGGGGTAAAATTGTTCTCGAGTGGATTGTTGTCGACCTGGTATCTCTGGGAAGGTGTCGGATCTCGTTCCGACTTGCGGAGTCGCTCTTGTGGCAGGGACCCGTCACCCAGTTATGGTCTTATGATTTACAGTCCTCATACCGTAGCTGAGTGGCGACGCTACATATTAAAGTCTCCTCTAGAATAGTTCGCTCGGGCCTGTCCTTTCTTGTGCTCCTCTCGCCGCACCGCGTAATGAAGTTTAGTGTCGCCGAGCTGCTTGGCGGAGCTGTTATGTGGGCCTGTCGCTTTACTCAGCGGTTCCTACCTCAACATGGAAGTTCCTTTGGATGCCTCGTGCGGTTCTAACCGCTGTTTTATGCAAATTAAAGTCAAGAGACCTGGAATGCCTTTGTTCGCTACTTGAATTTAAACGGTAACTTTATAATTAATCATCAAAAAATACCATAGTTAATAAAAAGGCTCAACTGAAGGCGTTGGTGAGTGTTTGATTTTGTCTCCCTCAACGGAAAGCAACTGATGTGGTTGAGCCGATCCGTGACGTCCACTTTTAAAGGCAAACATTGAATCATTGAACTAACTTGAGGAATCCCAATAGACTGAATAATCAACTTGTCGTTGAACATTCAATACTGTCCTCCTGATCCCAAACCATGACCATGGACATTCCAGAACTAATCATCACTGGTTAAAGTAGATATCTATATAAGTTTCATCGTACGAAGGAGTTGGGTTTTAGAGATAATAGAACTGGTGCATTTACGTACACAAATGAACTGGAAGGTAGCGCCTGTTTCATTTTGACGTTGAAATTATGTATTTTTATTGAGGGATCTTTCTAGGGAGACGGCGTGTACCATCCCGTGGGATCGTAACATGTTAGCATTTTTGTTATGATTGATATTTACGAACACGATCTGGCATTGGCGCGTGCCTTTAGGAAGGTCAGACGGTTCATAGCGGGACGAGTATACACCTGCATATACTTAAGAAGGCAATTCCTGCCCTTCGATTATTGAATGTCAGTCTCCTCCTCCAGCCGTCAGCATTCAATTTTGAATTGAACACACATTTCCATGGCCCAATCTGAAAAATTTCCACGGCCCATCACATCTCATTTGATTATCTTCAAAGCTAAGGCCCGGGATTGATTAATTAAATCCCACATTTAAGTAAAAAAATTCACACCTCTTACCTTTTGGTACGAAACAAGATAGAGATTTAACGTGGTAGACAACTTATCACAAATTTCAATCATAAAGATAGACGAAGAAACAAGGAGGATATGGAAAAATGGTGTTTTACGAGGTAACATGGCTGAGTCAGGAGTAGGTGAATGCATTATCAGTAAATGTCTAGGTTTGACTTTGTCTTTTGAATGATTTAATCAGTAAAAAAAAAAAAAAAAATCGATAGTTTTTTATAGTATTTGGACGGACGCTGATAGCCCAAGGCAAAAACGCTAGAAATTACTTCACAAGGATTTATTTTTTGAACCTGCCTGATACTCCCCACATGATCGTCAATGTCGTGCTTAATCGTCTACAGGAAAAACGAAAATTGGGATTTCTAAAATTGAATCTTTCACCGAATTTCTTCAAAGTGTTCACAATTAAAATTAGATTTCCCAAGTTCAGATGACCTTGGACAGGTCGATCAAGCTGGCTAGTACCAACTAGACCCCAAGCGATGGATTTCAATCACTTTTGAGGCCTTTTGTAGAGCGTACGGAGTACGGAAGACCAACATTGCAGATTTTGAATCTACGCACCTCGAAGCGTAATGTCACAAAGTCTGAGGAGGTTATAAACAATTTTTTCTTTAAGATTACATGAGCCCATTTTTGTAAACAAAAAAAAGGAACTCCGCACAATAGCCCAGAAGCGGCGAACCCCTCCAAAAATGTAAGTCACTTTTTCATTTATTCAAAAACTTTTTGATCATGGGAAACATGTAAAACGCAGTATTTTGCATGTAGGTTGTTTTGTAAATTTTCCACGTGATGTTGAATAATACGGATAAAGACTTACTTATTTGGGGTTGCTTCTTATGATGAAGGTTTAAAAAAAAAGCGAAGTACATCAGGCCGCAGTATGAAATAAATTTTCCTGGACAGCTGAAGGGGTTGAGTAATGGCCCAATAAGTTTGACAACAGTTGTTCACAGTTTGCGACTTCTACAATATTTCAAAGTTCGCCACCTCTGACGTCGAAGAAAGTAAACTTGTCACTATCGGGGCCGTGCACCCACCTACTTATTTACCTTTGACATCAACAACTACTGAAGAAGCTAGGAAGTTTTCAGTTTTTTTTTCTTCGTCAGAATGATTTAAAAAAAATATTTGATAAGCAGTTCTTGTAACGAATTTTGCGTTAATTCTGAATGAATCACTATCTTAGATTTCAGGGTGTATTTTACACTAAAATCCTAAAGAAAGTCGCATCTCAACCGCCTTCAATTTTCAAAGTATGTCCTCCAAATTTGCTTTTAAAAACCTATCCGACTTTCTGACTTTAAATATGGATTCTATGTCCCAAGGAACGTAAGCGTACAAAATTGAATGATGAATTCCAGAGGATATTTTACCGTTTTTCAGGCATTCTGGGCGGTAGTGCAGCGTTCCGATCAACCCGTCCTTCAAGACCCAGCTGTCTTGCGGGCTCAAGGATAACATACCAACTCCTGCGGACTCGGCGTTGGCGACAAGGTTCCCTTTCGTACCTCTATTGAACTAGGTCATTCCCACGGAAACTAAACTACACGGTAGGGGTCAGCGGCCAGCCCCTCGGGGATTTCCCGAGTGAGTTGACGTCACTGGTGCACACCTCTTTCACTCGCCCCTAAGCCTTAGGCCTGCCCTCAAGTAATTAGTTTGTCTCAAGCTTTCTGAATGTGCATCCGCGAGCTCAATAACTTATTTTCTAATTTATTTATCGACTGTGCGGATAAATATACCTATAGAGTTTGTATAGCTCAGTTCATACCTCACAATGGCGTATTGCGCGGTAGCAAATTGTAATTTGAACAATCGGAAAGATCCTGGGCTATATGATGCTCCAATTAAATGCGGCCAACAAAGAGATTTCAGAACTCTTTCTGTACGAAGAGAAATTGTCTTCTTCTCAGCAGCAATAATGATCCGAGGAAGCTGTACAAAGTGGTCAAGTGAGGATATAGCAAAGGCTACAACTCTGCGATGTATATCCAACAAGGCTCTTGATTTCGTAAGAGACGTTTTACACTTCCCTCTTCCAAGAGAGTCCTCGATTAAAAGACGATTACGACAAATCAACCTGGATTTATTGATTTGAGTTTCCAACTCTTGAAAGCTAAGGCCACGATTTTATCTGATTTTGAGCGGGGTGTTGTCATGAGTTTTGATGAAATGAAGGTGAACAGCGAGATATGTTTTGATTCAGACCAAGAAATCATCAGAGCTCCACACAACAAAGTGCAAGTAATGCTTATTAGAAGCTTGATTTTTACTGCCTAATTGAAACGTCTTGAACAGCTGATTTTTTTATATACCTACCATATAATCATAATTGTAAACAACACTGTACAAATATATTTGAAGGATTAAACCATTTTTGAATCATCCATACCAATAGATCAACTGACTTACTTATTCTTCTGGGGAAATGCTTAGAAACGGGATATGAATGAGTATGGGTACATTATTTGGGTGAGGGGCCGGTGGTCGGTGAGCACCAGTGACGTCACCTCTCTGAGACGGTCGGCGGGTGACTCCTACCGTGTAGTTTAGTTTCCATGGTCATTCCGAAGTTACCGAGTTGACTGGTTCAATAGTTTGAAAACAGAATTGAAATGAATAGTGCAAGGTGAGGAAGGAGGGTCGGATGTTTTTGAAAAAAATCATAATCTTGGTGAGTGGCACTCAATAAAAATTGTATTGGCCAATTTGGATTCATAACTGCCAAGCATTTTGGAATTTTAAGTGTGGATAATCACATCGGACAGGTGGCGTCCTTGTTTCGCGTTACTCTTATGGGGTATTTCTCGCAACTTTCCGTAAACTCTTTCCAACGTAGTTTTCTCAACTGCGGCTACTTTCTAACGAGTTGTTTCATTCCATTCCTCCAATGTTCTGGTAAACACACGTTCTTTGAGGGAAAAAGTCGCTGGTGACCGAATCTGAGGACAGAGGAGGCCTATGAACCGGCCAGGGAAGAATGGACGAATAAAACCAATTTTCGCTCTTCTTCTTGCCTGAATCATGATTTGAACACGAAGGCCTATTCCAATCCGATGTGTGGCTCCAACAGGAAGAGTCGACCGCTCACAAAACCATGGCAACAAGAAGGATTCCGTACCTGTTTGTCTTCCTGGTTGCCTTATTCCCAGGTTTGATGACGTTCATTGAACTCCTCAGTCCACAGATTTGATCATCTGCGACTTTTTTTCTGTGGGAAGCAAGCGTTTACCAGCACAGGCCCCAAGCATTGTAGCGTGAAAGTTTTGCCCCGCTACCTAATTTAAATTTTGCGCGGTCTCGTTGGCACATAGCGTCTCTTCATGGACTTCATTGTCATCGACAATATCGCTACCTACCGTACGTTTGCTGTAACCGGCACCTTCCATCCGCCATTGTCACTTTCCTCGTCTTCTGACTTCATAAATTGCCGTCCCGTAATCCAAATTCATCGTTATCCCCCCAACAATTTTCCAAGTTTTTCATTTTGAAAACCGGAATTGTTTCCTTCATTGGAGTCGTCCCGTTCATTTCATCGTGCTTCGTGGAATTTCTCCATCGGAAAATTCTCCTGGAAATTCACCTCCGATAAGCTAACCTTCTGCCTGCGTTGAACACTTTTCTCATGTGATATTCGCGAATTAATTACATCTGTCGTACCTCCGCTTGTTCTGATGGATCTTCCGGATCAAGACGTCGGCATCGTATCGGATTTAACCTCAGCTGGTTCAGCGGAAAATCATCGAAGACGTCGCCAACGTGGTTGTTCGCCACCGCCGCCCGACAAGGCGTCCATCAAATTATCGTACCGGAAATTCTATCCTATTCCGCGATACCATTCATATTTGGGTAAATTTGATGGAGAAAAAATCCACCCTTTTTGGCTTGCTCATTTTTAGGTGAGAGCTGCAACATTGCCGCCGCAACTGCCGAATTGAGGATAGGAAAATCCCTTCTTCCTACACCAACTCTTGAACTCCCGAAAATTTGTATCACAGCCAATATTTGTAATTTAATTGTAATCAAACTCTTTTTCCACGGCCGTAGGAACTCACCAAGCAGTAAGTACTGCTACAATAAGTATTTTGTTTAGCATTAAGTGCATCAGTGGAGGTGCCTACTCTCGTTCGATCTGTGTTAGAAGAAGTCGCACAGTTAAGATTATAATTTTTTATTTATCCCGAGAGAAATGCCGAAGTTTAATTTATTTTCTTTTTTGTACAATATACCTACCTACTTTCGACAGTGAACTGAAAGTAAAGTTCGAATGTTTTTGTTTCTTTCCCGGGCACAATAAATATCTAGAAACAAATATTTTGACTTTGGGTTCATCAACACCTAGAATTTATTTCATTTACCTTTATTTGAAAAATTTTGCATCGTCGTCACAGCATTGCAATTATTGGATGAAGCAATTCGCGCGGATGTTGTAAGAGTGGAAAGAACAACGTTGGAAACAGTGAGCTGAAGCGGAGAAAGACTCCTGCCGTGTATTGCCAAATAAGGATGTCACTTGGCTAATGTGATTACCCACACTTGAAACCTCGAAATGCTTTGCAGTTCTGGATCAAAATTTGCAAATAAACTCTTTTTGTCGTGACAATTACCGAGGTTTGGATTTATTCAGCAACATTCGATCTTTTTGGCAAAACCTTCTTTTTATAGGCGAGGTATTTGGTTTTAAGATGTAATATCCATATATTGCAGGGACCCTAACTGTCGTCAGAGGTATATGATGCTTGAAAATCGCTGGCTTTAGCGAATGAAACCCCGTAAATATGGAGGAGAAATTGTAAATAAACGCCAATCTCGTATTTTTACGTAAGCAGCTTTATTGCTAACGTGAACGAATCGTTTACAATAATCAAAATTCATCTATTCAAGTACAAATGCCAGTTCAGGATCTAAATATGGTGATACTGAAAATATGATTGGAATTTGATGAACCAATCGCTGAGAAAATACACACTTCAAATGAATTTCTGACGTGAATTGAACATGTTAGTAACAGACATTACCTGTTCGAGTTGTCACTACTAAAAATATCATTCGTTTCCTTAGATTCCTTCGTTAGTACCGAATGATGTTTACTCTTGCAGTTGAAAGAATACTCGAGGCCACGATCGTTGGACATTGCGTGCAATTGTTCCTTGAAACAATATACCAATCCCTTTTCAATAAGACAATAACATCGTTCGGAACGGTAGCAACTACAGTAATCTGAACCTTAAAATCAGCATCATGCCACAGTTTAAACGGATCACTAAACCGCAAGAAATTCGTGAGGTTTCATGAGTAGAATGAGAACGAACCACTCAATATGACCAGCATATTTGAACCGCATCCACCGCAGAGACGATACAGTCTGTGATAATTGTGGGTTTCCAATAGGGTCGTTGGATCACATTATATTGAGCAGCCCGACCTAAGCGAATACGGGGGAAATAACGTTTGGAAAGTTCCTGGGAAAAGTATAAAATTCTTCCAATTACGAAACATTGTTACTTACCGGGAATTCGACTCACGACGCAAAATATACTTTCATAAAAGGAAACAATATTGAAGTAAATACAGAACTTTTTATTAATTTTAACTTTTAATTAAACTGAGAATATGATTTTTGAGAAATAAATATGAAAAAAATGTACGTTTTACGTCAATTAGACACTTTTATATGCCTAACTTTGATGTAGAACGACCAATGTAATTAATCTGGCTGTATATTTCAATAAAAACCATAAATAAAAAAATACGCATCTGAAGATTTCACAATTTGTTTCATAATGTGAAGAAAATAGTTCAAGCTTAAATTCATTTCCGACTAATTTCATTTTCCTTGAGGAATATCCAATACCTCACATAAACCCCCCTTATGAGCGTTCATCATCCTTTTTTTTTTGTATTATAAACCTTTCATAACATTAAAATAGCCTAAAATTACCTACCTTCTTCTTGTTTTGTTATTTGTTATAATTACCTATCATGACCTTTATGAACACCTGTATTACCTAGCATGAACAGATAATAGATACTACATTATATGCACTTTCTCACGTTCGCACGGATCTTATTTTTACACATCACTGTTCCGTGACTGTTTACTTTCTAGTCCCTCCACTTTCCATGATTGTTCATCCCATATGGAGAAGAAAGCGACCTTGTTTCTTTCATCTTAATAGTTTATTAAATTATTGTTAGTATTTTTCTTGTTTTCTGTGGACTTATTTTCCGGGTGCTCAGCTTTTATTGCTTCATGTGCTTATATTGCATTGCTGCTAACTCTATCTTGAAGCCAGCTGAGAGAACCCTTATATTTCCATCCACCATATGCATTCTTGTTTCCGACGCCCCTTTCTTTGACTAGCTGGCCAAATTTCTAAATTTACATTAAAAATATCACAAATGATATTAACCATCGATTTGAAGCTCTTTGGGATATCCTTCCATCAGGCTTTTGTATTGTCTTTTAAGAGGTCAGCGGTTCCGTGCAAGTGTCTTCTGCCCCACCTTCCCCATATAAGTTATATAAGTCCGTTAAGTTTTGTTTATAGGCTATGAAAATCTTTTTAGGCTTCTAAAAATCTACTTACTGAAAATGACTACCCATAATCCTTCCTTAATAACACGAGTGATCCTGGTGACTTTCCGCGGCCTCCTGGTGAATTTTCACCCTTGATGACGATTTGGTACCTTTTGGGAATTAGATTCGCCCCAAGGACTTGATTCAGGAACTTCTTTACTTCTACAGTATCCAGATAAGCACTAGTTACAATTCAAAGAATATTAATTGGCGTCATTCTGTTATAATGATTCAGAATAAACAATTGGCAAACTTTAAAAGCCAGCAAACTGTGAGATTGAACACAGGGTATCAGCAGCACTCTGAGCTTTTCCGAAATTTTTAATGACTAAGTGCGATTATTTGTCGATGATTCACCAATTTACTTGTTACAATACCCAAACCCACAGTTATTATGATAATATTCTTCTATACATAAACAACATTAATCTATTTATCACCATTACCATTTATCTTAAGGGGTATCCAGTCACGAACGGGCCTTGTCTGATGATGAGCGTTGTCCAATCTATTCTCTTGTATGGCCCGGAGGGGTGGGCAGACGCCTTAAACATCGCCTATTACCACAAAAGAATGGTACGACTACTGAACAGTTTCAGAGCCAGTCATACTTGTACTCACTGGCTGCATTCCAATTCACCTTCGGGCTACAGAAAGAAAACAAGTATTTGACAGACGGGAAGAAGGAGAAAGAACTCGCATTACCAAAGAAGATGGGGAACACACCCAAGTTCCCAGTACCAAGTACCCAAGTACCCAAGTACCAAGAAATGTGGATCGACAAACAAAGAGGAAGGTGGACAGCACGCTTGATACCACATGTTCAAAAGTGGAGAGGTGAACTTTTTTCTTAAAACATTTCCTCTCAGGACACGGACTAGTTTACTCCTACCTTATCAGAATGGGGAAAGTAGACGATCCAACTTGTCCGAAATGTGTTAGAGGAGAAAATGATGTGTTCCACACATTCTTCGTGAATAAGCAATGGGAAACATAAAGAAGATATCTTTAGGATGACCATGAAATGCCATCTGAGGACATGACGCCAGAGAATATAGTTGCCAAAATGCTTGAAAGAAAGGAGCATTGGACCTGTGTAGTTTTCTATATGGAAGGCGTCCTGTAGAAAAATATCACTCAAGAACGGTAGAGACAGATAAGGCTATCAATGGACCCAAAGGACTAAATACATCCCAAGGACTTGGCCTGAAGTAATGTGTTAAACAGTTCCAGGCCAAGTCCCAACGTGGGAAAGGAAGGTGAGGTTTTAGTGGGTTTGAATCCGACACAACCCGAAGAGAGCACCTTACGAGATCCGATTTCCACCTTAGAATCTTGAAGATTTTCTTGCCTGCCAACGTAAAAAAGGGGTATCCAGTGATAGTTGTTATTTATTACCATAATATCGAAAACATTTACCAATTCAACACATTTTTCTTTGAGGGTATTGCACTGGGGAAGCCCTTCGAGCTATTACGTAATTTGTATGGATCTTTGTAGAATAAATAGTTTACCAAATTATTTACCAATATACCAATTTATATTAATATTAAAAATAATAATATTTGCGTATTGCCAGAAGACATAGCGAATAGAATCGACTTCAAGATTTTTGAGATTAAGAAGGCGTTGAGGAATGATTGAGTCCATCATGTGTTATGAACGGCTCCTTTCTCTAATGAATATTGGATAACCTTACACCTTTAAATTCCATTGATACCCTATAAAACAACCCTCCAACACATCTTGCATTATATACGAGACGAGAAACCTCTTTATACCACCAAAGTTAGGGAGCTTGTTTGGAGTACATTTTATATCTGTTTTTGCTGGCCTTCTGGGAACCAAAATGAATTTATTATGCGAGATCACGTCCTACTACGAGGGAACGTGTTCGCGGAAAGGTATGAAGCGTCAGAGAGTGCTCGTGTTCGTGGCGGATCGTTTAATAACATCAAATAGAAGAAAACTCCCGCGAAATCTCTTTGCAGTGATAAGTCCCCCACTCCCGTCCTTTTCCACGGTATCCGTAGAGAGTTGTGACCGCGGAGGTAACAATATAAGTATGGTCGTATGCTTCCCCTTACACGACACCAGAGGACGTGGGAGGATCGTAACAGCCCATTCGTGAGAAGGTCGCAAACGTCACTCTTTCCCCACCCGCCGCGCTCCCTTCGCTCAGTCAACCTGCCAGCTACAATATACCTCGAACGTGCTCCTCCCGCCCGCCAATGTTATGTAGGTGTAGATGTAAGCTTCCTCAATCATTACACAAACAAAACCGCGACAGCCCCCTCCTTCCTCTTTTCCAACCACAATCGTACTAACCTGCTGTCACTGCAATAAGTTCTGTTTGTTCACGAGACATTCCTACCGCCGAGTGACACCGTCACACGTCAGGCTTCACCTTGCCCTACACCAACAGACGGAGCGTTTAGTTCCACGGATCGGATCGATCCGATCGTCTTCCTCAACTGGGGCATGCTCTCTAAGTAATCGGAGATGTCAAAGTACGGATATGGGCGTTTAGGTTATCATCTCCAATTACGCTCCTGTGTAATTGACTAAGAAAAAATCCTTGTAAACCCACTGTCAAAACGTGTTGATTTACTTCTCTACAGAAATTTCAAAACCGAAAAAATCCGTCCAAATGACCATACGTACAGTGGTCTACAGGGCTGTTTTTAATGACTTTATATTTATTTTTGTAATTTAGTGTTAGAAACAGCACAAGTTTCATGAAAACTTTGTTTAATGTATTATGATTATAATTCGGTTAGACCTAATTGAGAACTGCTCCAAGATTTTCGGAATTCGTGACGATTCTGTTTTTACGGGCTCGAGGCGTTAACCCCAAACCAACCCTCAACCTGGAGGACTAGCTAATTTTTATTCAGGGTTTCCCTCCCTTAGGCCAGCCGAAATCATCTATGCTCGCAGTGCCAAAGCCGCCTTCGTCAATCTGAAGAGCGCCTTTGGCTGTTCGGTGATGATCCTTTCTGGTGAGTGTATCACCCCCGCATCATCCCGATAATGACGCGTGCTCCAAGATAGCCACAAAAAATAATATTTTTCTCCCTGTAAGCAGATGCAATAATCAAATCGTCAACTCACACTGCAATTTAGATTTTTGCTTCTCTCTTTCCTGCAAATATAAAAACAAGGTTCAGTGATATAGGGTAAATCTTGATACTTTTAACCTTGCATCCAGTATCTGAAACCGCTGTCGTCGAACTAATTTAAGGCCAAATGATGACTTTTATGGCAGTAGAACATTAATAGAATCACACACGTTGTTTTCATTTTCACCCAGAAAATCTACATCTCTCATGAACCAAGATTTAGTAATGTACAGTTAAGGAAGCAGAGTGAAGTCTCAAATCATATGTCTTCTCGTTTCGGAGTTTCTGACGCTTCTCCACCTTGCGTTATGGGGAAGTGAATGGTCTTAGCGTTGTTATACAGGCCGCTTATGTGGACGGGCGGTGCCTATAAAGATTGACTAGAAACCTGTAGATCGCAAACCTGCGGGTATAAGTTTATTCGAGAATCACAGCGATTTTATAGTTTGGTTCATAAAGTTGAAGGTCTTTCGGTCGGAAGAAGAAAAAATCTCTTCGAAGAAAAAAAGAAAATATAAACGGAAAAGCAGTGGGTTTGACTGCAGTTTTATTTCAAGTGCGACGCTAAACGTTTGATAGTGGTAGTTCCATCGGGTAGTAATCCTGCTCCGGCTGGCCAGGCTCTGTTATTACCACCTCCGTCGGATCTTTAGAATTCTTTCTGTGAATGAACCACTCTGCAATTTTATAGTTGGTTTGCTCCGGGAAACGGGTATTATACCGGTTGAGAGAGTTACAGGATTGCCAAACAAAGCTATGCTAAGCTTTCACTTCTACCTTATCGCACCTCTGCCGCCCATAAGTCCTTGTTTCCAGGTTTATTCAAGGGTTTTAGTATTCCAGGTATGTTTTTGATGCAATAATATACAGTTTGAAGAACGGCTGAACCGAAAGGATCAAATTGAGCCCTCTCATGGATTTAGCTGGGTAATTACATCTCTTTAACCCGAATGCCATATCCGAATCGTTTGACTTGTGCCCGATAGATGTTCATAGACGAGATCAAAAGCATGTTGATATTGCTCAATTTAATTGACTTCAAGTAAGACTTTGTGAGTGACTGAGCATTCTAAATTCTCTAGAAGAGCCAATGTCAACAGACTTTTTTGGTTAATCAGATATGATATGGCATCGGGATAGCAAAACTCCCCAAGTAGCAATGCAAAATAAAAAAAAGGTTGATTATTTCTGTACTTGGTCTTCTGTACAATATCTAAACTCAGCGTTTTCATACTGTTGTTTTTATTTAAATTAATTCTTTATTTTAACTTTATTGAAACGATTGCATTACAGTTGGATTATGATTGTTATATAATTTTAACGTGTAACAAGGGGGGGAGAGAAAGTTCAGCAACTTACTCCCCAATTATCACAGTAGTGCAGCTCACAGCAGTACTATTTATGAGTAATTAGGAACAGTAATTAACAGTAGTTTACTATTAGTAACAGTAGCTTAGACAAGTAGGTTTTTCAATTATAGGTGCTCTGGTTGTGCTTCTTAGTCGTTGGGGCGCAAGAGGTCGGAGTGTCTCTTCCTCTTGAGACGGCGATTTGGTCGGTCGGGTGGCAATGTGTGTGGTATGGCTGATACCAGTGGGTTCTCGTGGTTGGCTATTCCGGTGATTAGAATATATACCGTTGTTGTATTCAATATGTCTTTAGAAGAAGTATATTTAATCACCGTAGATCGATTAGGAAAAATAAATTTAACTCCAAGAACCTCTCATCTGATCAGTCCACTGTAATTGTACATTTTAATTGTATTCTAGATGTCCCAAAGGAAGTCCATTCACATTCTTCCACCTTAAGTCGATTATAAAAGTTTTCAGTTACCCGTGACAATTTTCACAACCGCGTTTCAGAACTGGTTTTGGTTTATTATTCACAATTATAAGCCGTTCTAATAGTATAGCCAAGTGGACCTGACTTCTAGCCAACCCAATGGAACCACACCCATAAATACTCTGCCCCAAACGACTGGTCAAAAACTTGCCAGAAGTGTGGATAATGTACCACATAATACTCCTAATAAACAGGTCAGAGATTTACATAGCAGGGAATACATGAATGATAAACCATTGTGGAATGATTTGCAGCGTTTTTTAACTAGTAAAGATCAAACTGTGAGCCTGCAGAACACAATTAGAAATTGAAGCTGTAGGTAGGAGTCTTAACATTGAGGCGATTAGTGTAGGAGATGCTATTTCCGAGTACCTAGTCTAAAAATAAATCATTCACGATTGGTTGAGCGAGGAGATATTAACCGTAACATCATTGGTTGCATGGTAAAATTGATCCAATTCATTGACCAATTAATTTATTCAATTCAATGATTACAGTACAAGCTAGTGTACTTGACTCCACAATTGAGGAGTCCCGGTAGGGCAAAAACTATCCTTGCATTCGTCTGGTTCAGTGAACCGGCCAAAATCACATCTCTTGAATATAGCGTGCAGAAATAATCAAGCGTCACGTAAAAATAGTATTTGGTCATGTTGCAGGTGTCAAAAAATCAAATGTGAGAGGCAAAATGTTGGGGACTCCTAGGGCGATTCTAAAGCCGAAATGATGCTTTTAAATATGTTGATATTGTAAAGAAGTTCTTTTAGAACTCTGAGTTATTGCAGTCCTCACCCAGTCTTATGATTATTTTCTTCACTATTCACCACCTGACATAAATTTCTTTTATCAGGTGGCTCATTCAATTTCTTCGAATACTGATACTTTCAAGATTGCCACGCAGCAAGATTGTTCGTGAGTAGGCTTCCACATGCGGTATCAATGGGATCATTGGTCCAAACCAACACCTCCCCGTCTCCAAGTTGGTTAATGTTCATCCTTCAGATAGCTGCAGTTAGGATTTTGGATCACCGCCATTATAATTGATTCACTGTTCACCAGCTTTACCCCTAGACCGTTTTCATTTGACGGTTCCTGGTGGATCAGGTCCAACAAAATTGATACGAGGTGGGGAGGTGATTTCTACTTCCAAATGTAGTGGAAATGCATCAAATTTCAATCCTTCATAAGATGGGACAAATGGACATGTCCCTTGTGATCTGTTTTGTAATAGTTTGTCTATTTACTAGTTAAAACCAAAAAAATCTACAACATAAACCAAACCAAAACCATGAATATCAGGCGAGCAGCTCACTTGATCACTTGAGCCGTCCAACTAGAAAAAGAGAGGTAAAAAAATCTCTAAAGCGTTCTGTTAAACACATTTTTTCTAGTTATTTGATCACATTCAACCATTAAATTTACCAATCAATCAACTCATAACAAGTTTGAAAAAATTCGTCCAAAAATGCTGTTCATGAAGCTACAACTCAATTTTCTATAAAACTGTTTGAAAACCCTCTTGTAATTGGAAATTAAGCCAATCATAAGCGAGCAACTCGAACTGGTATGTTTGGCAACTATTAAGCGAAAACAGATTCGAAAAATCCAATGATCATTATAGTGGATTACCATGGATTAGTAGGCTTAACGGCCAAGGAGATGAGCCGCTAATTATTACCGAATATCTCTTTCGTCTTTTCAGGTTTTCTAATAGTTCATCAAATTGGAGAGCATTAATGGTGAAATTAATGAAGTAGCAGTGACATTTCAATTGACCGTTGGTATTTATCGCGCTAATTGAGAGGGAAAGCCGGTAATTTGCCTTTTTATCCACTCATTACCATGAATGAATAAAATGAGCCGGAGTGAAAGAGGCACAATGAGTCGCTAACAAGATTTGATGTTATGGGACGGGGGTAGGTCTGGGTTTCACGGATTTACATCAACCCTCTCAGCGCGGGCTGTTGACTGTTATCGTCTTTTTTCAACTTCCCATTCCGCGAAACAGAAAGGGTTGAAAAAAAAGTTGAGGTAGGAAATTGAGTAATAGGATTAGTGTGAGAGCGTTCACGCTAATTTTCATAGGGTAACGAGAAACGGTTGATGGATCGAGGTTGCAGTTCTAGAAGTTCGAGTTGTTAGTATGAGGGCCTCAGCTCGTTCGCCTCGATGATGGAGCTGTTATAACTTGGTAAGAGGTGTTCTGCCATTTTAAAACCTTGGTGATAGTTATCCACAATAATTATTTGTCATCGGGTCTGAATGCAGTCCGAACTAACTTCAAACGTTGAAATCTTGCAACATGATTTTCCAATTTTCCTAAATTGCTGTATTACATACATTATGTTAAATAGAGTTGAAGTTTTCATAGCTTTTAAAGAAATTGTTGAGGGTACAGGGGAAAAACCCCCTCATTGACAAAAATTTGATTCCGAGATAATCGCATTCGAATGTTTACCAATGGATAAATAACAAACTAAAGCCTGAAGCCACTTCTTTGAGAAACGTTTCAATTATTCCACAAATTCTCATCATTTTGTATCCTTCTTATAGCTCGCTCCCCTCAATCTACACTTTTCTTGATTCGTCAAAACGAAAAAATTAAAAACTGAAAAAATGCGCTTGAATCTCTTATATGTATAGACAGTGGTACATTATCTAAACTAGACACCCCCCTCCTACATACCTCGTTATCGCATTCAGAGTTCTGCAGCCCGGCTTTTTATCTTGGCCGACCGTTTACCGACGATTTTCATTGCCTGATTATAAGGTTTCTCAAATGGTGAGCTAATGGATGATCGTACACCAACCCGAGTGCTCACATTCAGGGAACTAATTTATTTTCTTAATCTAACAAAAAGCTACCCTCTTACATTGAAAGTTTTAGAGATTTGAGTTTTTTGATAGTTAGATCCTTGATTATGATCCCTTAGGATTGATTGATCAAGATCCCGACGTTACTGGCAGATCCCTAATCGATGCAGGGTTATTGTGGCGTACTTCCCAAACTTTGGTACAGTAGTTTGAAAGAAAAGCTCCGGACGGAGGACGAAAGGTTTTTTTTTTTTCAAATCTGATTTGGAAATCTACATGTCTTGAAATGTAAACCAAGATTTTCATTTAAAATTGTCATTTTAAAACTTTCATTTAAAAACTTTATTTTTGAAAATTTTCATTTAAAAACTTTATTTTTGAAAATTTTTGAAATTAATAAATAAATTAGGACAGTATTAAGTAGATCCATTATTATTTTTTTTAATTTTTATTTTTTTTATGAGTCTGATCATGACTTGGGTAGGTAGCTGGTCAGGATACATTTTGGTTACCAGCTGGTAATTTTGATAATTATTCAATGCTAGAGGAACTTAGAAGGTTAGTAACTGAAATATGTTAATTGAATGGTAGGTATAACCTACACTTTATAAATTTATCAAATTTGCGTAAAGCTTAAGCTTACACTATCTTTCTAAAGTTGGAAATGTTAAGAGTTTTTAAATAATTTCTTTGTCATCTCCTTGTTTTCAGTATCTAAGATCAGAGATTTGTCGGAGTCGAAACTATGATTATTTGTTAGTGCATGACGTGCTAATGTATAACGATCATCAAATGTGTTTGATCCAAAAATAAATTTTGCATCCCCCGCAAGTGATAACAAAGCATCCGCCACCTCTACAGAGATAAAGAAGGAATCACTCAAATTTTATAAGCGCTTTTCCATGATTTTGGATCACAGCGCCCCCGTGGTTACATGTACCTGAATAAACACATCCTTTCAGGTGTCCTCCGAGTGTTGCAGGCTAATCGTCGCATCCCTTGTAAGGGAACATTTAGATCAATAACGACTCCCAGTTTCTTACCACAATGTTGCGGTTTGTTTCTCCAACTTCAGAAACAACGAATGTGTTCGTGGTATACCATTAACGGGCCGGGTCGTTCCATTCCCGTTTCAATTCGTGCTGTTCAGACACTTCCACGTTTCTCGACGCTTGAAACTTATATTTGATAAAGCATATTTCCATCGTTATCGAAACATATAATATTATTATTATCAGTATCCAATTTATATCATTATATAGAATTGTTACATACAATGTAACATACATTTATGTCTCTTAACCATTTCGGAAAGGGGAACTAGCTAATTTATTAGACTTGGAATTACCTTTATAGATATTCTTCCATTCAAACTCAGTTTGGCCTGAGGCTTAAAAAGTTTTGTCTTTCCCCCACCCCTGTAAAGCAGTTATTTAATGTCAAAATCGTCTAGGACGAATTTGAACCGTAAACCAATGCATTTTTATACTAATCGGTTGGTTATGAAGTTATGCTCATTACGGAAAGAATGTCATAATCGGCGGGTGTAGAACCAACGTTTGGTTCTTTTTAATGCGTGGATTAGAGTTTGAAACGGGCACATACGTCTATCTTTATTATTAGTTCATAATATTGTTATATATAAATCCTTAATAATAGTCCGACATTGTGGGAGTGGATGTACGGAATAATCTAGGAACCAAGTACCATTCATTCAAAACGCTAGTGAGATTTATAATTCGAGATCTACTGTTCAAGTTCAATACTAACTGATCACTGGATCAAATGACACGAAATTGGATTCTGTCTGACGCAGAAGATTGTGATGGATATGGATAGTTGGCCCTACCCGGTTCTTGAATCCGTCGCCTTGGGAAATGAATCAGACGCCTTAAAGCGTCCGGGACATCCTCTGAGCGGCGGAGCATTAAACCGCATTCAGCCCAATGGAAGGGGCAGCTATACCATTCCATCACTTCACCTCCCCATTTCACAACATACAGACATGCTTTGAATGCCCATATCGAACAGAAACATTTTGTTAGTTAAAAGGTGCAAAATAGACGATGAAAAAATCGTGGCTGGTAGTACAAATGTATACATGAACCAAATCAGCTCAAAATGTTGATACAGAAACTGCGGTGATAGTTGGTTTATCTTATTATTCTCCATAGGGGGTGGAGAATGCATGGCGATGACGAAATATATTGGCTTTGGTGTACATCATGCTCAATATGCATTTTTCATGTACAATCAACTTAACATGTCTTTCTTCACTTTTTCAACTGTTCCATCGAAAACAACCCCAGGAGCCCCCCCAACCAACATTTTGTAGAGAAAATTTGGAATCCAATTACACAAGTATTCAACTTGACTTTTTCCCAGCTACATAGGTTGTTTATACCACCCTCTATCGGCGTCTTCGAAGAAACACGAGCCAAATTATACTCACTAAAGGTCGGAGGATCAGAATAATCATGTAGATGGATTCTCTTTGAGCGCTGCTATGTTTTTACTACACGTTTACTTTGCCATTAGGTCCTGGATTGAATATTATACATAACAGGAGAGTTGGGACGAGGAAATGATCAAAGGCTTCTCCACCTGACACCACATCAAGGACTAGCAACTAACGCCACCCTAAGGCAAACTCGAAGACCCAACTAGGAATGGAGAAATTACACAGTCTGTGAAATTCATCCATCATCGTAATCTTTAAGATCCTCTATAATAGCACACGAGTCCTTATTTTCCGATTTGACGTAGAGTCTTCTCTTCAAGCCATTGCATGGAATTTTGAAGTGTCAGGGTAAAGAATGTACAAGATTTGTTTTGCTTTCATCAGCAACAACCTAGTTCAACTGGCGTTGCCCCGTCTAATAAGTGAAGGATTCAATCTAGATTTTCATACAAAAGTAATAACAACTAGTAACTTGTTATTTTCCCGTATACATGTAACGAAACAGCAACAATAAAATGCCTGCAGGCTTAGAATAAAATGTCCGTAATGAAAGGATCCACAGCCGTTCGGTGACGCTCCTTGGTTCTTGAATATCGCCGGCAAGTCTGTAGGATACAAATTTCATCACTGCTGAAAGATTAATATTCAAATTTAAGAACTATTATTCGACCTAAGTAAGTAGCTGAATCGTGTTAGATCAGATTTAAAACAATGTCATTCTGTTTTAAGCTATGACGTTTACACTGTTAGTAAAATGTTTAAAACCGTCTCAATTGCTCAACAAAAGTACGATAGGTTAAAAAAAATATTACATGGACATAATCAACCTTAATTACCATCCCATTTATGTGGATATGGATTAATATCATGGAAGCAATATCATGATCAATGGATTCCAAGAAAAATACAGTTTTTTTTTAAGTAGTATATTTCCACAAAATTCAAGAGATATGGGTAATTCCTAAACTAGGAGCAATTTCGAGTCTACCACCTGTGAAATTTCACTCATTAGGCCAACGTTCTTGATTTTTCTAGAAGCTGCAGGTTCTGACGAGCTCTTCAATACCCTTTGGCAACAATATGGCCATTTGGGTTTTAAAGAAAAGTAAATAGGTAATTTACCTACTTTCACATTGCCATGGTTGGTCTAAAAGTTAAATACTCGACTCAGCAGTTGATTTTAATACACCTATAAATTTTCTATGAACACAATGGTTTTTCCTCATTCAAGTTGAGGATATTACGCCTTGAAAACAGGTTTTGCAATGATCCTGTAAAATCATGTCAGCAATTATGATCAACGAAAAGCTGTCTACAACTTTTCCTAACATTTTTGTTGCTGAAAGAGATCCCCATGAAGCGGAAAGGGGATTCGGAATATTTTGGAAGTTGATGTTCGTCACGATGGATGGCATCCCAGCCGATCCCGCCCGCAAGCGCATAACGTCCCAACGGATATTTCCGTTCCTCCGTGACTAACTAATCCTCTCAGAGATGATATTTCAGGTGCGTAGGTTTATTGTTGACATTGTCGTGGCTGTATCTAGTTCTATCATTTTAATTTTACGCAATGTCAGAGTGCCACAACAATTTTAAAATTGAGTAATTACCTTCTTTTGTTACCAAACTTATTATTATAGTGTACCACTACTTGGGAATCCACCTACTTGTTCAGTGACTGCGCAACTAATGGTTTTACAGGGTAACAGAACGGGGAAATCAAGAATTTCAGGAGAGAAAACATTAAGAAGAAAACGAGTTTTCGAGACTTATTTTTCTTAATAGTTTCATATTTTGGTTAACGTACTTAGTTACAAGCGGCTTTGGAACCTCCTTAAAGTCAGGAATGGGGCAATTACATCTCTCCTTTTTGATTCAACACAAATTTTCATTTTGTCACTAAGCTTTTTTCTTAGTGTGATTTCATTTTTACTAAGAGTAGGGGTCATGTGATTTGGGAAACTGTGAAGGCTGACCGATGAGGGACTGCCTACAAGTAATATAATATACTGCTAAATATTCCGTAAGTTTTCATATTTTGATTTTTGTTAAAAAACTTGTTCACATTAGTTAAATTAAATAAGAACTATTTTTCCCAATACAATGTAATTTTTTCCTTTTACCTACCAACCGAAGAAAAAATATTACTTCAACGAAATGAAATTTATCGAAATTGTAATGAACATTAACATTGTCGTGTGCTCCAATTCTCATTGTCATGGACGCAAATTTCCAATTCGAATTTTGGACTCTTAGTAGGGATTCATGAGCTGCCATTGCGCTTTTTATTTAAGGTGCATGACTAAAATCCGTACAAAAAAATTCTAAAAATGTCGACGAATTTCTACTACATTTTTCAATAAGAACCTTGTGTTTTCTCTACATGGGTTTTGAAAATTTCGTCGCGATTGATTTAGTGCGTATTCGATTCCATTCGAAGCCATTGTACGAGTAGTTGTGGCTTAACAATAATAGTTAGGGATGTATACCAATGCGGAATTTTTTGTTTCCAACATGAGTAATGTATACACACATGTGTAGGGCACAATCAATATAATCGGCCATATGTTTCGCAACCCATGCGAAATAACGAGTTCCATAGGCTAACGTTTTACCTTGAGTTACAATGTTGCATTTTAGGAAGACATCTGCTATTTTTTTCTATAGATATAATACGGCGCATGTTACTCAGTTGAGATGTAGCTTTCTAAAGATGAATACACTTTTAAAATCTGTCCAGTAGTAACAAAGAAAAGCCAAATATTTGCTGTCTATAGAATGGATATAAACAAAAGTTGTCATATTCAGGACAAAAGATAAGATGATTTTCATTGGTGTTGAGTTCGGAAGACTTACAGCAAATACCAACATATCCGAGATTTTAGTGCTTAATATGCATTTATTCATTTTGAAAACAATTTCGGCAACGGATTATTTTGCTCTTACACAGAAGAAAAAAGTGAAAGATGTATGGTGCAGTATGATCCTATGCCCTTAATCCTTGTGAGTGAATTTGCTCTTACGGGTACATTAGTGGGTCCAAAGACAACAGAACGATCGTAATGGAATTTGATTCAAGCCAGCATATAAGCTATGTCATGCGATATAACAAGTCATTTGAACTGAATACCTACTTGTATTTCTGTTACGTCACCGAATATTTAAATTAGTTGAGCTCATGAATAGATGAAATTTTAATGTTATTTTTCAGATTCGAGACCTCTGCAGAACATACTCTAGAGAACATACGTAACATACACTAGAGAAAGCAGTATGTCGGCATAAAGGGAAATGTTCGAGTGTGGGGCACTGAAGTAGGATTTGATGTGTGCGTGAAAAGACTCGCAATTGTTGTTGACATGGAAGTGTCGCTGGATTTGGCTGCCCACGTTACGGGAGTAAAGCTTCTGCCATCACGATTAGAAGTGTCACGTGAACTGGCAGCGAACTGGGGACATCTCTTGTTGTTCGGCGTATCAGCGGCATATCATCTGGATTGAGATATGACAGTCAAAAGTCAAAAGTAGCCACGCTTAGGAAAGATTAAATTAACTTCCTCCGACGTACGTTTCGGGCCAAACTTTGATTAAACCGTCACGATGAGCCACTTCGAAGGCAGCAATACAGAAATGCAGATGAATGTAGAAAGAGTTTCTGACAACATTTCGTTAACTATTAACAATAATTCTGATTTTCCTTAGCTTCAATCGTACTAGCAACCCATTTATTTCCACTAGATCTGAGATATCTTTGAAGTTATCTTTTATTGTTGTTGTGGAATAAAACAGGCGAAACTCTATGGGGAACAAACTTAAAACCAACTGTTCTCTTACCGGGAGCAGAGCTACAACGTTTCTCTCGGTGGGAGTAGAGTTATATCCGCCTTCGGCAAATGTCAATATTCAAGTCACAACTGTAATATTTACGCCCTCACAACCTAATTATCTCATGCTATAGATCTTTTAGGAATCAATAAAACTAAACTATACAAATCTATTAAGTCATAGAAAAACAAATACGTAACATCCCTCTGATGGACAGCTTACTAGAACAAATTAGTAACAGCAAAATAGGGCTGTGAACATGTTTGAACGTCTGTACATCCGACTAACGATCGACCAAGGGAGTGAATTATAGCTAAGCGGCACGCTTGCAGGTCACTTCATCAGACACGGTATGTTTGTCTGGGTGTTCGGCCTGTCAAATAATTTTAGCTACGCGCGTCCGCAGTAATTATTACATAACAAAACGCAATAAAATTTATAGGGACCATTCCTAAACGTAAACCCCTTTCATTGTGACCTCGCATGTTTGAACAAATTCAGACAACTGGAATCGTTCAAAAATGTAAAATTATAGAAATTATTTTTATTTTGTTATGTGCACTATCATTGATCGAGAACATTTAAAATCTAACCCTCCCAATTCCTGAGAATTTCACCAAACTCTGAACTAAATTTGGTACTTTGGGCGTCACAAGATTCAACTACAGAAGGTCCACAAGGAACCCAGATTAATCAGCCAGCTTTGAAACGCAGTAGTAACTGGAAATTTTGATTTAGAGGTACACACATTTTTTTTTTTTTTTGGAATACTTGCTCCAATTCAAAGAGTTGGTAGCTAGCAGGTGTTAGGTAGTTAAGAAACGACATTGTCGGGGGCCATTTGAACACGAACTGCGAGTGGGATTCGTGATGCTGAAGACGGGACGTACAACACACGGGAGGGACAACACATTTGTCTCTTTATGTTAGAAGGAAAAAAAGGGATGGCGGATCAAATGTTTTTCCAGCCCGACAGAATCGTTTCACCCTTATTCCGTTTTCTCCGCTTCGGTTTATATTCAATTTGTTTTTAGTCTACGAGATCTGTTCATTCCTCGGATATCAAACCTCAGGGTTCCGCCCTCGCCTTCAGACATCTCTCCAGGTGTGTGGTGACATTTGATCCGGAAAATATCATCGCTAAGGAGATTTATAACGCCTGGTCTCTCTGGAAATAGAGACCACTCAACATAGTACACCATTTGTCTGCCACAGCAAAGAAGTTATTCACGCAGTTTTAAGGCTCCTAGAGGTGTGCATGGTGTCAGATATCGTTACAGCCAAAAAAATAACGAGATTGGATTTCACCGTGTTTGTGCAAATAATTCATTTCAAATAAATGTCCAAATCTCATTGAAAATGCAAGGCGAGGATTAGTAATTTTCTAAACATTGTTATTCAATTCTACACTAGACACACTACTTCCGAAGAGTAATGCAACAACCTTAAGATGTTCTGATAGAACTCACTTTTTTCTTGGTCGTTTAAAAAGTTTCATTGTTGCAAATTATAGCTTTTATCATTTATCAAAAACTCATTATACTAATACCACATGGGTACGTCATGCATGCACTACAGGGCTGTTCCTATGATTGTATATGATTTTGATGAGAATAGCGAATAGATCATGATTTCGCTGGACGCACGACTTTATTATAGACTATAAATAAATGTGTTATCGCTCTACCATAATGAAGTATGGACTGCTTTTTTTATAAGATCAAATGGAAAGGAATAATCACGAGTTTTCTGAGAATGTTTTCAGAAAAAATCTTGAGAACAGTAAATATAATTACAACAGCTCATTTTGTGACTCAGGTAAAATATCATCGTCGATTGTCCGCAAATTTAAACCGAGCGTTGTATCCTAATTACTATCGTAGGTCAGGTTTATACTCTCAGTTAGTGGTTATCCATACCAAATAAAAGAAAATACAAGATTGGAACCTATTTGTTTTGCTATATGGCAAAACATTATTTTTGTAATCGAAAACTATTTCTCAAACTTAGATGCTAAGTATATTTGTTGATTTGATTACATTCACGTGGAGTCAACGTGTGCTAGACACATAAGAAATTTCTACCAGCATCTCTTGACTTGGCGTCTTTTTTCATAGCGGTTCGTGGCGAATCCCAAAACCACATGACGGAGTGTCCAATTTGTTTTCCATCAACCGAGGGCTGCGGAGGGATGAGTGACGTTTGTGTGAATCTGAGATTGTGACAAATCGCCCTCTTTCCAGTCTCTTCACAGAGCCTTTTATACCTCCTGGTTGTCGACCTCTGAATTGGATCGTTCTCCTGCTCAACTTTGTTGTGTCTACGAGTGTATGATTCATGGTCCTTCGGCACCCATGGGATGTCAGAGGAGATTCACAGTGTTAAGTAGTGTCTTCAGTGTCAGGTTTTAGTTGTTATCAATAGGTTTATTGGTTGTTAATGAGGAGAAACTAAGACGCTTACGAATGAATCTAATTGTGAGTGACATTGAGTAATTTTGGTGCTGAAAATACAACTTTTAACTTTCTATTCCATTGCAGCCTTCAACTTGATACAACGTAACAACATTTGTTTTAGCTGATGTTGATGTTGGAAGATCAACACCTTCTTTATATATTGGGTAACACAATCTACAAGTTTGTTTATTTGTCACACTTTACAAACAAACCAAAATGTAATCTCTCCATTGTTCTGGGCATTCCCCATTTTGCCAAATATGATTTAGCAGCTGTAGAAGTTGGCGTTTATAACTTTCAGGTAAATTGTGTAGAATGGGGTACACGAAGTGATCATATCCGGGTGCAGTGTTAACGTTTGTTTTCATAGCTGCAATCAACTCCAGGTAACCGAAAGGTTCGTCGAGATCGGGAGATGAGTTTTCTGTAATACCTGAAGGATCAATAAGCTCTTCAACAAAAGGTGGGGCGTACTTATCAAATAGTTCATCGGACCATGCTCCTACCACCATAGGCTGCGAATTACTAACCCGTCTATTTTTAAGTTTTTTAACTTGTTGCCATATTTCTTTCAAAGGTGTTAATCTGTTCAAATTTGTGCAATATTCTATCCATGAATTCTTTTTGCTCTCCGATACAGTCTTTTTAAACAATTCATCTGCCTGCATATAAGCTAAACATTTTTGTCTAGAGGCTAAATCATCCCTGTAGTTCCTGAATGCTTCAGTTCGTCCTTCGAACGACCTTCTACAATCAGAGTTCCACCAGATCGTCGATTTTTGGAGGGGTACAGTTAACTGAACTTGAGGAAAACATTGATCACATGCATTAGATATTTGATTGATGAATGTTGAGTATTCGTCGGCAGGTTGAGTATTGCTCAACATATTATTGAAATCTACCCAATCTGTGTTTTTGATATTCCATTTTCTGGTGGTGACTACGGTTCTTTTGGGAATTTTCCACCTAGTCGATTCGAAAATGATAGGGTAGTGATTAGAACCAAGTGGATCATCCCAAATATTCCACGCAAAATCGCATGCCAGAGAAGGTGAAATTATAGTAATATCTACTGCTGAATTGTTTATGCTGTTTCTATTCTTCACCAAAGTAGGAGAACCGTTGTTTAAATAAACCAAATTTGAATCAGTCAGCGATTCAACGAGATTTTCACCCCTCGAATCGGACCACGATGAGCCAAAACAATGGTGGTGTATGTTAAAATCACCCCCAATGATTTTTGGGTGAGGAATGGATGAGAAAAAAGTATTCCATTGACTTGAAGAAATTGGATTGGTGTTATCATTGTAGAGAGCAACAATATTGACTGTCCCTGATCTTCCGTCATTAATAGTAACCTTCGCTCCTACGCACTGAACTCCATTGATTCTGTGGATGGAATCAGTTATATCGGTATAATTGTAGCTGTTTCTGATTAAGAGACCTGCGCCACCATATCCGTCGTCTCTATCAGCCCTTAGAATATTGAAGTCTCTAAAAATTATGTTTTGAGAATTACTTAGCCAAGTTTCAGATATTAAACCTAATGAAATAGACTCAGCCATAACAAACTGCTGCAAAATATCTTTTTTAGATGATAACGACCGTGAGTTCCATTGAAGACATTTAAAAGTTTCGTTGTGGTTCATTTTATTTGTTAAAAATATAAAATACTTTTTCTTTTAGATGTGAAATTCTGTAACTCAATGTAACTAATAAATTATAAAAACTAAGGTATCTAATTCAATGTCACTTCTAAATTAAATCAACTAGGGTAATTCGATTTGGTCCCTCATTATTTCTTTTAATATAACGTCATCCAGCTTACAAGTAACATGTTCCCTTATTCCTTCAAGTTTTAGTATCGACATGACCAGATTGATGATATCTTCTCTTGAATAATTAGCGAGATCCCTTTCATGAAGGTGCTTCGATGTATTTCCTACAGCTGCTGGGGTCCGGTGTGGGTTTGATTGAATGAATCCTCCTGGCTGATTTTTGTTAACCGCATCCTGGGTGAGCTCACGGGTGATCCGTTCGATATCCGAAAATGTGGGCACCTCCCGGTGCCTCTTATTAGCTCTTGGTGCAGTCAGGTAGCTTCGTTGAGGAATCGAATCAGTTTGTAGCGGTGGAAACTCCCGGGCATCGTGTCTGGACGGTGGTGGTACATTAGATTTCGTGGCGTATGATTTTCCTGTAACGAAAGATTTAGCTTCAAAGTATGAGATACTTTGAGTACTCATGATGGTTTTTATGCTTAATTCCGTCTGATATTCAGGGCAGAGTTTACGGTCAGATGGACTGTGATTTTGTTTACAATGTAAGCATTTCTTTTCGCTTGATGGGCATGACTCTTTTTTATGTTGAGAGTCACCACATAATTCGCATCTTGGTGCCGCCTTACACTGGTCCTGAAAGTGCCCGTATCTCCAACATTGCGAACATTGGATTACTCTTTGGATGTAAGGCTTCACTTCGCAACGTACGTACAATATGGAAACGTATGTCGGGATACGCTGTCCACGTATAGTGACTGCCACCGACTGCGTAGGGACATATTTCACCGTTCCGTCGTTTGAGTCTATAATTTTTCGGTTCATTCTTTTGACGTCCAGAATAACCAAATCGGTTCCGGGAACATCGCCTCTTAGATGGGTTTTAATTTCGGCTTCGTTCAAGTTAGTGTCTACTCCTCTAACAACGAATTTGCGCTTTACCAAATACGCCGGTATCGATGTACTGAAACCGGCACCTTTCAAAATTGTGGACTCCAATAGTTTATTAGCCGACATATAATTGTCTAAAACAATCTTCAACCTGTTACGTCCAGCTTTATTGATAGACATGATATGCTTGGATAATTCTGGGTGTTTTATATGAAATAACTTTCCTAATGTCATCGGGTGTAACCGCGAAATTCCTGCTTCGGTAGTGTTATTGCTTTCAACAAGAACACAGAAGGGGCCAACATCATTATAGCGGAACTTTACTACGCTGCTTATGCCATCATTAGGTGATAACTTATCCTTTTCAGGTTTGGAGTAATTAGTAGAATTATTAGTGTTCGATGCACCATCATCTGCTTCCATTGGCAAGTCAGGTGGTTTATTCTTCAACAAATCGTCTTCACCCATGTTGTGAAGGTTGACAAACCACTAATCTACCTGTTGAAGAGTAAAACAACAAATTTTGAGGGTTCATTTTGAGGGGTTTGAGGGTTTCTGTTGTCTTGGTCGATAAGTCGAAAAAAAAAACCAAAACTACCTCATTACAACCAAAGATTATGGTATGACAACATAAAAGTTTCCAAGGTTCAAACGGTTGGTGATCGTGGGAAGAAACGCAAAGATGTTCGGCACATTTACAGTAGTACGATTTTCCGGAAAAATTTCATGAAATCAGTTCGAAACTTTTAAAGAAAAGTTTCGAAGAAATAAATGAAAGAAAATTCGAAATCCCAATCCCGGTTCATCGAGGACGTCTCGCCATCGTTCCATCACTGTGTGATAAGAGCTAACCCTTATGAGTACTAACAAAGCAGTTAAAATAAATAATAATAAAAGGAGTAAAATGAGCAGTTATAATTTATAATAATAAATGGCGTGTATACTAAGTAGGTACATCATTTCATGGAATGTTAAATCTAAATTCTAATAATTAATGTGGTGTAAATATAGTGTTATAGATACGTACCTTATAAAAAATTGGATGTAAGAACCAACTCCGGGCTGGGCCACAGTGTTACACTATCCAGCTCGGTCATCAGTTATTATTCAATTGTAGAATGTAACATGTAAAAATGATGTAAATAAACTATCTATCTATCTATCTATCACAGGCCTTGGTTTTGAGGTAAACTCTCTTCGTTCGTCTCTTTGAACTTCGTACACAACCGAGCATATTCCGTCAGATTCGACTTTGATGATAACTGCTGGTGAGTTGGATGAAACATGCAGATAGATGAAGGAGTATGATTAAATGCGCCAATCAATCTTCTTCGAACAACTTGAAACGCAAAACCTCCTAATTCTGATCATATTATATTCACTTGATAATAAAACAAGAAACATTATGCTCAGGAGAGTGTCTAGCTTTTCTTAATTGATGACCTTCCCTCAAACATCAAGCCTCTAACGTTTTTTTGAATGAATGAATGAATGAAGATGTATCCTATCAAAGGCAGACATGAATAACATGGGCAAAATAAATATAGGTAGGAACCTTATAGATAACTATACATTATATGGTGGTATGGAATTACCTCAACACCAAGAGATAAGCTCTGCGCGGTGTGGGGGAGTAGACTATTTTATTCATATAAAATTAGTAAGTATGAGGTTCCTATGCATTAAAATACATTGCGATAAATATCGAATATTTTCGTAGATCATTCGAATATTGACACCCTATCATAAGTCTGTTACAACGTGTAAAGTTGAAATCGATAAAATGACTCGTTTATCTGCTATTTGTTCCCTATTTATAACTTCACTAACTGAACCTTCCGCCCAACTGAACCTTTAACCCAATTGAGCCTTCAACTCCAATGAACTTTTAAGAAAACTGTGTCAGACCAAACATTAATAAACTGAAGTGACAGTTGTCGTTGAAATTTTGTATTCTTCCCGAAGAACAAAAGTGAAATTCAATTGTGGGTTGACGAGGTAAGTAGATCACATTTTACTTCGCAAGAATACAAAGCGAGCAAAGCCATTAAAATAAATAAGGTCGCTATCCAACGCTTTGTAATCTTGTTACAAATATGATTTCATAAATATGAAGCTCCAACAAATTTTGAGCTCAGAGGAAAGGGTTGATTTTGTTTCTTTTGAATGAAGAAAGACTATATTTTGGCATATCTGTTATTCTCAAAATGAAACATTAAAATATAATATATTTTACTTAGTTTAATACATAATACATTTTGAAACGAAAATGTAAATGTTTGAAAACGTTTGTTACTGTGATGTATATGGATAACTTTACGTAACTAATCATTAGTCTTTACCGTTCGCATTTCTTGTAACTGGTAAGCCCTAGAAGTGACCTGAAAATTTTCATCTGCGGAAGTATCCTATGGCTAAAACCGATGTAAAACCTGGGTAAAAAAAAAACGATGTGTTTATGTCTGTGTGATTGTGTGTTTTTGCATCCTCCCCACATTTATTTTATGTATTTATTTCGTTTCTATAAGAGGAACTTTATTTAAAAAAAAAAAAAAAAAAAAGTTTTTTTTTTACGCTTCTCAAAATGCTACTGTTGACCGATTTTCGTAATTATTTTTCTTGTTCATCCCATTCAATCTTGTTGTTCAACAAAACTTGGAAAGTTTGCTTTTGCGGACAGGAGGATGATGAAGACTGTAATAGCCGATAGTTTCATTCATTCCATTCCAATCCATGTCTTTTTTTTTTTTTTCAATTAAGGTTTCGGTTAATCATTTAAACCCATTTCAGAGCAGTAATTTTCAATATAAAAGGGGATAGTACTGACGAGTTGGTTATACCACTATAACCTCATCACCTGTGATGTTAGGACTCTATGAAACGTAAACAACAAACACAACAACAAAACAATTTAAGGATGAATGACATTTTTCAACAATTGCTGTCAACTCTGTAGGCACTAAAATTTTGAACATTGTGAACGGAGGAACAAATGTTACTGAGGTATTGTATTTAAGATTGATTGATTGATTAAACTAGTAACAAATCATAATATGCCAGAGCTACAAATTTAGTTTCTCCAATTCAACGAACTCATCATGATTACTCAATCTCACATGTTATTCATATTGACGGTACTTGTTTTACAAAATATATTTTCCAAGTTTTCCAATAAGATGATTTTTATTCACTCTTTGGATTCCATTCTAAGGAAATCCGACTATATTTATTCTACTTTGACTTTCACAATTTGTTACTGCAATATTTCAACTAAACAAAAAGTAATTGGTGATTATTTTAAGCATTAATCTAGTTAACGAACTCCAGTTCGTTTGTATTAGTTGGTTTATTGTATTTGCATTGCATTTCTGAATAAAAGCTACCAATTCATTTCGGTAATATACAGGGTGTCCCAGGAGTTATGCACAATCCGACTCCTACGTGTTCTACAACTCATTTCCGACCAAAAATGCATCATAGCAATTTTACCCAGAAAAAGTCCGGCCAAAGTCAAGATAATCAAAGAGCCGAGAGACTGTTGTTGGTGTTCATTTACGATTGATTGCGATGAGTTGCATTCATCATTTTGCTGACACTATGGACCCTTATCAAACCAGGCTTCCGTATCATTACCAACTCTTCCCTTCCGTCTCTTTCCTCGCTGTATTTCCTTCCACGTGGTTTTCCTATTGCAAATTCCCATTCATTACGGTGCGCAATAGCTATTGACATAGCTGGTAGTAATAACCAAAACCTTTGTGACAAAAAGGATTAGTAGATAAAACAAAGATAGTTTACTAGATAAAAACTGAATTTGGTCGGAAACAACAAATTATCAACATTGCAACACCCAATGCTACGGCCTAATCAGATTGGGGTTGGTAATACACGGCGCACAAAGCAACCCCTCCTTCAAGACCGGGCGCTCGTGCGGGTCATTGCATATCCATGGCCCCGACCAAGACAATGCCTCCTCCATAGCTTTCCCAATTTTCAAACATCAGGTTTTTTAAGTTATACAGGGTTTCCTTAGGTGTTATGCAAAATCCGACTCCTACGTGTTCTACAACTCATTTCCGAACAAAAATGTCTCTTAGCAAGTTTTTTGCTCATCGCAATCAATCGTAAATGAACACAAACAATAGCCGTCTCTCGGCTCTTCGATTATCTTGACTTTGGCCAGACGGCTTGGAAATGCCGTAGACGCTGTTCACAAACGAACTGGTTTATGCATCCAACAAAACTACCCTAAATAGTCACTTGAGAGGTATATCGTTGTCACCATTCGATTCAGCGAGAAAAGTTATGTACATCCCGCCTCCAACATTCTTTCGTCAAGACTTTTGGGAAACCCTCTATTTTAACAGAAAACACACGTTTTTTCACAGTTAAACACCATTTCCTTAACTAAAAAAATCAAAAACCAAAACGACTACACCGTTGGAAAACTGACATTTCGACGCACGTTTTATCTGGCCTGCATAGTTCTGCGTCGAGAATTCATGGGGTTCCTAGGAGAGATGAAAAACAGGCGATTTCAAGATTTTTACAAAACTGCCAATTCGTGCAGCAATCGCACATCTTTAATGCAATAAATGTTTTCTGACATCAAATCGATAGACATTTTAACGCTCTTTTCAACGGTGTCATCAAATTTGAGCTATCTTTAAAATTGAGGGAGTTTTGACAGTTTTAATGACATAAGATCGAAAACACGAAAAATCTTTAATCGCGAATAACTCGGAAACGAGGCCTCTGGCTAAAAATTGCTATGAGGAATTTTTGTTCAGAAATGAGTTGTAGAACACGTAGGAATCGAATTGTGCATAACTCCTGGGACACTCTGTATAGAAGTCACCCTATGCAATACACTGGTGAAAATTTCAGATTTTCCGCTCCGTTCCAGTACGTAATGTACAAATGGGAGAACTAGCAAGTCGGAATTGTGGAGACCACACGGTCGATTGTCACACTTCAAGCGGATACTGGCAAACACATGATTAGTTGGTAAATAAGGAATTCACTTGGGCATCTAGTGCAAGTTGGAGGCGAGAGCAGACGAGCAAAGTTTGTATTGTGGTATCGCTGGCACGAACAAAGGGAGCTGCAGGGAATAGCCGAAGGGTCTACCGCATCTTCGCAGCGCATCTTACATAGGGGCCAAAGTTAGTTGGCAAGGCGATAGGGGTGGTTTACGGACAGGCCTGAACGACCGCTTCCCCTGGTCGAGAAACTGAAGGAACTGACTCTCGCACACCGAACCACAATGGATGAAGGGGGGGTAAATCGATTCCTCAAAATTTGATATTTCTAGGACGTCCTTTTGAAAATAGGGTATGTCATTAGAGAAACGCGTAAGTGACGACAAGGTATTAGTAGTAAATTCTTTCAATCGTTCAAGCGAGAAATCAGAAAGGAGATAACTCGTAATTCTTCATTATTTTATACGGAATAATAAAATACAAGACAAGTTGACAATCAATAATAGAATTAAATATTAATTTATTGACATAAAGAAAATACAAGTCAAAATATATTTAAAATTCGAATGTAAATTTTCTTCTGCTCATCAATCAAATAAGTTCATACGAGCTTGTCGCCACTGGTTTCAGTAATTCTTCTTGCAATAAAAAAAAATCGTCAACATTTTTTTTTTAAACTCTCTACACGTAATTTCCTTGATTTCACTCAAAATATTCTTTCTAAAATGGGCTAAACAGTTGAAATTGTCAGGGTTAACTTTATGAGAGTAAAGGTACAAAAAAAAGTAACGTACTACAAAAATTTATTTTAATCATTTTTTTCTTGCACGTTCAGTATAAAGTTTAGGCAACTGAATACTTGAGGAGTTTGCTGTACGGGAATGGGTGACACTGCTTTCATGTTCGGGCTTAGTACCAATTTTGTACACGAGCACACACGATTGAAATAAACAAATTTGAATTACATTGAGCACGTTTAACTCTCGAAGAAGCAGAATAGTAGGGTACGGTGATCCTTTCCGAAGGGCTATTTTGAGTACAATATTTTGAGTAACTTGCAAGGATTTTAGCCATGATTTGGTGGCACCACCCGAAGCAAAAATACCGTACTTTAACGAAGAAAAAACTAAGGAAAAGTAAATAAATTTTCCCAATTGAAAATGAGGATATTAATTACACATTAAACATGAAATCCATTTGTGTTTCCCTTCATGGACAGCTCAAGACAAACATCTGTAAAGGTTCCAGTAATACATGTTAGCGAATTTTTCCAGAAAATGAAGTTAATCCAAAACAAAATTCCTCATGCAAAACGGTGATAGCCTCAAAGGACCCTATTGCAGCTACAGTTACTAACACACTTACCCCTCACTAGAAACTTTTAAAGCACCCTCCGTATTTGACCCTCCACATTTCCTACCCTCGCACCCTTTAGAACAATTCAATCTCCAACTCCTACACAAACTTCACAATTGACCTTCCTCAATTCACTGACTCCGAAAGATAACATGTCAACAGCCGGACATGGAGCTCCAAACACAATCAAAAGGGACGAACATATAGAAGTCATGCGAGCTGACGAAGGATCGACGGTGGTTAATAAAAGCGAAGCACTTCACAGTTTTATAAGGGACAGAACACTGACCCAACAAACACATTCTTGGAAGGAATTGAAACATTCATAAAACAAAACAAACAAATAGAAAATGTATCAGCTACAGATGTTCGCGCATTGGTCCCGAACACCCCTCGATACTTTATATCCCTTGATACTTTTTATTGATAGATTATTCATAATGCTTCATAATGAATCTCTGTGGGATCACGTGTGATTAAATAGTGCGATAGTATACTCTGTGAAATGAAAGATCAGTAGTTTTTATTCATTCAATAAATGGTTCTTACAAAATCAAATACCTTTCATGAAAAGCACTGTTCAAATTTCTCCAAGCATGTAATGGGGGCCGATTCGCTAAGGTTTCTTGCTTAAGATTTCGGATCTGTAAACGGTTCATTGTTATTGAGAGCAAACTGTGAAACGAAAGGAGATAACAACCCCGAAAAACCGTTTTCACGGTAATGCCGTAGCAAGGGCCTGAAGCCGTAAACAGGGATAACGAATGGTGTAGCTCGTCTACAAAAAAACGGGGTCCCTAAATTTGGGACCCTTAAGAAAGACGGGTGTCCGAATAGCCGGACACAAATCTTGCGAACAGCACTAAAGGTAAGTTAGGAGAAAAACATCTCCATCCTTCCCGGCGGGGACGCTCAAGGAGGCCTGAAGCTTGCTTACTTGGCTCTGGACGAATATTGCTTCCTCTGCAGGAAGTTCCCACCATTACGGAGAAAGATGACGTAGAATGCGGGGTAGTGGAGTGTTACACAAAAATGTTGTGATGACTATACAATGGCCTCATACTCGCTTTTTCCCTAAAGTCCTGTTTCAGGTGGACTATATGGGCGTCTCTACGATTCTAGCCGTTAACTCATCTATGTCCCCTTTCGTTGAAGTAGGTTAAAAGGAGGGAGGATTTGAACCCACGGTTATGACTTCACTCATAGGTATACCATAAAGACCAACCTGGTTCACAACATTTTTTTTCAGATTTGGGTTTCAATACGTCAATGGAAGAAGTCAGATTCTCCGAGAACAGACATACTCAGAGAACATGGGACATACTGGGAAAATGAGATGTTCTGAGAACATGAGATGGCATAAGAAAAATACCATCACACATTGATAACACTGTTCCCCCAACGATTGGGTGAGTATAAAGCATCTAGAACTACTATTTACAAAAAATAACGAGAAAGTTCCCCATGGTTCCCCGCGTTTCACGCTTAAAACACTACAGGATCAAAGTAACTCCGGTTCTGAACATATCACACTTTCACACCCCTAAAAATGTTCTGTTGACAAGATCCGTACTTTTCGGTATGATGAACATGAATCTCAAAGCAGCTTGTTGCATGGGAGTCAGGTTTAGAACACTTTCCCAAAAACGTGCGAAATTTTCAAATTTCGGTTCCGCTCATTTAAACAACTAAAGTTGAATACGAATTTCCACTCTTGTTTGGTTTTAAATGATCCCAAGTCGTCAAAATGGGTCTGCTATTTTTAGCGAATTTTCAAAGAAGCTATGAAGCTATAAACGTTAGTATTAAAGAAGAGAGAAAAGGTTTTTTTTTTTGTTTAGCAATTTTAACGTATTTGTAGGTAATGGTTACATTACAGAGACGCTCCAATGGCCGGTATTAGGGGATCTCACTTATTTTTTTAAAACTACCAAATTCTTATTCGAACAAAAAAGAAAAGAACGAAAATCGGCTGAGAACTATTATAGGTATGAGCAATTCTTGATTGGATAGGGCATTACCCCCTTCCAAATCTTCCTTTTCGAAATATATTACAAATTTTTGAGGACTATGGCACAAGACATTTTGTTGGCAGTTTACGTTTGTGGTGTGTCAAGCTGTGGTTTGCAAAGATTTCATATGTTTCACCCTCAATAAAACCATGCATCGTGACGTGAGATGTGAATGTTGTCGTGCAGCTGTGATTGATGCATTCTTGTTTAATCATCTCGTGAACGTGCAAATGAACCTGGATAATCTGTTCCAGGCGATCCACGTTTTCCAAAGCGGATGTTCACCATGGAATCAGATATCTCAAAACTCACTGCTTGGCTTAAAGATATCAAAAGATCAACTACGGACTCTTGACGATGAAAAGGAATACTCGTTATCTCAACATCATTCGCCTGGGTATACTCTAAATACGTATTTAGGTCTAATCCATCAATCGCACTTTGAAGTGTGATCATTTCACTTCGAGATAAAACACAGCGGGACATACAACGGCATGAAAAGGTCAGCCCCGCACGCATTGCGGGTCTTTCGGGAGAATTTTATATCACATAGAATAAAGATAGAATCGTTTTGAAGTGTATATAAAATGATTGGACCGTTCTTAAACATACAATTTTGGAAAATTCGCCTGTACGATCATGGATCATGACTGGAAGATTGCTGCCAAGTCCACCTATGTTTAATATTTTTTAAAATTTTATTCATCATTACTCTTTTCGGAACAATAAATTTAGGTTGTGATGATAGAATATCTAGAGCGATAGTGAAGGATTTTTGCGTCACAAGAGTAACCACTTGGTGAAATTAGCTGGGTAAAGCTAATGGAACAATGATCCCTGTTCCAGCATGACATGGGCCAGGGTAGATTTGAATCATACCATTCAGTGTATGATGGATACGCGGACTGACGCAAACATGTAATTGCAATGTTGTTTTGTGTGTCCCCACTTTCATAAAAAGTACCTAATTAAAGTATCAGGGAAGTGATCTAATCAATTGTCTAATCACAGGGGAATTGTTGTTAGAAAAACAACTATAGTAAATTATCATCTTCATGAACTTGTCAAGTATTACACATTATCAAATTGTACTGAATAATTAAAGAATTATTTCTTGATGTAGTTGAAAGATATTCCGAATTACTTGGTGCAGGGGTGTCTAATTAAATGTCTGTATTTTGATAGGGATTACTATTTTGTAAATATTCCCACAGTATCACACTCAGGCGGGAACATCAATAAAATATTTTTTGAAATTTATTTAAGTCAAATCCATACACCAATCTCGTTTTGGTCTTTCAAATTCGATCTTTTTAACTTCTTAATAGGTTCCTGTCTCATGTAAACACGATTTTTTCTGCAAGTATTCGCTCGACTTTTACGTAACTTTGAAACAGTTTTCTGTGCCATGAACATCTAGTTACGCTGATCGTGTAACTGACAGCTTAGTTACCGCTGATGAATGAGCAACTGAGACGATCAAGCCTATTGAAATCTATCCTTTTGCGGTTTCCTATCTCACCATTCGGATCAACATGAACCCGTCGGGAGATTTAGTGGTGACAACAGCTCCAATCAGTATTTCTATCGGTCAGGGTCTTTTATCGCTTCAGCTCTACTTAATCACCTGTTATCTGCAACCATTCATTACGAGGCACGTGTGCTCTACAAGCCCCTATCACGCTATGGGGCTATCCAAGTAAATTGTATTACGTACCTACCTAAATGGTGAGCCGACTATCTCTCCTCACTAAAAAAGCGCCTGACATTTTGGTAGCTAATTAATGCCCATTTCGGTAGCTAATTAATGCCCATTTCGGTTTTACAGAAAAAGCGAATCGCCGAATCATGTTTATTTAGAAAATTGAAATGACTGTGAGGTAAGTAACACGGCCTAAGGTTTGCAAGTTTCGGCACAAAATGCACGCCTCATACCTACATCCTAACAAAGAACTTAAAACTTATGGTTTGATCGTAATCAATATTTTAACTAAGTGTTTCTTAAAAACAAAAGCATAAAATGGGAAAATTAGATCCAAAAAACCATAATTTTTTCAAGAAAGTAAAAATACTACCCATTATTTCACAAAGGTTTATTATTTTAGATACCTCCTCTTCTCACCACAATTTTTCTGTGATGTAAAATTTTCGAAAAACGAAATTTTCACCAATATTTACCCTTAAAATGAAATTTTCTAAATTTTCTAAGTCAGAGCTAATTGCTGAACTTTCTGAGACCCATCTAAATCGAAGCGACGTCAAAATTACTTGGAAAAATATTTAATAACATCCTTGCACCTGCAGCTACTAGAACAGTCTTCGGCTGCAGCGACGGGGACCTAAATAAAAGCAATCAGCGGATGGCAAATAGACTTCACAAGACATGCAAGTATCTTACGAGATATTGGCACCCTCCACATGAGAAGTGACCAAAATGCCCAGGTTTATTGTTTTGATAAACACTTCAAGGTAGGAGTTACTGGAAGGGAAGAATGGACAGAAGCCAGACCCAAATCATTCTGGGGATATAGCCATCTACACAGATGGCTCCAGAATGGAATGCACCCTGTTACTAGAAAAGTGTAGTAGCCCTCAAACTCCCTAGGAGGAAAATGAGATTGTTAGTGGGAATGGTGACTGGCCACGGGTGGTTCAGAATACATCTTTACAGAATTGGAGACTACACAGGTGATTTAGCGTGCAGATCGTGCGGAGAGGAGGAAGAAACTGCCTCCCATTTTCTCTTCGAATGCCGAGCACTCGAAGCGAGACGGTTCAGAACCTTTGGAACTCTCGACCCACAGGAGATAATATCGGTAGACAACCTTAAGGGGGTCTTCTCAGTCTGGTAGATGGGGATTGCCCCCAGAACCTATAGGTTGGAACAGGGGAGTGATCCGCACAATAAACCACGGTTTCGTTGCGGCGGAAGTGGATTGGGACCCATCCCAAGGAACCTGAATAATAACAATATTCTAGTTTATATTCAACTTTTCTCCATTTTGGTTATTCACTATCAAACTAAATTCCCTCAAATTGGTAATTCTAGTCAAATCTAGGAAACCCCGAAAAGCTTACGACGTAAATTCGTAATAATTGTTTTGACTCTGGAGTGTATCTACACAGTGACATGCAGCCACAGCGACTATGTTAGTATTCTATGATAATGTCCTCCTCTTGACCATCATTTCTGTATATTTCTCTCATACGTACGATTTAACGTGAGGTGATACATTTTTTGGTTCCATCTAGAATCCTAATTATTATTCATTATTGTGTTGTCTCCACGTTAAAGCGACGACACAAGTAACAGAAAGTCACATAATAAGCGTTTTAGGTAGATGAAACTGGTCCATCAGAGCACTAGAGGCAACTTCCTGAGGCAGTTGGTATGAAGAAGGCAACAGCGGAAGAAAATATCAATAAAAGAAAGGTAGAGGAAGAGACGAAGAAAGTCCAAAGGGTGACTGATAGCAATGTTATCACTCTGAATAAAACTATTTACATCTACGTATCATGAATCATCAACCAACCATTGTCGAGGGAGGTTGGAAACTTGTTGTTTCGGTCCATTGACAAGGTTCATTATTAAAAATAATAGAGGCAAAAAAAGAAGTTTTCTACACGAGAAACCCGATAACTTTGCGGGTAGATATCAATTAGCGTTCACTAAACTTTCGTCGGAAGTGTCTCAAAAGGACAGACCTAAATGAAGCGGGAGGATTGGTGTGAATGGTTTTCAACGCAAACTTTCCACTGAGTCAAAGTATTATAATTACTGAATCGGGATAATGAATGAAATAAGAAGACCAAGTTTCTGCTAATGAAATACCAACTGCGTTGTAAATAATCAGTAATTGGAATTCGTGTCTATGAAGTTCTGGATCGCGAAGACTTTTAATGTTTCCTCGCGTAACTAGCGTTCAGTAGGAAGCACACGGACCATCAAATTTGTACATCGTAAATGTATTTAAATGAGTCTAAGTACCTTAGAACCAACTTTTCTTTTCTCCTAATGAGTCCATTCATTAGAAAGATGACTTTGCATGTTCTATCACTTATAAATCAATATGTGTGTGATGATAACACGATAAATTATGTGATTAAAATGTAGCATTGATGCATACACCAAGCATACAATGTTGGTTATGCCCGTATCACCCAGAGGATAACCATGAAGCTAGAAGGCACCCGGGTACCCTCGGAGACGGCAGTTTCAAGAATCGTTAAGAGGAACTATCCATATTCATCAGGAAATAGAGAAACAATCCTATCGACGACAAAAAATGCTCAGCTATCATGAATTGCGTCAGCTAATGCTTCCTAAGAATTGTGAACAATTTCAAACACCATAAGGGCATTTCCATCACCAACAAGGTCCATTTTATGTCAAGATGCATACCGAGTCTCACAGGGCGTTAGTCCTCAAATGCGATGAGCTGCAAGTGCTGAAAAAAATGACGAAACTGGACCAACAATCTATACGCCCAAGCTTATCGACCTGTATTGGATCACCCTCCAGGCCTCAATGTTAAGAATCTACCAACGAAAAATGATTAGCGAATAAACCCTGGAAGCTTTTCATCCCATTTTTGCAAGGTAAACATGAAAGCTATCGAACTTTCAAGATATCTGGGACATCAGGAATACATTTATTTCCTTCATTTTTCCGGCAAAGATTGAAAATTAACTCATTGATTCTTAATTTCTTTATTACTTGCATCAATTGAATTCTATCTATTCTTGGATCAACTTGACCGCAAACAGCATGCGTTTCTCAGACGTGTGGTATTTCATACATGACAATATTCAATTTGTGATGGGAGGGAAGGACAGTAAGATACCCGAGATGGCAAGAATGGGGAAAATGACTAGGCACTGGTTGTTTACACAGGGTTGCAGAGTGTTCAGCACTGAGATAGTTGCAGTCATGCAAACATGATCCTGTGAGAAAATTTTCCAAATAAATACAATAGCATTTATGTTGAATTAAGTGGAAATTCGAGCACTTTCCCACGAAAAATATTCCAACTATCAATTTCATTGCGAAAAAACCTACTCTAAATAAAATTATTGTATGCAAAAGAAGGTTTTGGATTTCTTGAATTTTAGTTATTTTTATTAATTTTTTTAATGGCATTTAATAACAATTTTCAGTACAAATTTGAGCTTAAATTTTTAAATAACCAAATTTATCGTTGATAAAATTTGTTTTGAATATGATTCTGCTTAAAACTATGAACTTAACAATTTTTAGTTGTTTTTTCTTAATTTTTTTGTGATTTTTTTTATTGCATGCAATTGTTGAAATTCATGCAATTCAATGTCCTCAAAATGTTGTCCAACAACTTCATCCTTTCGTTTAGAATGTTTAATTTGTAGGGCCAAGAACGAAGTTTTTTTCTCAATCCTGTCGATTTTCTAAGTGGTGCAACGTTTTTTTTTTTTTTTTTTGAAAAACCATCAAAAAGGAATATTTAATTTTCGGTTCTATATTAAAATGAAAATTTGACCACTTTTCAATATTGCGAAGGAGTGGTTTTCAGGTCAAAACTCAATTTTCAAAGATACTGACTATCCAGAAAACTTTGAATCCCGAAAATGCCATTGACACACATAAATTGAAACGTTTTGAATCAAAAACCAATTTTTTTAAAAGTGTCCAAATTTCAAAAATTGTGAAAACCAACTTTAAAATTATGTTTTTTTTTTCATTCTAAAAACGAATTTTATCACAATCTCAATCACATTAAAATAGAAAGCAAAAAGTTCACATGAAATTTATTATTTAAACGAAACGAATCCAACACCAGGCGTGAGTGGGCTTTAAAAATTAAGTGATTGTTCCAAATGGTTAATTAGTACGGTTTATTAAGTCACGTAGAAGTCTCATGAAGTTTTAAGACGTGATCGTACAATAATATAAAATCTGTCACGTATCAGCTTCAATAGTTAAGCGTAGAGGGTTCGGTTGGAGGAACATCATCGGATCGATATGTAGTAGGGATAGTACTGCAATACATAGCAATACGTCCATGCATCAGTAAAATGTTTTGTCTAGCCCCCCCCCCCCCTCCCCCCCAAATTGTGGATACCTAAATATAACATTGATAAAATCACAATCCACCTTTTGCAAGTTGTCACATAACTAAGTAGCAAAAAATGTCTTGAGAAGTAGTTTGTTTACATAGCTCTTTAACGAGTCTAGACTCAATTCACTCAAATATTTTGGATTCGGTGTTGGAGTTCGCATACTTCATCATTCGTGTCATCTGTTTTATGATGTAGGATATTTGACAGGAAATGAACCCTTTCCCGAGTTTCTGGGCTAAATGTCTATCTTTCAAAACAGTCACGGAAACTTGGTTAATTATTCCTGAAATGGATTGAGCCCCTCCCACCACCCCTTGCCCTTTAATCTTCTTGTTGCTCCCTCCCATCAACAAGCGTCAGCTCGTCAATGTAATTCGACTAATGGAGTCCTGGGTTAAAACGGAGTTTTCAGCCGCACGAAACACTGCTGAACCTGAGAAGTTGGAGGATTGAAACCTCCGAAGGGACGAAGGACTCGGGTTTTGACAACGAAATCTCATTATGAAATATGGGAGTGTTGGGGATTGTAGACGGTGGGAACCTAACTCCCCGCTGCCCCGTTCGCCACATCACACAGCTCGCCCGACACAGCGGGACGTACCTACTACTATCCCTCACCTCCTTAGGGATATATTTGGAAGGGCGTGATCCATTGTGGGAGAAAGCCTTATTTCCTCCGTCCAACCGCAGAGAAATTCACGCCTACCCAAATCTGGTTCCAGCTAACGGAGAATCACTATTCATCGTTTTCCCTTCTCACTTTTTCTTTTTCATTTTATTTTATGTAACTTCGGCCAAGCGTGAATCAGTCACCGACGACGTTTCCCTGATGTATTTGACCGATAAAATTGTGCCCGTTACTCGCCGTATCATGTCGGGGTCACCTCCCGCTCGTTGGAAGCCTTTTTACCTCGAGATTTCCCTGAAGAGATCCAGCGGACCGATCCTTTACTTCCTGACGGATACTCGATAAATCCGCAGGCCGCCCCTTATTCGGGTCCTACTTATACGAAAAAGTAAATTATATTGGTAAGTAATGCATGCATTACAGGAACCGGTTTTTATACGACCACACTTCTATCATTTCTATACCATTTATAATCCGTTAAAAAAAAGACACAAAAAACGTAATTACCCTTTCTATTCTTGTAAGTAATCTGAAAGTTCTAGAATACCGAAATAGGCATGTTTCAAAGCTAGACCGAAATTTTTAATCGAACTGGAAAGGAGCAAGAAAATCTGCCATGTTAGCAGCGCTTAAATGGATTTTGTGTTACCTAACCCCCTTACCGCTCTCGACATGAAATTCAAAAATTTCGAGATTCCTCAAACACCTGGACTTATATGGAGGCGCATTTTTGTTTTTGTTGACTTCAATAGACCAGCCAAACGCAGAGTGGCCTCGATTTTTTCTGTTCTTAACAGGAATGAACGTAATTTTTATGAAGTATTCTTTGTTCATTTTGTCTTTCTGATTTCAATGTTAATTTGTTCATAAAGTGCTATTCTTTTATTTTGCTTCACTAATTTTGTTTTCAATAAAAGTTTTGGATTGCCTTAAAAAATTGTCAACACGGTTTGGAAAACTCCCTCTTCTTTCTTAGTAGTGAAAATTTCTTAGATTGGAAAATTCTCAATTGATTTGGAAAAATCTCAATTTGGTTTGGAAAATTCTCAATTCGACTTGGAAAATTCTCAATTCGACTTGGAAAATTCTCAATTCGACTTGGAAAAGCTATATTTCCAAAAATTCTCCTATTGTTTCAATATTAAATCTGTAAAATGCAAAAAAACCTGAAAAAGTATTTGAATAAACGTGAATTTCTAATTCTGGGCAAGTAAGTATTAGCCATTTATCACTATCACAGTATTAACGGTTTATTACTATCAAAGCATGAGGACTAGATTTCTACGTAATCCCTCTTATGGTAAACCCCGAACTACCTCCCCTGTCCTGGTCGGTCGACATAAAAGTACCGGGAGTCCCACCGAATAAAACACAACTCAATCAGACTTCTGATTTCTCATTCTCCTTCATCCAGCGAGTACTCGTAAAAGCACGGTAATTGCAGCTCTGAAAACCGCGACTTTTCCACAGTGGGACAGGGGGCCAATTGACACCATGCGGAACTGCCCCTCAGTGCATTGGGAATTAATTAACCCTCCATGACGTACGTTATTTATTCTGGCCTGGGACACTGGAGTCAGAACCCGTATTCAAAAACTTATACGGCTCCTCTAAAGTTATTATTATATGTTTAACGTTGCTTAAAACTGAGTCAGGACATCAATATGACATTTTGCTCTATTTACCATTCGTAACTAGCTTTAGATGTTTTTTCTATTCAATAAAACATTCAGCTGATTCAATCTTTTTGTCAAATAACAATATTCCGTATACTCATGGATTATTACAAAGCTAAAAAAGATTTTATCAAAACAAAATATAGCATTAGATATGATTTCCCACAACACTTGACTAAAAGTTTCATAAACTTGTATCCGTCATCTAAACCAGGGGTCTCCAAACTACGGCCCGCGGAAGGATTTGGTCATGCCTTCCGACCGCGGAAAAAACGTATGGATGGAAAAAATTAGGTTACCGCCAGAACGTGATGATTTCAAGGGAATCAAAAGTTTTTCCAGACAAATGATAACAATTTTTGGTTCAACGTATGTTTGCGAACAAACCTTTTCAAAAATGACACATGTCAATGACCTATCACTTTTTTTCAGGAAAATGTTTAAATGATGTCATTCCTCAAAATATTTCTCCATTATTGGGTTCTTTCTTGTTTGGTTCCGCCTCTCCATAATGATACTGTTTGTGCCCCTTTCACTTTGTAAGCCTTGAGTGGCATTGGTTGGTCCTCCCCGCCCCTTTCACTTTCTTGAGCCAATAGGATTCAATCTCCTCTCACTCGATCCTATGTGTTATAAGATCCTATATATGATCCTTTCTGTGATGTACTATCAGTTCATGTTTGTTACTGATGATGACCTAACCGTCGAAATCGATTTAACAGTGTAACTCTTTACTTTCGTGGAAATATAGACACCGTTCTATCCTACTCCGTTTTTTATTTGAATTCTTCTTCTTCCCAAATCAATTCGTTTTGGAAAAAGACGAATTTAGCATTTCCAAATCGAATTTGTCCTTTTGGAAAAAGAAGAATTCAATTCGGAAATGCTATATTATACCTACATGTTTTCCCTCTGTCATTGTAGTGCTCAGGTGTTACGACAGGGCTTTATATTAGGTTTGTATTGGTGATTATAAAAAAAAATGCATGAATAAATTCTCCAAATAAGAAGAAAATCGTGATTTGTATAATTCTCAATAGGTAAATGTTAACTTCAAGCTAGGTGTAACTTCCATCTCAATCGTCTGATTCTGTTCACTTTTCCCCTTCTGATACAACGTACTGTGAGATTGATGGATGAAATGGATTTTTCGGTGTGGCATTGAAGGGTATTTTTGTAATCGGAAAACAATGTTTTCATGTAAGAATAAAATCGGAATTGGCAGATTCTCAAGAAATGTCAAGTTCAAGATAGGTGTCACTTTCTGCTCAACCCTGTTGATTCTTTTGATTTTCGTTTTCCTTTGATACAGGGTACTCTGAAATTTATGAATCAAATGAGTTTTTTGATGTGACATCTATGGGTGTTATCAAAATTGGCAAAAATCGTGAACCTATATCTGGCTATTTTTGGGAGAGTAACGTTGGCTACTAACTTTCAAAAGTGATATTGACGTTGTCATAACAGTTGATTTATTTTTTTCAATAATTCCCTGGATTGTATTTAATTATTTAAAATTGAAAATACATCCATAAAATATCGTTTCGAAAGTATAGAAGAATGGTTTTATATGTGGTCGAAATTGACCCCAGTGTTTTGCTTGTGCTATAAAATTATATGTGTTACGTTCTAGGGCTAATGAAGATTGGATGAAAGTCAAATCTAATTTACGGTATGATTTCACACGACCCTTCTCTAGAAGTTTTATAAATTTCTGTTCGTAGTTTAAACGATATAATGATCAATTTATCTTGATTGATTGGAGATAGCTTAAAGAGTTGGATCTTATAGAATGCTCATTCATGTCAAAATTTTATTAAAATTTGAATAGAACAAATTAGTGTGAATGTGGATATGTAGTTGGAATACTTTTCGTGGATTCAGTACAATTTCCAGCGTGGGTTCTTATCATTGCACGTGTAATGTGCAATGGTAATAAAGTGGATGATCGATGGGCTGATCAGAGACAGCTGTGATGTACAGAATCCGATGCTCTTGGTAGATAAGTCTCTCCCTCTGTTCCTTCTCTCTCCCTAACTCCGTTGCCACTCTGCTTATATGTCATCAAGTATTAATAACCCCGTACGGGAACACAACGGCGGGGGCGGCAGCGGCGAGCTGACTTCTAACCACGCCCTCAGGGCTAGTTAAATTGGCAGGGAACGAGGGGTCGATGCTTAGGAGTGCAAGGACTTTGCTGATAGCGAGAGGGTAGCGGTAAGGTGGTGGACTGTGAGGGGGCTTAAGCATCGAAGGGTGAGGGGTTGTAGCTTAGGAACCTACGTGGGTCGGTAACGTAGCGGCCTAGGAAACTTATCGAAGTGAGGATGGAGTCTGGAGGTAGGGTTGACCTTTCCACCCCTCCATCAACTCTGACCACCTTCCTCCTCCGACTTTATTGAATAGCTTCCTTGAGTACAAATGCGCCAACAGGTAACTGCATCTCGAATAATAGGAGCAATTACCACAGGTTTGCACGAACGCTGAGGTATAAGGGCTGAATAGAGATGTTAACCTTGATGGGGAAAAGGAATCTCTTCAACATGGAATATAATGGAATTGGCTACCTTTTACATTAAAGGATTCAAAATCATACAAGTTAAGAAGGTATGACATTCATTCACTCGTTACGATCACGTTACAAATAGCGCGTGTAAAGTTTTATGACTTCTCTCTGATTTTCATGGTTTCTTGTTTCCGATCCCAATTTTGCTTTTGTTGTGCAACGATTTTCGGAAATTTCAAATTTCACGACGGGAGAGAGGAATCGGAATGGGTAGCGCAGAAAAAAATCCTAGGCGACCCTCACTTGGGCTATGTTCGCATCAACAAAGTATGATTTCAATGCAGTGTAATACTGTGAAACATCAAGCAATTGTTAGAGCTGTGAATGATTATGATGAAGCTAACGCAGAACCCATCATAACTGTGTCACACTCACAGAACTTGAGACTGCTTCAAATTGTACAATGTCATCCCTCGGAATTTAAGCTTCAAACTTGAAGGTTTCAACAAACTCTGAGGGACCGATTTTCGTAGCTGTCCTTCCTCTCCACCACCGCACCACTCCGTAGAACCTACCTCTGCACGTATTTCTGTCCCAATGTAGGAGTAAAATTCACGTAATGTACTTCGCATTTCACTCATGTGGCATCTTCTCATCTCGGTCTCCATGGCTGCAAAAGGTTCCTCCAAACCAACGCCTTTGCATTGGATTGAATGCTCATGGTTTTCAGACTCATCTTTGGGTATAACATACCCATGGACATAACTTAGTCATCTTCCATATCGTAGTTCTGACAACACTGTTACTATTCTGAGGATGATTTAAGTAACTCAATACGGTTTATAAACTACAATATTAATAGCAATTTTAGCACGTCAATTTCATTATTATCAATAAATATATTATACATTATAATATTTTAATATTTGAATATATTGAAATTTTCAATAATTAATAACTTCCCAATCCCTGAAGTCAAGTATGTTTTTATAATAATAACTGGAAACTTGCCAACAATACCCAGGGTGTCATATCTTGTTGACGGATAGGTGTATCCCTCAAACCAAGAACACTCTCCGTTTTTGTAAAGCAGTCACGGGAAATAACTGCATATAACATGAAGAAAAGGAAACTTGTATTCTTATTAATGTTTACTTTTTTCTATCGATGCCTTCCGAAAAATATTGTATTCTGTTGGTTAGGAATGGGGTTACACTGGTATATTTAGAAAAGGAAATTGTAATGCTCAGTTCATGAATAATTCATTTTTGTCAATGTTCATGGGAGTTGACGGCGATGGGTGCACGAAGCCATTGCTTGATGGATTCCCTTCCTGTAATCGCATCCTCGAAGTAAATAGAGCGGAAGATCGTATCAGTTTGTATTGGACACTAGTCAACACCGAATCGAAGAGGATGAGAGGGACTGATGCCAAGAAAGTGCCAAGCCGACTAGTTTACACCCGGCGTTTTTGAGTATCTAATGTCAAGGCTCCAAAAGAGTTGGCCGAGTACGTCGAAGGGCTGATTCGAACCCTTCTTTGTTGAGAGCGAAGGCACGGAAGATTCAGCGTTCAATTCAGCGGAAATATGTACACTTATGTGTATATATTTTTTTCGCTGAATATGGTTATCCGTATTATGATACCAAACTCATTTTTAGATGTAATTCGATTTTGGGTGAAAAATGTCGATTTCACCTCAAGAACCCACATTGTCAAAACAAAACAAACAAAAAAGTTGGCAAAAACACATATCTATGTATAAGTTAAATCCTAGGAACACCACAAAATGTTGAAGTCAGCAGACAACGTTATATACGTAGGTCGGCTAGACCAGTTATCTAGTCGTCTTGTCTTCTGTGACTGTGCGGCCGGAGTAGCCTCTCCTCTTCTTGTCCTTGTCTACTTGTTCTCATATTGAGAAGTGTTTAACTAAATATTTACATACAAGAATACCTAGTGAATATTCAAGAAGTTTTAAATAAGTTGTTTGATTTTTTTGTCAAACAAAATTGGGAGAAGTTCCATTCAAACTTTACAGCAGGACTTTGTTACACATCGATGTTTCCCCACCCATCGAGGAAATGCTGGTTTAGATCAACACCTATGACCGCCACCACCCATTTACCGAAATCGATGATACGATTGGGCGCAGGGCACGCGATAAGCAAAACATACCTATTCAAATTAAATGTGAGTGACAATAATAACTGTGATGACTGTAACGATGGTGAGTCAACGATGGAATATATTTTTCTCAAATGACTTCCATACATCGACCAGAGACAACTTACGATGAATAACGTTCATCCCCAAGTCGGAGCCCCTCCAACATTGACTCCCTACTAGTAACAGAGAACTTGACTGTGTACGGTTTCCTCCAGGACATTAATTATGAAGTGTAAAAATTTTTTTTTCAACCTCATGTTAATGTAAATTAGTTCATTTATCAATTAATTTAATATATTATCGGTAAGCTAAATGTATTGATTACGATACAAAAAAAAAAAATAAAAAAATAATAATATTAAAAATGAAAAAAAAAAAAGAAATAGAATTATCAACGCCAGGATCATTTCTAATATACGTCCCTATACTTCTGAAGAGTATAATTATTTAAAATATATTGGAGGAAACTCTTTAAATCGCTACGTTTGATTTTAATACATAAAGCCACCGATCTACCGAGCTACCAAACATGTCAAATCGCGAATACATGACTTATCGGATAAAAGGTAACAATTAACGTTAACAATTCAAGTCAGTACTAGAAAGACATCCGTGTGGACCGCACTCGTTCTCCCCGCTCTTCTAAACACGCTTTCTCATATTACCGAGTTCGCCGATTGTGCGATTCCCCATATAATTTTCGTTAGCTAAAGTGTTAAATTTAAAAATACGTTGGCTCGGAAATTTGATCACAAAGTCGCTTCGAGAAATTCGCCACCACGCATCCAGGGGGCCCCCGACTCATCATCGACAAGGTACGTGATCACCATTCATTTTCGAGCCAAAGTTTTTCTTTTGTTTTGTTTTCTGCTTTACTAAATTGCTTAAATTCCCCCTCCATATATACAGAATTATATTTCCCAAGGGGGAAGCCCAGCTTCAGAGGGACGTCCTACAAGTGCTATTCAACAGTGATCTAAACCCTGCCCCCTACGTCTTCCACTCTTTTTAAGATTTCCTGGGAGTAATTAGCTCCCCGAGGAGAGATGACCAGTGTATCCTGCAAAGGGGAAGCTAATCATCGTGAATCTGTATCGTCTGAGGGGTGACGCCGTGGAAAAGCGGCGTCGGAGAGGCGTAATTAGTAAGGAGGGTGATAATTATCAATTGAAACTGGGTCGAGCGGTCAGCGGCAGGTCCCGTTTCGGGGGAAGCCGCTGCCTGTATGCGTGCGCTGTTACACGGAACCCGGCGAGAGTTGACGCGTGGTGGTACGAGAGATTGCGTCTGACGCCGAGCACTCATCCGCCTCTCTCTATAGCTGCTGCTCGGACCTCTTGGAATGATTTATGACGCCACAATTCCATTATCCTTGCCCCTTTACCCACGAACCTCCCTCAACATCTGCGACTCCCCTTTACGCGGTCGTGACCGGTAGGTATGTGTTTATTGGACGACGATCCGAATTCAACCATTTGATCACACGTACCATTTTCGAATTTATAGAACACTTCGTTGATTCATTTAACCCATCCCCCTCCCCCGCGTCCACCTTCACCTTCCAGGATGCACTCATTTCCAAGAAACCCAGACTAATAGAACCTCATTCCGACTGTTCTAAAATCAAAACAGTAAATAGTTTAATTTGTTCAGGAGTGTCGTTTGATTCTCAAGTGAAATGGACCTACCACATTCAAAGTTTTTGTCAAAAAGCTAAGAAAATGTGCCTATACGTTGTACAGAATCAAATTTCTATCAGACGAACTAAAGATCAATCTTTATCAGGTGATGTTTGAGTCAATTTTACAAAATTTATGACATTTTCAAGATTCAAAAAATGACGTCACAGACACTGTTCAATAAGCCCACCGATACAATATTTCATGATTTGAATTTGTTAACTTTTCATTATTTGTACACATTGAATATGCTCAAACTAATTTATGAACACAAAATTATATATTTTACTGATGTGAGACAGCGGCAATCAAAATCGTCTAGACTAAAATTGCCAGGAGTTAAAAATACGTTTACTCAAATGACGACAAAATACAGAGGCTTGCAAATAAATATTTTCCGAAATTATAAATCTACTGTAGATGAATAGTGAACAGCAATGTAGTGTTATAATACGTACGTACTTCATAAAAATTAGATGTAAGAAGCAACTCCGGGCTGGGCCACAGTGTCACACTATCCAGCTGGGTCATAGATAATAATTATCTATGAACCAGCAGGATAGTGTTATTGAATTGAATAATTATTATTCAATTGAAGAATGCAACATTTAAAGGATATAATGCAAAATAAACTATCGCTCTATCAGATTATACGCACTATTTTCGGATTTATGTAACACTTTGGTGATTCATTTAACCGTTCAGCGCCCAATTCACCTTCCAGAATGCAGTCTTTTCCAGAGAAACCAAGACTTATGGAGCCACATTTGTGGTCAGTTCGTATCTACAACGATTCCCTAACTATCTGCGTACGCCATTGAAAAAAAAAACTTACTGCTAAGGAGTGCATATTACAATCTACGTAGGTTGTCGGCGAGTTGATAGTTCGCACTTTTTTATCTCGCTTATTTGAAGAGGTAGGGAAAAACTTCACAACGACCCCCCTCTAAATTTTCGCGAGAAATTCAAATATAACATACAGGGTGTCTACCAAGTTATAAATCACTCCTTCCAAGTTCATTATTTATGGACAAAGAAACATTTTTTTTTAAATATCTGCATGTTTGCTGAGGATTTCGGATATTTGGTTGGGCCTTGAGCCCGTTGGTATATGTGCCCAATGCACGAACATCGTTTTTTTTTTTCGAATGGGGACCCCAGTTTGATTATTGCATATTCAAATTCTTCGCTAGATTTCACGAAAATTTGACGTATCAACCGAATGTTCTGATACCGGATTACGCGCGAAGTGAGAGCTCAAAAAGATCCAACCACAAGGTGGCTCACCCCGGCTAAAATCGGGCCGACTTACCACTACTGACTACTGAACGTAAAATTTGTTATTAACGTGTACTGTGCTATTACCAAGGAGGACAAACGAATCAGCACGTACAAACGAATAATACGTGTCCGAATCACAGCAATCAAACCGACTCTTGCCTCACATTTCGTGATGTTTACCTACAAAAAGCGGGTTGATAGCCTCAACCCCTGGAAGGGGTTACTATTCCATTTCATCAAATCACTGTAGACGGCAGGGACAGTTTTTTCACCGACAAGAGATTTTATTTTCCTGAAATGAACAAACGTTTTCGGCCACGGCTCCAGGGACGGAATGTTTGTACACTCTGCGCTTAAAAATCCTAAGCAGCGTTTCAACTGGACTTCAAAGACAAATTCGTTGTTTGGAACCGGAAAAGTTCCTCCACATTTTGAATAATACATTACTTAATTTCGTTCGTTTTGATCGCACGCACTACCAAGCCTGTCACACAGGAGTCGAAAAGAGATGTGCTAATAAAGAATGCGAAGTAATAAATATTTAGAACTATGTATTCACTACGGCAGATAGGGTAGTGTGGTGAGATCCGCACGAGGTCATATTTACCTCGCGTTTCGAATAAGAAAGTAATGAAGTGAAATGTGAGTCTCGAATGAAATGTTTGTGGGCTACAAAGGGGTTGCGGAATGAAGTTAGAGAACATTTCATTGCACCACCGTGATTAGCTGCACTGTTCAAAGTCATGAATACTCAAACAGGATTCGAACTCATATTAATCTGTGAAAGCTATAATTGTTAGAAAGCCGTTCAAATTTTCACTTTTGGTGGTTTTTTGGTCAATTGTCTTGAACTAGACATTTCAATTAATACTAGTCATTATTTGTTTGAGTACGATTGTTTGCCTTAAGTTTAAGACACAAATGAACTATGTATGGATATTGGTTTCTATGATACAATTCCCAAAAAGTTAACAATTGGTTGTTCTGTCAGGGTTTGCGGTACAATGACATTCTTGGGAAAGAATGTTGCCACGATGAACTTGTAGACAATCCAAAAAACGATGAAATGAGCATGAAACTGTTCCAATTGTCAAAACTGGTCCCTCTTAATAATAAACAGGAAAATTGACGGTTGAAGGGAAAAAAAGGAATGGTTCAGGTCAAATAAAATTCTCAAAATCTTGAAACTTGAATCAATAGATCGTTGGAGGAAAATTTTTAGTTTCCTCTGTGGGTCAGTAAGTTTTATGATTAGAAATAATAAGCTAAAAGGTTTGTGGCACTTAAACACACAGTCTGGTTTCTTACTCCTTACGCTTATAAAAATGAACGGTACAATTCATATCTCCGTCTGAGGATTGAGAAATGAAAACAGTAATGAGTTTTCCCGCGTCATTCCTTCCTTCACGTCGGGCTTCAACTACAAAACCCGACCACAAGAGAGGGGACAGATGTTCGCGTTTGTACCCAGCAAAAACACGCGACAGGTCTCCGTCATATGTGTCTTCCCCGCCCCTCAAGATCCTTTAAGGGTTAAAGAAAAAACGCGTTAGCCTTTCCATCGCGTCTCTTCTATTTATTTCAGCGCCTATTGTTTCCCCGGCACCCTTTTCCTGAGGCCGCCATTGTGTTTGTTTTGCCACATTCTTCGCCTACGTGAGTCTTGCGGTCCACCCTTTTCACCAGCGAACAACAACTATCAACAAACATTAATCTCATTACTCAACCTAGTAACTAAATCCGGCACAACACGCGATCTACTCGGGATCGATGGCCTAATGATTCGAATTGAGGAATCGCTTATTGAATTAGAGAGACTTCTGATGCATTCGCTAATCAGTAGTTCATTCCATTTCCTCTCCGTTTAAACATTTATTCGACTGACTAGCAGATATTGATCGATTGGTTTCAGGAAAATCCGGTAGGATGAAAATTCCCATACCGAGCACACAACAAAGATTATGTAATGAAATCAGAGCCCATCAACTTCTAAAACCAGGATTCTTATCTTAACTGAATTACTGAAGCCATTACAAAGAAGAAAGGCTGAAAATTATCACAGAGTGGTTCATTATTTCTGTATTTGTATAACCCTTCAACGCAATAACCTGGGGATCTCCATATTTTGGGCATAAAAGAAGCCCTTTCAATATTTCGTCACGGTAGCTCGAATAAGGACGAAACTAGCAACAAGGTCGTTCAGCTGATCAATTTGTTACCGTACCTCGTAGTTGACATCTAGATATCCTAATGAATACTTCGGTAAACACAAATCTTTACAATGTTTTTGTGTAATAATTTTCAATGTTTCTATTCCAGGATTCTACATTCCCGCCTTGACCAAATCGCCAAATCAGAGTTGATGCCGAGGCGAATACCGCTCTGCTATTGGATACTCGAAGAAACCTTTCGCTTCGTACTGGCCAACCACGCGTCTCCATTCGACCCTCTGGGAAACCTTTATAAGAGGAAGATATGAAAGCCCATTCATTCCGTTATTGTATTTCAATTTATTATCATGGTCTCTCCCCGCAAGAAGAACATCATAAAAGCATCATGGTCAAAAAACTAGCCAATGGGGAGCTTCGGGTAAACGCCCAATGGCGATCATCTTCTTTTCTGAAGGAAAAGTAGATTCAGTGAGTTACATTTGGTATTCGTGCTATTACAGATGTATGTAGGTCAGCACATGTGATATTACGCAATTTGAAGGTGCTGTCTTCTAGTGACTAACCGTTATCGCCTCGAGACCGAGTTGATCTTTTTTTAAATAGCACTTTATTGGGTATAATGTGTACAATAATTCTGCATGAGAATGCTACGACCCCATTTGAGATAACTTAAACGGAAGCGGGGTTGTGTATCTTACTGAGTCGTATTGAAAACAAACAATATAATCTCTTCTTCATTAATCATTTTCGATAATGAATAATCCAACTATTTAACAAACAGTAGCTTTGACAAATGAACCTTAAATGTGGGCAGAAAGTTCCCGAGTCAGTACCGCTAGCATACGACGTTCGCCCCTTATAGGGAAAGATTCCATTCGAGGACACTCCAACAGCTATATGCAAAGACGGCGCACAGAGTATACCCCACCATGAAGACCGAACGGTCTTGCGGGTTTTGCCTAACAGCGCTCCGTCAACATATTCATTAATTCACTGTACGTTCACCATCAAGTCAATATGGTGTGATACACTCAAATTAATGTACCTCTCATTATCCCTAATATCTTGGTCATTCATGTAGCTGTTGCTGACTTGTTTTATTTGGTTTTTCTTTCAGATTCGAGCTTTTTTCTGAATAATTTGACCAGTGTTTAGATGACGGAGCGGCTTGATGTCAAACGGACCATGCGGTTATGGCACTGTTACCACCCGATTCCGCACGTTGTGTCATACCTCGTGCATTGTCACAATTCTGTGATTAATATGACCGTGATGTATATAGTAGTATGTTCGATAAAATATAATTAAACTGCTAACTCCCTTTTCAACCTTCTTTTCCTTTTTTTCACTTTTCTTCCGAAGAGGTGACACAATTCTCTAGTTTGGGACCATGCGTTTTCGCGCAAGCATAATCAATACTTACTTACCAACAACAAGCAACATTTCGTTTCCTCGAGTCGTTCCATTTTGTTAAATCAACCCGTTTTCGGTTGCGATTATTCATTTTTCTGAAAATATAGAATTGCCTTGTTGTCAGTAAAGACATAGCCTTAAAAAGGTGGACGAATTTGTATAATCGGTAGATCTTTTTTTTTTAATCGTAACAAACACGAAATCAAGTCTTTTTCCTTCACATTAATGTTGCGTTAGTAATGACACCCGATAACTTATTGCAAGATTGAAATAATAGCTTCTTTTGTTGGCAGCAGTTTTTGATCACAGAACATTACCAATTCTAACCAAATTTACTCAATAAATCCTTTAAAATGACTACACTATTCCACTGCTTCTAGTTCTCGCCTGACTATTTACAATGGTTTTGTCGATATGTCTTCTCTTACGTTACGAGCTTATTATACAACTTTGATTTGACTGTTGTTAATCTCATTCTTGCTTCATCGGTCAAGAGCTTAGCATACAATCGACGATGAGTACCCCTTCACGAAACATCTTTACTGGACCCCTCCCTCTGAATACAACATTTAAAATTGTTATAAATTTCCACACACTCAATAGACAGACGTTCCTTGATGTGTTACAGTTATGATTGGTGTTATTAACTTGTGGTGAGGAATTACTTCATTGCTTCAACTTAAGAATGCATCACCGCTAATTTAATAGTCTCTTATCCGATTCTCAACCGACAAATTGTCAAAATAGTTCCGTCCTCATCACAATTTGAAGAGCTTTAAAAAAAACAACCAGATTGAAGGAGAAAGCGTCGTCTCGGTAATTCGATAACTAAAGCTGTACAATGACAGCACAAAGAACTGTTGAATTAACAAATTCAGGACCTGGTTAGGAGGATTGAAAACGTCGGAGGGAGCCGCGATAAGGAGAATCTTGTTTCCGAGACTGGGAGGGGACGGCATCCACCCAGCACCTTGTCATCTCCAAGCTCAGCAGAGTTCTGACGAGTATTTAGCAACGATTCAATAAATACAAAGAGGCGCCACTGACTTTCCATGGAAGTGGAAAGATGAAGATTAAAGTTGACGCGGAATGAAACGGGTTGAGGGGATGAAGTCTACCACGTTTATCTCAACGGGATTCACCAATTTTAATTTGCACAGTGATAAAAGCTTACATACTGAGAGACTTAATTGTGGGAGGAATCAGACTAATTATTAGGTTTTTGTACTTCTCGCTGGAGCGATTCTTAGGGGCGGCCATCTCAACTTTAGAAAAGAAGTGAATACAAATCCGTATAAATTACCACAGTTGAATGTTTGTGAGAGTATGTTATTCATGTGTGATGAATTTTATCCGCAAAGCCTGCAATGCTTAAACAATTTTAGTGATTATTTCTTGTTCGGTCCCAATTTAACTTCAGTTGTGCATCATATCTCGGAAATTTCACGCCAGAGAAGAATCAGAGGGGGTATTGCCATAAAAGTTATTTCTCCCAAGTTTTTCAACAGCATTCGGGCTGTAATTCTCAATCGAATTTATATTGAGGGATTCACTGCAAGGGGGCTCCACCGTCGAGCCATTGGAAAGGGAACCATGCAGAAGGGTTGAGCTGTTGTGTTATTAGTGAAATCAGTTAGAATGTTCAAAAAGTGAATTTCAATTGAGAGTCATGCCCCAAAAGTATGACTCCCCTGTAATCAATAGATTTCTGTACAAGTATAAATTCAATGAAAAGGAAAAGAATATAAAACAAAGTGTTCATGTTGGCAGTAACAATGACATACCTGAAGAGTTAGGTTTGAATTCAAGAAAAACAAAATTCCATTTGTTTTTAATTGTAACAAGATTGTATGTAAAAACCTCCCGCTTCCATAGTGTTTTTCACAAATCTCATTTTCCCCCACCTTCATCGACAGTCAGTTCTCTTGGTTTTAATATATGTACGTGTTTCTACTTCGTACAGTTCTTTGTTTCTTCCCTTCTATTTGAAATTCTTTGATTATATACTTTTAGCTCTATTCTTTTCTGCAGGTCGAGATTGTTAGCACCTTTCATCCAAAAAATAGTTCAACTGGAGCTCTCCCGGTGGTATTTAATGGAGAATGGAGTAACTGTTCACAACATTCAGTACCATCAACGTTGGCTTTTCATTTTTTTTCCTTGTATTTTTGTTTTCAATGCTCTCATCAATCGTTTGGCTAATTCCATCCTCGTAGACAATAACGAATTTTGGAGTTTGGTTTGAATTCAAGGATAAAACTAACTTTCCAGCGAATCTCCCTCTCCCACGTGTTCTTCACAATCTTACATCAGCTCAAATTAATCAGAAAATTGTACTTTAAGCAGATTATGATGTTAGTCTGAGTAATCTAAAATGTGTGGACTCATTTACCCAGAAAGGGAATTCAAACCGAATGGGGCCTACAGCAGAACAGGAGAGTTGTAGGGGTTCGAGGAAGCAGTGGAAGCAGAAACAAGCTGCTGCTGCAAAACGGATGATTAGGGACCAATTATCTAGGGCACAAATATTCTCCAAGAAGAAATATCACATCAAGTCTTGATCCACTCAAATGAGTGGTAAGCCACCCTCGGAATAGAAGTTTTATTATTTTATCTAGCAGATTGGAACCCATTCCAACATTCATGGCTGAGTAACCGGCATAGCGGAAGTATCTCGAATTGAGGATTTGCACTGTCGGTTCAGACCCATGTTCTGCGAAAGCGTTAGAGAATGTTCTCCTAATACCGTTCCGTTCGCGCGACGTAGTTACATGTAGGTCACCTGTTGCTATTTAGCAACGGCCAGCCCCAGAACACACCAGTCGTCCAAATCGATTCGTAGTTTGAAAGTTACTGTGACACGAACACCCACATCCACTTGCGAGACCTCGCGAGAATTTATATTGCTTTATTTCGAATCGCCGATAGCTCTTTCGTTCGGAGTAATCTTGAGAAGGGTTTCGTCCGAAATGAGCCAAAAGAGGAATTAGTCCCATAAATTTTGCCTTTCTTGCTTCTTCTCGTTTTCCCCCCTTCTCTCTTTTTCTAAGTGGATATAAAAGGGAACTGTAGTGGGCCCTTACCTGTAACAGAAACGAAAAATAAGTTAATGGACGGCGAAGCGGGAAGAGTTAGAAGCATTGAAGCGGAAGGATGGTGTTGGCGGGGGGTGTAGGCAGAGTACGTGAGTGGAAGAGGAGATGGCTCGTGTGGCTACAGCTCCCCTCGCCACCCGGCGCCGCACCTCACGTGCTACCGCGTTAGTTCTAGCAGACTGCCCGACCGCTATTCCTCCCGTCACAGATAGCCAAGATTTTCTTCACCATACCCGATAAATCCCCCTTTTTCTCCGGCCCTCCAGCTTTCCTCACAAATCCTTGTCGCTCGCCGTTTGCCTGCCGCTTTGTTTGCGCCGACTGACCAAGACGGACGATAGATGTTGGTCCTATTATTGGCTTCGTGTTTCCTGAAGGATGGAAAACTTCGGAGCCCAGGTCTGACAGACTGTACATGAGTACTAGTACTTACTGGCTGCTCATCCCTCAAGTCATAGTGCAGCTGAGGAAATACAAGCAGTATATAATATTGATGGTAAGTACAAGGAGGATGAGGATGGTGTTACGTGGAGGTCCCTAGGCCCTTTCAAGTTTTGTTGTGAGTTTCATGGACGATTTCCCAACAGACTGTCCAGAATGATTTGTAAATTAGAAGGATCTTACAGGAAATGGGGTGAAATCAATCAAAACTGAGTTTCGAACTTGTGATGGATATGGTTAGTTGGCCCCCTCCCGATTTTAGAATCCAACGCCTTCGGAGATGAATCAGACGTCACCAAGCGTCTGGTTCATCCTCTGAGCAAGCATAATAATGCATCCACCTCCTCGGAAGGGGCAACTATACCATTCCATCAGCCTCGCAAACTCGTGTGTCTCCTGTATTCAAGGTTCAGAAAGCATAACTGTGAGTTTTTGTCGCTGATAACGAAAAGCAGTCGTTTTACAGGTCAGTACTGTATTGTACCTACTTTACCACAGCTTTCCGTGGAGAACACTGGTTCTTTTTGGAGTCCTTTGATTAGGGAGCCAAAATAAACCCTGGTATCGCAAATAGTTGGGTAAAACTATTAATTTCAGATGGTTAAACAAAAAACAACCAAGTACCTACGAAGGAAGCTTTCCTAGATGAACTGCGTCTGTGAAGTGTGGAAAAAATGAGACCCAAGAGCAATTATACCAACACCAGAAAACAATTAGATCACTTTCATACCTTCATGTAGTAAAATATTAATTGAACAGATTTTCATTCATTTTATTAAATTATCCGTTGATTGGTAGTTTTTATTCGTTGAAGTGCCGAATAGTAAAGCTGTATTCCTTTTGTGAGCCACTGATATGAAATAATCACCGAGCCATTGATATTGTTTGCATTAGTAATAATAAATCAGTAGTATTACAGATAATTTCTAGTGCAATACATATCCAAAAAGTTCGTAATGACCGTCCGTTCAGTAATATTGGCTCCTGTTATAATCGTGATCCTAGCAGTGACTTAGTGAACCCGAAATAAAAAAAATTCGTTCAACTGGGAAGTTAATATTGAATTAGCGTTCATAATTTATTGTTACTAAGCATGACTGTATAAAGTTTCACAGGTGATAGAATTATTGAATTTGACTACACAAATATGATCAAACTGATCAATCCAAATAGGTTTATCATTGAATTTACGTGTCTATGCAAATCTTGAAGTTATGCAGAAAAGCAAACTTAGAACAGATTCAAATACGCAAGCATGTAATCATCCAGGATCATGAAACTTATTTAAGTAATAATATTGAATAATCAAATCCGAACAATCCCTGAAAAATTTCATCGAAATCGGTCATCAGAACTCAACCGGAGTTATGCGCGCTAGAAACTACAAGTATCCAAGGATTTCACGTTTGCGCATGCGCAGAGGCTACTATCGATCCGGCAAATGGTCATGAAACCTATAGGGGACCATCGGCACCCCAACCCGCACAATCCCTGAAAATTTCATCAAAATCCGCTATAACTTGTGTAGTTTTGCCCGTAACAAGGATTTGCTGACAGACAGACAGACACACAGACAGACACGGAACCAAAATTGTTCAGAAAGGTCTAAAACGCATAATGCGAGTGGAATTTTTGATTTTGGAGACAAAAAAATTTTCACATTCCCAAAGTGAAAACAATGCTTCCGCTACCTTGGTAGACTCGAAAGCAAAATTATGGTTGAGTACAATAATGGAATCAATATCTAGAATGATTTTCAATCTTTCAATTATTAATTTTTTATATGAATCATCATCATTATAGTGAACTAATGACATTATGACTTCGAACAATAATCTGTATTCATTCGTTAGATTGTGCATGTAATATACATTTTATCTCTGACGAAATACGGATTCACGATAATTAATTCGGGAAACCGATTACTTCCCCTGAGCGTCGGATTCAATTGAAACCACTGCGAACCCATACAAGAGGGAATTGTCTCTCGTTTGTCTGTAATCGTAATTTAGACCAGTAATTTGGGATATTTTTATCGCTTGACGTGCTTTTTTAAGTTGAACGAGGTGGCGCGAGCTACACATTAAACAATTAAATATCCTTGGATGAGATGGCTACAGTTCCTGCAGCTCTCAACCGTTCGTCAGTTGTATTTTAAAATGATAGAGAAATAATCCCCTCAACCGCCACCCCCCTGTTTTTTTAAGGGGTTTGATCGTTTTATAAACGGATCCGATGTCTCGCTCTCGTACAGAAGCGAGGGGTTGGTTTTTTTTTCGGTCTCCAAGAGTAGCGAGTTGTGCCCTTTAGTGGTAAATAATACCGTTTCCCATCCCAGCTTAACAAACCCTTCGTCCATGCTTGGTTGGACGTTCATGCCAAAACCACCAATCGCCGGCGCGCTAACGCGGGGAAGGTGAGGGAGTTTAAATTCCGAGATTTCCATTTGTAAACCTCCCTAATCGCTCAAAGGATGGACGATAAATTTTTTTTTATCTGTCAAACGTATCTTGGTATTATCATTCCAAGTCTGCCAATCACAATAGAATTCCTGTTACAGCGGGGTATCAGGCTTCCGAAAACGGGAACTTGCTGTAGGTATTACACAGTTAGATTGAGAAATGTTCAAGCCGGGTTATCAGCGAGTTTTCTGTTTTTTGTTTTCTTGTTTCGTGCTATCTTTATGATGAATTATTTTTAAATTGAGAAGCCTTGTGTGGAAGAACAGTTTTAACTACACAATTTATAGCAAATTGATTTTAAAAACGTCTGCCAAGTTGACTATGGAACGTAGCGTCTTCGAATCAACATTAAAAATGTATAGATCAAGGAATGTGTAGACTATATGTTAATTTAATAAATTAATCTCAAAAGGTTCTAGTTTGTAAAACATTCAGAAAACAAGTTTATTACTGCGATTCACGGAACTAAATGTCACGGGACATTACTGTGTGTTCCCACCGAAATCAATGTGTTTTCGAGTGGGTGAGTCGACATATCGCAGGATGTGACAAGCCGCTAACTTTGTTTCGTAATAACGACGACAAAAATTCACTTTATCGTCTTCATAAAGTCTACCGTTGCCTTGTGGTCACTTTGGGGATGTAGTAACGTACACAGATAGGTGCAGGATGAGAGGGAGATCAATGGGTGGTATGTTTGGTGGGAGTCCACACCTAGGGGGATAATTTCCTCTTGGGCAGACACACCTCTTCATAATAAAAGCATATGAGAAGAGACAAAGAATTAGAGGTAAGAGTGCTCTTGCCCTCTCAGATAGCACTTGCAGCCAGTCAGTCCAGATCAAGACTGGTCAGGAAATGCTGGTACGTAATGAGTACCCTGGGGAAAAACAACATTACTTCGGAGAAGGTTCCGGGGCATACTAGAGTGGCTGGCAACGAGCACGCAGAGCTCCTAGCTCAGCAAGGGTTATCAATGCACTTCATTGGCCAAGAAACCGTCCTGGATATAGGAAATTCTCAGTGAAAACCATTTAGTAGAAAAAGATGAGAAAGGAACGCAGCAGAGGGATGCCTATTAGAACTGATCCAGGGGGTGTGCGACAACCAAAACCTGAAGAAAAAAACTCAATAAAAATCCATTTCGGACCATCCTAATAACAAATCCGTGCTAAATTGTAAGTGTAACTGTGTGAGGCATTGGCATAACACAAAGAGTGAGTATGTGTATGTACGTGTGTTCGAAAAATGTTGACGTCCCCACCAAGCCTGCTTTTTTCAACCGATTTTAATGATTATTTAGTTCGATCTCAATTTCACCCTAGTTGTTCGAAAAAACATCGTAAATCTTACTTTTCCTGACAGGAGGAAAATCGCTGGAAACAGGATTTTAAATCGCTGGTCAAGCAAGATGATAAATACATAAATACATTCGCTATTAGCATGGAACATGCTTTAGCCCTGGACTAGCTAGCCGAAAAATGTCACGCGGAAGTGGAACGGGAGAGGGTGACGCGAGATTTTATAATCATAATGTAATATTTTTATATTATCAGATTATAATATACTTCCTTTCATGGAAGTTAGTGGTGAGTCATCCTAAGCGCTATTATTTTGATAGTTCTGAGAGAACCTGAGCGGCGAGCCCTCATTTACATAATCTGCCCAACAGCATTATTAATATAGATATATTTTAGTCAGCAGACCACGGAGATAAGTAATATTAGGGCACATCCGTTACATATGTAAAGCCGAATTAGCAGACACGAAAATAGTAAATTAAAACCAGCAGAATGATAAGAAATTGGCGACTTGCCCCTTTGCGAGGCGCCTAGCGCTGAGTTTTTATTGTTTTTCAGTACTTCTTTCTGTAACAGTTTTTGTTTTTAAAAGCTGGATTTTTTGTCCTGGAGGATTTGGAGGGTCCTACCAGAATTCTCCGCCGATATTCGTGCTTTTGGCTCTAGTTAAAAAAAAAATATTGATAAATCTTTATGATTATGTTCTTAAGCTTGATCGTTTAAAATACCGGAAAAGCAGACGTTCCAGTAATGGAGTTGACCAGTATGTTCTTGATTGTGATCATTTGAAGGAATTATTTCCAGATTCAAGCAGGTTTTCGCGAAAAAATTGCCATTTTCTAAATACAATCATTGTTTTGTGATGCTCAAATTATTTTTGCGAGAACAAAACCAGAATCATTAATCTATTAGTTTAGTTGATTAACTAATTATTCTCTATTGTAATATCGTCTTCAACGAGCAACCCTCATGAGGATGAGAGAGATGAAAACACCACTAATTTCCACAACTCGTCAACTCTGCTTTTAACCCAAAAGTTGTCGGAGTAATTAAAAGTTACTGTCGATCGAATATAGACAAGCAACCACATTAATTAACAATAGCTATAAAATGGGAAGATATGAGTAAATAAAAACACATTTGATATTTTTACATCAATGATTGGTGCGTAATTCAGTAAAAGATGATATTAATCAATAACCCAATCATAGGGTTTTGTCCATTTTTGCAATTTATCGAGGTCAATCCATTCCTCACCAACTCAAATTCTTAATCAATAACCCAATCATAGGGTTTTGTTCATTTTTGCAATTTATCGAGGTGAAAGCAACCAGTGTTGATTGAAAATCTCGGGACATTTTTTAAACGAACCAACCCAGGGAGAACGGCATAGAACCGAAAGCTCTTTCCTTGACGTGAAATGTTACATTCTACCAGTCACAGAAATATTTATGACATCCGGAGGCTAACCTATATATTTTTTCCTCCGTCCCGTAATTGATTCAGCAGTACAGCGGCTGGCTAGGAAGGGCGGCAGTGCTTGGAGGGAACAATTCGTTTAATTGCCCAGTGGTGCTACCGTGGTGGACAGCGGCAGCGGCGGTACCGTGCTAGCGGATATTTCCTAAATGGCTGTCTGATTCTTCGAGACCCACACGTGGAAATGACAAAAGACGTAAGGAAAAGGCTTTTTGGCTTCGGGATCGACCGGGCGATGTGCCAAACTCGTAGGTTTCAGAAAGAGCAGTATCTCAGGGCTCAACTTATTTTGCATAGAGATCGTAAAATCTCCATGCCAACGTCGCTTGCCGCTCTTCCTTCGGACGTATTCGATCTCTCAGCGGTTCGGGATTTTTAAATTCGCGGCGATGGAGGTTGGCGGGAAAGCATTATTCGAATCAGAATCCGATAAATGGTTCTTTTTATTGTATCTGCCATTGAGTTATAGGTTTCAGATATACCATTTTTGTTCTCCTTCCGTCAGTTTTATTGATGCAGATTATCTTTATGATAGAATGCAATTATCTTTCGGATAGGATTAAACAATCGTCCCATTCATGATCGAGGACGATAATGATGAAAGGTATCTTCAAATGAGATAAGCATCACTGCGGATGCTTTTCAGAGGGTCTACTGTTGAGAAAGTGTGGGCTCATTTATAGTTCCAATTTCTGAGGATTCTGATTGGGGTTGTTGGGATTTTATATGAGTAGTTTGGGGTGCAATATGTGCTGATCTTTTCCTCAATGTGGCCAATTAATTTCATGCAAAAATAGTGTAACAACATTTTTCAATGGAAAAAAAAACTCTGCTAATTATTACACAATGGTCTATTTTCGCTTTAAAAAATCTACGTAAATCACTGGTCAATGTATATTAGATGTTATCTGTGGTACATTACTTTAACTTGGCACTGTTAGCCACAAGGATCCTTCAGCTAACGGCAGTATCTCCGTACCTAGTAACTGACTTCTAAATGTCCCGAAGACAGCTGGATGACTCTGTTTTGAATATAATTCCGAGAACACTAACCTTCACTTGTCCTCACGTACGAAACAAATGTTGAAATGAAAATATTTTCAATGGAGCAATATACTGTATATGGACATGACGTAGAAATCCACATATAGAACAACTGAAATTTGACGAGGTGAAATAAAACACCTACCTACTCTTCATTTGTCCGAGAATATAAAAGCCTCGAAAGAAAGAGGAACTCTTAAAGACAAAGTTCTATTGCAATTATATCAGCAGATTCTATCCTCTCAAAATACTAGACGATTTTAATTATGTCCAAGTACGTTCACATTCACGTTTACGTTTTCGTTGTTTTAGTTCGTGATTGAACAAAAGAACCTCAAGTAGTCCGTGTGGGCTCGTTCCATTCCTTGAGATACTTCTATCAATAACGAGCATTACAACATAAGTGTTATTTCGAATGTTTTCCATATTCTGATTTTTTTAATATTCCAGCCCTTTGATATCATCGCCTATGATTCGCTCAGAGTTATGCTGAAAGGTCATTCTCAACCAGTCGCCGAAGGTTGTTGGTCCAAGATGTATTAGGCTTGGTCCAGTAGTTTGTTTTCCCCTGTTAGATCACAAAGGTTCATTATTGAAGATAATCCAACAAAAATCACATGGCGACAAATCGAGGTGTAGATCTCAAATATAACCGACCAATACCAAAAGAACTGCCAATCGAATATTTTAATTGGAGTAGTTGTAAAAAACAAATAATTAGTGTACCTACAAAACGGAACCGAATGAGACAGTCACCTTCAGGGCCCAACGGCTGCGTATGGCACATATGAACACGTGTGGCACGTGTTATCGTCTCACATACTGTCATTTAACCTCTTCACTTCTAAGTTCTTCTACAAGGAATCTTGTTTAGGCTCGCCTCATTCGAGGATCATGAGTTCATATAATGCACTGGTAACATTCATCGCCCAAATTATTTTTTAAACTAATCTGGGAGACGGTTTTATGAATAAGCAAAAATACTACCTACGTTTCAATTCACCTAGAGAAATTATTTGTTTGATTCTTAGACCTATGTTCTGGGGGAAAGGCCTGATTCCATCGATGAAATGAGCGACTAACTGGATGATGATCAGTGGTGTCAAGAGGATAAAATTAATATACGTTTCTCGACACACTTTTGATTGCTCATCACTACTGCTTTTCCTTCGTAAAATCAACTTTGTGTTTGAGTCTGCCTCAAGTTCAAATAAACCACTGTTTTCTCCGTTAAAGAACCTGTAGGGAAACGCGAGATTTATCAACAATTTTATTACAAGAAGCACTGAAGATGTTTTGATCAGGTAGATTTGAATTCTGAGCCAATGTGTTCCTGGGACTCCAATCCAGCCCAATTCAGGCACCTAAAAGCTCGCAATTTCGGTCTCCTGAACTTATTCATTCGCCGCGGTGGGTTAGCGTTAGCAACGTATTTGCCTCATCGGCCCTCGTCGTGTTTCCTGGGTGTTTAAACAGAGCTGTTCCCCCAACCCACTTTCTAAATAATTTCTCCTCTTAGCTTTCTTTTTCAAGTGCTTTCCGGTGTTTGCTCCCTCGAATACGAAAATAAGGTGTCAAACTGTTTCAATACCCACCGGTTCCACGGGTCTCCGTACCGCCGCGCCACCCGCGCCTGTTCCCCCTGAGACCCCCCTCCACCCAGTTCCCGTCGGTCTCTCCAAACTTCCAATAACTCCTTAGAACTTTCTTTTTATAGGTTCTTACGTACATTTCCGTCCGACAAGACGGGCTACTCTTCTCCCCTCGGAATTTGAATGTTAGGGCTCCACGGCCCGGTTCAGACAAACTCACTTTTCCTTTTTGAGCTGGAGCTCTCCCAGTTCCTCAAGGCTGCCTGTGATCTTTTCCATCATTCAACTACCGGTAGTAACGACAAATGCTTTTCCATTTATAGAGCATATTGATAACTCAAAAGATGACTGTAGCAACTCCGACCAGGAATTTAATTTGCATTCACAAGAACCAAAGAGGTGTGAAAGCCTTTTGATTGCCTTTGAAGGTCTACTTCGAATCGTTTTCTTCAAAATATACATTTTTTTTTTCACTTATATTCTGTGTTTGATACTGAACAAAACCTCTTCTGTCCTTGTGATTATAAAACCTTGCTATATACACACCAATACCGACTACCACATTTTCATTCGGTATCCTCAAGGAGGAGGCTAATTCAGCCTTTTGAAGGAGCAATAGTCCGATCCATAACATCCCGGTTATACTATCACTATACTATCCTTTTATCTTGTGGTAGCCTACTGACTATCAAAGTTACGAATCGTGAGACGAGTTACGAATGACGGGGGCTAGAGAGAGATAACGTAGCTCCCAAGTACCGCGACTCTCTCCCCTGTTCCACTCTCTTCTCTGCGCTCAACCCTAAAGGTAATCCGCTTCAAATATATTATTGTATCTATATCAAATTGATAGCTAATATCCTATATCCATCCTATCAACCAAACTCCACTCCTAAAACCCCTGCGGTGCCTTATTCCATAAAATTAACGATGTTGAAGGAATACTTGAATCGTTTCCACATAACAGTCCCGTAGCTATTCTTGAAGCAATGAATACAATTATTCAATCAAAATTCAATCTGTTACCAAAACCTAGTGTACTTATGATTTATTAAACCTTATATGTATATAAATAATCATAGTGATTAATAGAGTAAAAATAAGGAATACAAATCAAGAAATCACAACCAAGAAAAGTAGAAGTGATATACCTACCAATCAATTCATTTCAAGTATTAAAATCTAGAAAGATCAAATCCACGTTGCTTATTCCGAAAGACTATACTTGTTGCTAAATATAGTTAGATTTATGAATTATTAGCAAAAAACATCGAAAAGTTTCTTTTCACCCATATTATTGAACTGTGTGAGCAACCGATTTTAAGATGAAAGACAAAACGTTTCTGACTTGAACTGAACTAAATTTTCCAAGTCTGATCTCAGAACATCTACATAAATACAGAAAAATCCCTTTTATTAATTCAAACGTGGGTTTCTAACCTGATTAGCAAAGTAAGATCAATATTGATTAAACCGTTCGAAAGCTGAGATTTCAAGCTAGTTTTTTAGGTACGTGCCCGCCGATAGCCGTATTTATTATAGACAACAAATAAGCCTGAGCAACAGTGATTTTCAAACAATTACTCTGATCCTTTTTTACCAATGAATCACCAAACGTTTAGAAAATTTGCCTTTCTTTCCAACGGTATCCTCAAATTTGAGTTCATTTTATGAATTAAGAGCGTTGTGAACATCTTAGTGATATGAGGCCAAACATGAAATAAATCTTAAAAGTGAACAAAGTTGAATTGAATGAGTAAAGAAAACTCCTACAGTTTTGTTGCAAATGATTTTTAAAGTCCATCCTTGATGTTTGGTTCGCCTCAACAAATGATTGTACTTTTGTTCTACGTGTCAGTGGAGTCTCGTTTATGGCAGAAATGAAAATAGAACAAAGAACAAAAAAAAATCATAGTAGTTCTGCTAATTTTTTTCACAAAGGAGAGTACTATTAATGTATTTCGAGAATTACGATTATTTAAGTGTCGAAAGGGTAAAAATACGGAAAAAATAATATTGCTATAGCTCCCAAATAATGAAAATGCCTTAGGAAACGTGATTGAAATTATTTACAGAATCGAATCCTCATTGATAGTGTACTTTAGAGCGATAAACCCGATGAATGAAATTGTGATCTTCCCAGCGGGGCTGTTTAGACTCAGATCTATATATATAAAAAAACAAAATAAAATAATGAATGAATGAAAAAAAATTATGCCTTTTTTAAGAAAAGCAACCACTAGATTGTTGCATGAGTATATTCATTTTCTAGAAATATGGAATGGTTATTCAAGATAAAGGGATCTCGTCGATGTGCTACGCCAATAGCATTCTGGATTTTAAGACGTCCAACGTAGTATACCACCAAAAATGGAATCAGTTCACCGTTCTGCCTTGTTCATAGTGATGTCAGAGTTGCCTTTGTCTCACGTGATATTGCTCACCGAATGTTTACAGTTCAGTAAATTGCTCAATTCCTAGTCAGCCTTCTCGTTTTGTTTACAACCCTAAAATTGCTTGTCAAAGAATTTGTTCTCTTTTCCCAAGAAAGTTATGGACTTATTCGTTTAACCTGAAACACAGAGCCAAATCTTCAAGGTCAAAATGAACTTCGTGACAACTGATCTCAGTGGATTGTATACAAAAATAACCTATTCTCAATTTTCTTGATTGAATTTACCTAATCCTCATTTGTACCAGGTATATATAAGTTTTAGTTCAGTTGCATCTCTACGCCTGATTTGTTATCTCATTAGTTTTTTCTGGTAACTTTCAGTTTGTTTTATTCTAAAAAATATCCTGGAACACGATACACAAGGTGTTTTTAAATCCATTGCTAAACATCTGATTCTACAGGTCATTTTCAACTTTAGTTTCGTGTCTGTGAATGTGGTGCTTGTGTCTATGTCTGTTATTCTTCGACTCAGGTATGCTTTCGAGAATTCGCAGCGGTTAACAACAGAAGAAGCACGTCTAACAGCACGTCATATTATTGTATTTTTGCAGCAAAGTTTTCCCATGTAAACAATATCCCATATCATGTAGTATTCGCCCACTCTTGGAACTTTGAAATTGAAACTTCTGAACTTTTTCAACTTGTATTCAAGTATCAACTCATACAAGAAAGCCCCACCCGACTTGGCGGACATATTCAATTTTACTCCATGTTATTTTGCACTTAAACAAATCGATCAACTCTGATGAACATTACTGTAGTTAGTCCTTCCGAATTTAGGGACACCAGCCCTGCAGAATACCAATACAAAGTGGTTGTAAAGAGAAAAGATGGTCCGTAATGTGAGCTACTGTACCACGAAAAGGAGAGTAAGCTATTGGTGACACAAGATGATTTGAGGAGCTTACTTTCAAAAAGGCACATATCCAAATCTGGGAGAAAACGTTTTTTTTCTCTATCTGTATATGAGTTGAATCAGATCCCCCTATCATTTCCGAACAAAACAGAACACATCCACGTCAATTCCGGGGCTAAAGTTATGTGTTCGCATCAAAAGGTAACAAATCCGTCCCCTACATTTTTTTCAGTGCCTTGCAATCGAAATGTCACATATCCTCCGAATTTCGTCAGGCGATAAGTCGTGGGTTTTCAAAAAGGCACATATCCAAAAAGAAGCATTGCGCCTTCGTCTTGACGTTGAATATTCACACAAGACTCGATAGATTGCAGGCATGACAAATGGAAATACGGAGTCAGGTAAAGTTTTCAATAAAACCTACAGAATGGAGAATGAATTCTTTCTTTTTCAAAAAGGCACAAATCCATGAGTTTTGATCAAAAGGGCACATTTCCAAAGTGAAAATGGATATACAGCCTCGTGTTTTGGAGAACATTGATTCACATTCTGAGGCATCTTTATCTGTGCCTTCTCACACATTACTCCGATGAAAAACTGTAGAAAAACATCTCCACTAATCTGCGAATCGTTTTTTTCATTTCCTGAACATTTTGTCGGGATGGATATGTGCCTTTTTGAAAGTAAGCTCCTCATTTGTCCTTCCCAAATAGACTTCTCGCCTCCCTTTGTATGTACAAGCCGCTACAACTACAGCGGCTGAAAGGTTTTCTAAGAACGTAAAACTTAACAATCGCGAAAGATATACTCCCTGACACTAAAAATAAATAGGGGCCTAACTAAAAAAAATAAAAATAAATACCGTGGGGGGATATCTTAAATATGCATGGAATGATTCCTTTATTCTTGTTGTCAAAGGGTTCTTTTTTCCTTCGCTTTCTCGCTCTTCTGTTTTCTGTGAGCATTTCAAAAGAAATCGAGCTATTGGATCAAATCAACCGTCCCTGGGTCGACAGGGAAGTTGCGGCCGAGCCCCACCATGTGTTTGATCTTTGACGGGGGCGCTCCATAGCTTTTCTCAGCCTTTGTAGACTCGTTGATTCGTGACTGTTCTTTAGGGACTGTGCCTCCCACTTCCCCCCTTCGCCTATCAACTGCTCTACCGCTATTACCTTCAGTGCGACTCTTTTCAGATCCCCATCCCAATCATAACTTTCAAATATCGATCACTCCGTAATCGTAAATGCCAATAACTTCTTTGTTGTTGTTGATGTGTCTTGGCGGCAATGTGGGGACCTGTTTCACACAGTGATGGAGCCTTGTTAGTGGTTGTGACAGGAGACCAAACTAATTCGGTGTAGTTATAATCCTGTATAAATACAGGCAGCTATGAACATATGTATTCATGACTATGGGTGAAGCATAGACTAATATGAAGGATGGAGCTGAATGAATTAAAATCAGCACATAAATTTGTCTAACCGATAATATTCAATCATGGATGTTAAGACCTACCCAAATAAGGTACCATATTAACCATGATTCAGTATACCTGGGGAGGGAGGACATGAAATTAAATGACTAAAAGCTACATAGTAATGAAAAAGGAAAACTACCTGAAGATGAAACTGTCCCTGAAACAATGAAGGTACGTGAGTAGGTAGCACATATTTTGTAAATTATGAGAGCCACTATTTCACATTAAAATTTATGGCATATCAATGGCTACTGATTTTATAAAATGATGATATTGAGAGTCATGATCGCAGACACACTTCGCTATTCAGTGATTAAACTGAACAGAAAAACGTTGTAGCTTAGTAACATTAGGCTAATTTGCTTGGTGGAGTAGAAAAAACGTGGTGATCATTCTTCTACGTACCCCGAGACCAGACGGGTAATATTGTAGTGAGGATAGAAAAAATTGGTTGTAGTATTCGGTGGTGAGTGAAAAGGTTGGTGAGAAGGGAGTGAGAATGGAATGGGAGGGGGCAATATCGGGAAGACCTTCGTCACCCTTTTTTTCCCACAATAACTGCCAAAGGGGTTCAAACGGATTCCTTATGTTCACGTCTGCAGTTCCGATCCACCGAATCCATTATTACAATATCACGTTAATAAATCGCCATATCTGACTAACTTCGGCATTTGTGATTGAGTAATATGGCATGCGTTTAACTCAAAGAAGCATTCGATTGAGAAGAAATCGTCGTAGAAGGCTTCGCACGGTATACCCCTCAAGGAATGGGCTGACACATTGACTGCCCCTCCCATCAGAAGTTATTGAACTTGTGTGCTACATCATACTTCACAAGACAGGCTCAAACGTTTCATATCGATTCCTTGGATACAGGAGCATTATAACAGTTAGGTGAATCCGGACTTAGTGATGTATATGGTTACTTCTCCCTTTCAGCTTTTCGAGTCCTCCTCCTCTGGAGATATACCAGACGCCTTCGAGCGACGGGGAGATCCTGTCGGTGTTGCGGGCATTAATCGGCTGAGCCCTTGGAGGGGGCAAGTATTTAAATCTCCTCCCATGCAAAAATGTATTGTTTATGAAATTATGTATCGAAAATGTACTCCTGATGTCGTTTATGATTAGCGTTCTCCCCTTTTTCTATGCTTCCACATTACTTTTTAAAATTGCAATGTCTATATTTTCTACCATTGTTCTTCACTGTTGTACAAGGTGTATTACAAGTTATAGATCACCCCTTCTAAAATAGTTATTAATATAACTCAAGGGCCAGTGGTAGTAACGTCGTGAGGCGTCTGGTAAATCTCTTGAGGCGACGGATTCAAGAATCGTAAAGAGCCAACTAACCAAATCCATCACAATTTTTTCACTAAAAAATATACTTAACTTGAAACGTTTTAGCTCCTGGGCATTGCACCTACGAACCTGCGGTCGGTCTGGTTTGATTCGGCGACCAAAACACTACAATACAACATCTTGATCAGTTCGTAGAAATGTTCTGGTGGTTTTGCAATCACCAAATATGGAAGATGTGGTTCAAATCCGATATTCATGAAACAAATCAAAGGGGCCAGATGCCCCTGGGCCCTCTGATGATCTTGTTTAGAGCCTATTGCTAAAATTAAAGAAACAGGGAACATGCTTTAGCATCCCTCCTTGAAACAGTAAAAAAATTTGAGAACGTGAAATCTGGAAACCATGATTCCATTATGAGGAAAACCATAATTTTCCACTGGGTAAAGAAAAATGGACATTATTTTCCAATAAAATGGACGATCCTACGTCATTGTGGGAGGTCAATATTTGCATCATTATTAATTTATCAACGTAACGTGATGAATCAATATTTGCTGAAAAATATAAAACTCAAATTTTGGTTTTAAGCGATTTCCAAAAATTGAAATCACTAAAATTCAACCCCTTGCTAGGGACGGATAATAGTTAAGAGGCTTATATACGACATATAATGATGTACTTTGACAGCAACTGTAATAAAATGACATCTGACATGAATCACTTCATTCGCCATTTTTTTCAGCCGTTTGCCCTCGTGAAAGAAGGACAAGGTAGGGGAAGACAAAGGAAGTACCCCTGCAGCAAATCTGAAAAGCTTCTCTCTCTGTCGCGAGACACCATAGCAGCACATCCACAATCCACAATCTCAACACTCACCTCAACACAACACACTAACCCGTTACACAAACTCATGCCGTCGTGCATTCCACGCGATCGCCGCTGGGACCTCCCTCTCCCGCCGAGATGTACATTTTTCTTTTCACCTCCTTTCATTTCCTTTTATTTTTTCTCCCTCTCCAACGGATTTCCCGTTTCCACGTCTCAGCCGTGGTGGACCCACGTGGGAGGTTCCGGAAGACTGCTGCCTTGTTACTTGACAACCGCTGACAAAAAGCCGGACTTCAGTTTTCTTCACTCCAACCTCCATTTCACTCTTGGTTGAGTCGGCGAAATGAGCCCAATACCAGTAACAAATCCGCTTCTTGAACTGTCGCATATTTATATTCAACATTAATGTTTTACATCCTGTGGGAACTAAATTACTTTCATTAGGGTACAGAACTACTTTCCGAAAACTAATGTCAAGATTTGGCTCACATTACACAATGAACAGTTATTTAAGCAACATTGATTACGTATTTAGCAGATTTTGTTGAATAATGAACCTATTTTAACGAATCTAAAAATTTCAAGATAAAATTTAGTTCATCGTTAATTTTTTTTTAAACCAAAAAACGGAAAAGAATGGTCAAGTTATAGTTGTTTCTCAAAATATTCCTCGGTTAACTAGGCCACTGAAAAATCAAAACTCAAACCTATGTAAAAAAATTGGCGTAGATTTTATTAGTATGTGCTAAAAATATTTGTTTAAATAGATTAATGTAATTTAAAATCCGTTGTTACGCAATATAATGCATGTTCAACAGTTTCTTATCACACGAAGTGCCTCAAACTCCAGCTTAATTCAACATAACTAATGTGATATCTTGCGATAATATGGTATTACGATTTTAATATTATGGAAGTGGGTGCCTTGAAACGTAAATGGAAAAAATTTGGGGTGGTTTATGATCAGGTTCAGTTTTACGGTGATAATGGCTTATTATTGACTATGATAAACCGAATAGGTTCACCACCTTCACAATTCAACCACATTCACAATGATGAAACCAATAAAGGATTCACCATGTGAATAAGCACAGGACTTTTTCCTATGGTTTCGGGGTTAATTCCATTACTTTAATCAAATAATATTATAATTGTTATTTTTCTGGAATAAAATATATATTCATTCATTCATTCATTCAGAATAGGGCAATTTCACGTGCTCCCTTTGGGTTTTTTCCAAGGGCATCATTTAAAGCGGTTTCGGGGACGAGCGCAACCAAAAAATAGGTCAAATAGCCCGTGAAATTCGTCATAGAATCCAAATCTGGGAGAAAAGGGAAGTTAATATTTGAAAAATCAAAGTAGGTGTGCGTTACGCGCAAACGTGCAATACTACAGTGGGGAACATCGAAATATATTTGAAAATGAAATTTTACGATGGGAAATTGTAATTTTCAGGGAATCGTCCATTCATTAGGAAACACCCAGTACAAGGAGCTACTATGTGGGAAAGGCATAGTGACTGAACCTCAGGAAGAATAATCTCAGAACAATTCTAGGAACGATCAATAAATTTTCGCGCAAGAACGCTTAGTCAAATAGTCACCTTCAATGAATGCTTCGGAGTTAAGATGTAGAAGAAGATGCCAAAACAAGCAACGACGGGCAACTTCAACGATCCAAACGTTCCCACAGACGGGTACCGGGATTGAATCGGCCTCCTGGACTCAACCTTAATGACTGATTGAATCCAACGTAGCTACCAAGTAACGTTGGACACAAGTCCGGTTCCAGTGAATACCCAAAAACACTCGTTCTTCTTCTCATTTTGACAAAGTCGAAACACCGACAAACCTTTTTACTTTATATTTGTCGAATTTCTTTAACTTAATTCAATATATAGTGCACTAGCACAGACTTCGTAAACAAGTGCATTCATATTCATATCGTCCATAAGAGGCCTACATCGATATGGACGTACCAAGTGTAAATTTTGGAATTTGGAGATCGAAGATTCGAACACTACCCACTTCTACAGATGTCGGGGAATAGCAGAGTGCCAGTCACCAATGAGGTCTGTAAGAAATGATCAGGCGGACCCGCAATCTATGTTAAGTAAGCCACCACAATAGATTTACGAATGAACAGGCACAAGGACATCGATCAACCAATCACGATCACTTCCTTCCAAGATGCATGCTGAGTCTCACGGGGTTCGGGAGTGTTATTTAGTGCAGGTTCTGAAGAAACTGGCGAATGACCGGCAGCTGCAACAAGCCTTAAGCTGGGTATTGGGCGCTGATCGCCATCCAGGGCTCAATCCTAATGATTAAAGAAAAAACTCTGCCCTTACAATGTGATCAAGAAGGGTAACCACGGAAAGGTTGGTCCTCATGTGCGAGATTGCCAGGATTTATAGAATAACTTTCTCTCACTTCTCTTATTTTTTCGACATAGATTCAAAATCGAAAAGTTTGATTCTTCTTTTATGTGTACATAAAAAAGTTAAAATAGATTGACCCTATTCCCAATTGACGAGACCCTATTATGAGTGGATCTATCATAACTAGCTGAGGGGGGGGGGGGATAATTAAAAACTTCCTAATGATGAGCTACAGAAATATATTGACATAGTTATCTCATTTTTGGGGAATAAGAGAGACGCTCAGTGCCATTACGTTGTCATGTAACTTTTTTATTTTTTCTATGAGGCTTAGTTGTGCAAGCAAAATCCTAACAACTTCTCTCTACCAGTTGCATGAATTGTCAGCCTCGTCCGTAAGTTCATTCATTAAGACAAGAAACGTGATTGGATTAATATCACCTTAAAGCATCCACAGGCTGTGGTCATTTGGATCTCAGAAGCCATTGAATAGTCGGACAGAAGAAGCGAGAAAAAGGAGTCTGCACTTCGAGGTTTGAGCCCATCCCATTTCCTTGAGGTGTCCATTTAATTTCCTTGGAATGATACACCTGCAAAGCGTAATAAAGGGTGCGGCGGGTTTTATAGATAAAAGAGAGGCAGTGCAGACAAGATGAAGAAGGGAGGGCGGGTCTCAGATAGCGAAGAGGAAACTCCACCTCCTCCCCCTCATCCCCTCGCCAACACTTGTAAACACAAATCTGTCAGCTCCTGCTTTTTAACCGCGTTTCATTAACGTCACCATCAGCCACCTACATTAGCAAATAGCCGGAGGGTCTTTCTGCCCCCACAGTTAACAGCTCCTCCATTTCAATGCGTTAGTACCTTTAAGAAACTCCACTACGGGGTTTTACGAGCATCAACATTTTCAATTCCAAGGATGGTCGGACTCTGATGAATTATTCGCCATTCCTACTCTGCTTCACAATAGGCACTGGTGATTGAATGTGGACGTTCGAGCCCTCAGCAGTTTTCTGTCCTGCCTGAGTGCAAGAATTCGCTTTGATTTATTGTTTCCCGTAATAAACCTTTGAAATAATCTAGAAAAAAATCATTTTGCATCCCCCTCCCCGCCAGTTGTTAGTTTCGAGAAACGTGGTCTTCGAAAGCAGAATTTAAAAAATCCGTCCGTCCTCCGCATACCGTCCGAAGCTCAAGAATCCAACATCAATCCCGGATGTGCCAGTAATCTCTGCATCATCATCAATCAACCCTAAAGGACAATATTGAAGGATTAAACAAAAATAGGTGGTCACGTCAAAGTTTGAACTCATAATATTAAAGCTGTCCAAAATTGACCATTTTTGAGTGCGTTGTACCTTTAGCTGGATAAACATTTCCTAGAAAGTTTCAGACCGATTTGACTCCTCCTTGCTACACCACATTCACTCCAAGTTTGCAAACGTAAGAGGTTCGGGTTTACTTTGACAGCGGCTGCCGCCTCTCATTCTGCCATCAAAAAATAAAAACGCCAGTGTTTCGGAAAGAGAAAAACATCCTTTTTTCTTAGTGTAACTCTTTTCTCAATCAAAATCAAATTTTTTGTCGAAAATTGATTTCGAATACTTGAAAATGAGTTTTCTCTCGATTAGGCATTTATAATTTATATTCTTTTATGCCTTATTACGAGGAATACACTCTTATAGTACATCCGGTTGAAACGGCATTTTTGGATGCCAAGTCATTAGGTCTAACGAACACAAGACATCTCTAATATTCGAGGAATAACACGTTTTTCCGAATTTTCACCTGTTTTTCCAATCAAAATCAATCAATCAAATGAATTGAGAGAGCTGGGGGTTCACGGCATCAGTACCTTACGGCCGTGGCTATGTGACTGAATACTATAACTTCACATATTCCTCTAGCTCTAATATTTTATCTGCGCACGGATTGACCCGGTATTTTCAAAAGACCTAACAAAGACAACATTAGTGGTGCAAGTACAGACAGATATGTAAGGAGCTAAGGTCTACGTCCCAGTACAAAGAGTAATCTATAGAATTAGCGGAAATAAAAATTAAATGGAAGGTACTGAGAAATCTCATGAGTGATGTAAGAGTTCCTTTTCGGCTCTAGTTCACTTTAATATAGCTTAAAAATCAATGCAACTGTGGGAAAAGCGGAACAACTTGTTTTTCCTAAAATATTAGTTATATCTTGTGTTTGCTGAGACCCAACGACTTAGCTTTCCAAAATGCCCTTTTATCTGGTTGTTCTACAAGAGTATATGTATTGAAATAGAGCAAAAAATATTTGAAATGTCCAATCAAGAGAAAACTCCATTTTACGAATTCAAAATCGATTTTCGAGGTTTCTTGATCGCAGATATAGAAGGAGGAATGATACATGTTTTTTGTGCGTCCCTGATTCGCCAAAAAGTCGGGAATTCCAAAAGAAAGGATGAGCTTGTTGGATCACTTTTTGACCTCGTTAAATTGGTTAGATTAAAAAAAATTTTACTAAAACATTTTTTTGAAACGGATGAAAATTGTTTATCAACAATAAAATGGGCCATTGAGAATTCGGTATTAAAATGTATTCTGAACATTGTTCGTGAATCTAATTAAAATATGATAAGAAATTTAATTAAAATGAAAATAATCTACTAAACCAATATTCTTGTTTAGACAATAGAAATTACTTAGAACAAGTTTCAAACTCATCTACACACATTTGAACACATAAATACAACAATATAATTATGGGAAACTCACCAATACGACTATGGTGCATGAATGGAACTTTTCTATCAAAACGTGAACCGCATCAATTATCTGGTGCAGACGATAGAACGGAAACTAAGATTTTTCAAGCTCTTTCTCAAGAAAGCTGAGAAAGAGTGACAAATGTCTTTCCTTGAAACCGTCATTAATCACTAAAGAAAAAAACAAATCAACACCATGTTGGTAGATATCTGGACGGATACAAATGCGTCTTGAAAAAGCCTGTCATGTACTCGCATTCATTCTCCGGAGCCCGGTAGACGTTGTGGGGAAGTTGAATCTCTTTTCTATCTACAGCTGTAAATCGGGTGCTGAGGACATCGGCTCGGAATTGCGCATATTTCCCTCTGGGGTATAAAAATTCTTTTTACGCCGCACCTCCACCGCACTCCTCTTACTTCTACTCAGATCACCACATTTTCGGTGTTGTTCTCGTTCCAGTTTTTTTCTATTTTCTTTTACCCGGAATCTTACATCTGTGGAACCCCAAGGATGCAAACTGTGCTCCCGAGCAATAAGTTGGACGTTCTGAATGGAATTAATGTTCGGCGGCGGTTCGGGAAGGTTGATACCACTATCTGGAGCGTGGTGCGCCCTTAGCACCTCCCCTCCCCGCTCATCTTTGAAAGAAATTAGGAATACATTTGTGAGGGAGGGGTGTGTAGAAGGGGTGGGCCGAGGGGGTTTATTTTTTCGCGTCTAGCGTCTTTCAGAAGAAAAAGGGAGGAAAAATGAGGTAAAGATGAAGAAAAAATTGTGAGGAACCTTATCTCTTCCCCGCCTAACAACAAAGGACGAACTACGTATTTTATAGCCCATCTAAACGCTGTTACAAGAAAAAACGATGTTATGGCGAATGGGACACTTTTCTCAGATACGAAAACAAGCTAATAACCAGCAACAGTGGGACCAATAATCCTTACATGGTTTGAAAGAACTGCTTGTACATATTGGTTGGATTTGGGGGCGGAAGCAGGGGTCCAGAATCTGCCCAGCTGTGGATTGACTATAAGAAGTCATAAGGCCTCCAGGCATTAAGCCTTTGTCTAAATTCTTGAAGACCCAGCTGTGGAGTTGTTTTATACCATAGACTCTGCGACTATGACCTTCATTCAATCATATGAGATTCGGGAGACGGGTTCGATGAAGAGGAAGAAGATTAGAAGTCATAAGGGCTGTAGTCATAAGTCCTCCAGGCATCCGGCTTTTGTCTAAATTCTTGAAGACATGCAAGTAGGCAAGCACATACTACATTACTGTAACGTACTGAGTGGTGAGAAAGGGGAGAATCATCACATCACTGAGAAAGACATGGATCGTTCCCCATTCCCGATTTTTGAAACAGGCTCCTCCGGGGATGGCCTGGAGCTCTCTAGCGTCATGGTCATCTACTGAGAGTGGCGGGCGTTACACCACTCATAGGCCATTGAAACTTGAAAAATCAGCCAGAGTTGATGCCTTCTTTCTATGTGAATTATGAATAATTAAAGTTACTACAAGTCAGTGAAACATTACCGCCAGTAAAAGGTACCATGATAAAGACGTATCACTATACATTCAAATTTGTATCCTCCATCGCAAATATTGAAAAAACTGCACCATGTCAATTTGGTTTCCAAAGAATTATCAGCACAAAGAACGCATTGTGTTGAATGACAGAATTAATACACACGATAAAGGGCAGAAAATAATTCTTACCCGCAATGATGTATTTAAGGCGTTTGATTTCGTAAACAAAAAACTAGTATGGGAGAAGACGGGACGAATTAGAATTAGAGATATCATGTAGAATTAATTCGACTCATTTCCCAGCTATTGAACATTAACTGTTAGGTTGAAAGAATAAAAGTGATGAAGCAAACCTAAATGAATATGGATCTACCCAGGTGCAGCATTTGGTCCTGCAATTTTCCGACTACATATAAAATCTGAGCGTCAACCTATATTTAAAAAGAAATTCAAATGGACGTAAATTCAGCTACACAACTGTGAAGATGACAAAATTAATGGTAGCTAATGTCCAGTTATTGAGAAGGTGCAAAATCTTTGTTATCTAAAGGTTTGGATGGATTGTAGAATGGATTGGTATGTACATGTAAAGAAGTTTCTGGATGAACTCAGAAAATGAGCAATGTAGTGTGTTCAAAGTCCCCTGTCGGCACTAAAATCCTTAATTTCTTCTTCCCTCATTAAACTCAGTTAATTGCAATTTTTTGTTTTCAGTTTAAACCCACCTGCTGCATGTTTTCGTAACCCTCCCCCAATTTATAGTATTTTCTTAATTTCTGTTTATTTCCGCTAATTCGAATGTATTCTTGATTGTAATGTGTTCTTCCCCGTACATAAATAAATAAATAAATTAAAAAAAGCCTTTTATGAAACCGCATTTAAATCAGTTACGAAATGTTCTATCATGATTTGGGGAGGTGCGTACAAGTACCTCATAGGCCGCATTTAGCTCCTTCAAAAAAGAACAATAAAAATGTTATTCAATTTACCAAGAAGAGCCTTCACCGGTAAAGCACGTAATAAAACAATTACGATGGCTATGCCTCACTTATATGATATCAACCTGTTAATATTAAATAAATTCAATCAAAATAACTTTCTGAACGATGTGCAATTGAGAAGGAACGAGTTTTATGCAAATAGGTGACCAAAAGTTAATCGCTATTTTGCACTAATGTCCACTGATTATAGAGGAAAACAAATATCTAACTTAGATTTTGATAACGTGTACAACTCGATAGTAAAAACATGACCTTTAAAATTTAAAGATTTTGTAAAACAACAAAATGTATTATTACGTTACTTCATGAAATGAACGTTCTTTTAATTTATTTGAACGAATAGTTATTCCATTGAACCATATACATCTTAATTCTTAATGATGGTGCTTGATTTAATTCGAAAACAAATCCACAATGGACCACAGCTCCGGCTTTCCATTGTGTTTCCACAGTCACTTAATTGTGAAAAATTGATTATTATTATTATTTTTTTTTTTTTTTTTAGGAATGGAACTTATTGTTATTATTATGATAATCATCTCTGTACTCATTTTCCTGGCACTTTGCTCGAAAACGTTGATTTTTTTAAATTGGAAAAATCTGGCCTTAGAGCTTGAGGAAATTTGAGGTAATACGAGTGACGCTGGGTTTCTTTAATATAGAGAGCCCACAAGGTAGCTCCAATCGGCCACTATTCAGAAACGTTATGATGATCTCCGTTTAACAACATTGTAAACTATCATATAATTTCAGATGGTCAGATGGTCATATAATTTCATGGTCAATTCACAGAAACAACCACGAACTTATTCATGTAAATTGAGGGTTTCAGATTTCACATCGCCGACTGAGGTTCGAATATTTGAAAGGAGCATGCTCAAAATTATTCAATGCAAAACAATTATCCATGGTCTGAAATTCATTTAGATATTTTCGATACTTCCACCTCCTCTTGTTAGAATAAGGTAAGATACTCGACTCTGACCTTGAAAGATACCAGAATTAATCATGATAGTTGCCATGTATGATCTAAAGGAAACTCGGTGATTTAAGATCTACATCCACTATTTGAAAAATAATTAAACAACGCACTGAGTGGTTTGAACTGTGTTCCCCTTTACTGTTGCAAGCTCCTGCCCTGATCAGAAATTTGTCTACGGTTTTGGCAAGAAGAGACTAGTAAGTTGGCCATACCATAAACTTTTCCATTATTAAAACCTATTGGAAGTGAGTTATTATACTTCATGAAATCGATTCCTTGTTGAACATTAAAGTTTTCTGCCGTAAATGAGGTACAATGATGTGAAATCATTAAACCAACAGCCGCGCCCGATCCACTGTTGGAAAACAGTGCTAAATCTTATGCCACACGACGTCTACCTTTATCTTTATTTAGACGAAATCCCGTGTTCGCTCACCGAATGAAGGGGATGCACACTCCCAAAATAATCGAGTAAGGGTCAAACTTTCATTAAATTCAGCGTGAATTTAAACCTACAATAAGGAATTGGGGTCTGCAACAAAAGAAAAAATTGCTGCCGATTGCAGGGCTATGGCACTACGCACAATTCTGTCGTTTCTGAAATCTATGAAAAAAGTTATAAAAAGAAAAAGGTTTTTATTCGGAAATTGTGGACTAGAAATAAGAGGAAACGAGATGGGGAAGCGAAGTTATTTGGACACCTTTTGTATTCGATGAAACGCGTGTATGAATTGTTCCAACACGGTACATCTTGTTGCCATGTATCCAATTAGTTTTCCAGTAACAACGAATATTTCTTTAGGTCCCCGTATTGGGGATAGTTCAAAGAAAAGTCACATCCGAAAGGGGATAGCCTTCGTGAGCGTCTGTCTCCAAACAGGCTTTATCCCACTCGAAGAGCTCTAATCCAAACCCACCAAATCGATTCTTATCTTGGAGTCCGTTTGTTAGGTCGGATTAAACTTTGATGCTCCCCCTTATTCCTCTCCACGCCCGTCAGACCTTCCTACGAATATCCTCCCGGTCTTGAATATTTGCCCCCTTGGATCCCTTTCCCGTTACTTCCACGACCACGCACAACCAAACCTCAGGATTGAGCGGCCGCCTACCCCTTCCACGTCGTTCCGCAGATTCACGTAGAAAGAAATAATCAACTCTCGAAAGAGCATTTTCTTTTCATGTCTCCCGTCTGAAGTCCGCTGCTCTCTTCCCAGAAAGGATTCAAGGCAGATTGACCTGTTTGTCGTAGCTCATTTATGACCTGAGTGATTCCGTCTCAACAAATAAATCAATCAAACACAGAAATTGTAAATACCTCTGACACTTGAAGTGAATTCGATTTTCGCCGTAATCCTTCCAGCCCGCGTTATGGACTATATTCAGTTGAGAGAAATGAAAGCGACTGTGGTTTCAATAGACGTGTTGAATATCCAAGTATGCAAATACGTCATTAAACATTTATCATGAGTAGTCCTGGTTTTTAGGACGTACTCCTGAAGCAAGGCTTCGTCGGTAGAGTGATCCTTTAACGTTATTACATTAATACTCAGCTGCAATGTATGCATAGCTGAAAAGGGACTGAGTACCGTGCTAGGGAATATGATAGATAGATGATTCATTGCCATTCAGATAAACATCCATTGTTAATTTCAACAACCGTATGTATAAAATTGAAGAGTTTGGACCAGATAAATAAATAAATAAAATATGGTCGTCTAATTAGGAACTTATAATTGATGCCCTCACTTCACTGGCTTCCCTTAAAAAGTATTTAACCTATTGACCACCTTTTCATCACTGGATGTAAGCAGGCGTCTGTACTTATCATCATGTAGGTTGAGCAGTGGTAGAAGGGGCGGGGGTCACATAACATGGGATACTCCAGATGCAAGGCAGAATCGCCTACACCCCAGTTACATATCGGACGTGATGCCGAAAAGAAAGCCATCCTAACACCTGCGACAAGGATCCTGGGGAATATGAATGATGTAGTGTGGTGTTCTCTCTCCGACGAATCTATATAATTGATAAAATGGGACTCGTTTGTTAGCTGTTCAACTTTGAACATGAATAACTGTTTAGTACTAGAAGAAAATTGATCAGAAGTTAACAAGAAAATTTGAGTGACTGGTATGCTGCTAACTTGGATATTCTGCTTGTACCTACTGATCTTTACATAGGAGTAATTTATATTCGCTAACAGAATATTCCAAGAAACTTGAAGAACATTTCAAAAAAACTATATAATTCGTGGTAGCGTAAAGCAAACCCATGTGATTTCCAGAATAAATTAAAGGGAAGGTTCAGTTTTCGGCTCGTCAGTCTATGAGTTGCTGAAAATGATCAAAACCTTGAAAGAATAGTGTGAATCTGAAGTTTCTGAACTTCTCGATCACAAAAGCTCATTGTTGGAAATAATGAACCAAAATCTTAAAGAGTGATAGAAGTTCGATTTTTAATTGAGCATACAAATATTTTCAAGTAATGCATGCATTACAGGGACATGGCTGATAACACCCAAAGCAGGAGCCTATTATTTGTTCTGTATGGAACACGTCAGTCATATTAAACCAATCAGTCACAGTGTTTGACTGGACGTAATTATTTAAACGTAATTATTTATAACCAAGAAAATAAGTACTTCGTCCGATATCTGCCATCGTGAAGCAGTATAAAAAATATACTATAATAATGTTAAAAGTAAGAGAGAAGGGGAAACAAGATAAAACGAAGATAAATTTAATGAAAAAAATAAAATGAAGGACAAGGCCGCTCACTTCCTCCCTCGCACCAAACGTACATAAGCAACTAGATCCAACCATGGACACTTATATTTCAGGAATATGTTATTTCTCCCTGAGATTCCACATTATTAGAATAATGGTGTTGCTCACCGCTTGATTGTAGAGAATAACAGTCTTTCGAATCACTCACCTGAAACAAATGATTCACAATCAAAAACATATCTCTGATACTTGATTAAAAATTTGTAGAAGACACATTAACAATAATGTTTATAAATAATTTTTTTTTTTTTTTTTTTTTTTTCAAATGCGCAGTAATAGGGGACCCGACTATTACTCAGCAACTAACTTATCCGTAAACACGTTGACTATGTATCTTACTGGTCTCTTCATTAATAATACATTCATTTTTAATTTCTCTACTAAATTGAACTAAGCCCACTATATGATGGGGAAGGGCAAATTCTGCAATATTCTCCTGCTTAGCTAAACCCACCTCACTATTTAATCATTTTCAGTACACTATTTAACAAAACTCCAAAATGAAGGTAAACCCCACCATGAAGACCAAATTAGCAGATCCCCGTCAACGTATTCATAAATTCACTAAGATATATCACAAGAGAAGCAGCTCAAATGAAAAATCTGATCTGGTGAAAGGTTCGTCGCATTGAAAATAACTGCAATTGAATTTCATACAAACTAAAGAAGGATTGCCAAATTAGGAAAGCAAAATAAGGTAACAAACCCTAAATTGACTCTTCAAGTTAATCAATTGAACTTTCATAACTATTACTTTCTGTAACAGTGAGACGGTTAAAGCTGACAAGTGTTATCTCGACAGTGGTACGAGAGACCACATGTACTGGGATACATGAGAGGTTCCAAAGATTGAAGCCATGTGACGTACTCATCGAAATTGGTCACGGTTCTGCTCCAGAGGGACAAAGTTTTGGTGAAGTATTGGTTATATTTGAACTGGTTGGATTGAGATACAAATTTTGAATGTCTTATTTGTAACAGATTTGAAGACCAAGCTGTTTCCAGTAAGTTTAGATATATATCATATAGATGTAGTGAATTACGTTCAATATCCGCCATGTAGAAAGTTTATAGAATTCACATCATTCATATTGTTGTTGTTATCTTCTTCCCCTTGTGGGGACAAGGGGGCATTGGGATGATACTTCTCTATCACATGATTCTGATGGTACTGATTGGGTAAAGAAGGATGATTGAAGATGTATTTTTTCAGATTCAACTCTAACACCATCTGACTGATTCTAAAAGATTAATATAGGTCAGCACATGTGATAATACGCAATTTGAGGAGTTGTTAAATTTCCTCCAATGATGGACGAGTTCAAATTAATGCCCCCCATTTTGGGAAGCAGGGTTGTCCTTCTTACTGAGTGGTATTGACGACAGTATAATCATTTCATGATCTGCATTGCAAACTCTCCTACTTAGTTCTCAGCCCAGTTAACCCACCCCACTCACTGATCAATCATTTTCGGTAATGAACGATCCAAATATTTGAAAAATTATTTTGACAAACTAACCTCAAATGTGGGCACGAAGTTTCTGGATCAATATCGCTAGCGTACGACATTCACCCTTATACGGAAAGATTCGATTCGAGGACACTCCAACAGCGAGGGAAAGACGGCGCACAGAGTATATCCCACCATGAAGACCTAGCGGTCTTGCGGGTTTTGCCTAACAGCCCCCCGGCAACATATTCGTATATACACTGTATTGAGATGTATCAATGACAAGCGAAACAGCATTGTCAGCAACTTCCGAAAAATTCTATACAAGTGGAAAGTGGTGCAAGGTTTGTCGGATTGAAAATCATTGGACTGCTGAATGTAGTCAGACAAGTTAAATGGGTTAGGATAGAGGTAAATGTTTGTTTTACCTATCTTTGTTTTACCTACCTAATGCTTGTTTTGTTTTACCTGTAAAAAACCAAGGCATCTAAAGAAGGACTGACGAATCATTAAAGCAAAAGAAGGTAACAAACCCAAAATTAAGTTTGCCAACGCAGCAGGAGCTTTCATAACTATGACTTTCTGTAACAGTGAGATAGTGGAAGCTGACAATTGGTATCTCGACAGTGGTGCTAGTGAGCACGTGACTGGTGGTTCCAACAATTAAAGCCATGTGAGGTAGTCACAAAAATCGGTGACGGGTCTGCTCAAGAGGCAAAGGGTGTTGGTGATATGTTGATTAAGGGTAAACCGGGTGGATTGAAATAATGATTTCGAATGTCTCGTTAGTATCCGGATCTGTACTGTTCTCAGTAAGTATAGATAGTTCAGGTGTATTGTGTTACGTTTGGTATCCGTCATGAATTCACATCATTCATATCGTTGTTGGTGTCTTCTTCCCCTTGTCCCCGATTGGGATGATACTTGTGACATGATATGATTCGTCGTTGCTGATTCGTCAAGTGTTGAATTCGGCTTCCTAATACCAATCGCTTACCGGCAATGCCCTACTTTTTATGACCCAACTATACTGGTACGGTAAAGAAGGATGATTGTTGATGTATTTCCCGAATCATCTGTAACAGCACTCTACCGATCTCAAAACTTTATCCAAGTACCACGTTCAGTTAGTGACGAAAAGGCGGGTTTCATCTTTTCTGAAGGAAAATTAGATTGGTATCCCCTCAGTAGAGAGATCTCTGCTTGCATGACCCCATACTGTCCAGAAGGATCCGATGCCACCTCGATGAGCGAAGACGCTCAAGAAAGAAAACTGCAAGGTGGATGTACGAGTTGGCACCTTCAAGTTGATATGTAAGTTCTTATATCTTCTTATTATTATAACTCGGATCGTCCTTGATATGTTGCTTAGTGTTACTGTTAGTAACTTGATTGTTTCTTTCATATGATTCGTTGCTGATATGTCGTGTTTTGAAGTCGGCTTCTTGCTGCTAATCATATACCGGCTGTAACTGAAATCCTCCTTGATTTTTTGTTTGTGTCGATTAACGCCTAACAGCACTTCACCGATTCTAAAACGTCATTCCAAAAACTAAAATCAGTTAGTCACTAAGGGGCGAGCATATTCTTTTTTTAAATGAAAAGTAGGTGTAGGGAGTTACATTAGCTAGTTGCCTTGTAGAAAGAGATGATACGTCTCTCTCATATGATTCGATAGCACTCTACCGATTTTTGACTGTATTCCAATAACCAAGCTTAGTTAGTCGCAAAAAGGTGAGTATCTTCTTTTCTGAAGGGAAACCGTTTGAAGGGATGTTTACGGTCTGTTGGATCGAGAGGGATTTAATTATTTCTTGTTTGGTTTCATTTCGGATCCTACTGTTGGGACTCAAAAATACTGACATTTCTGGTTAACCTGCGTCCTCAACATTAACCCTCCATGGTGACCCGATCCTTCCTTTTTCCATGGATTACTTTTTTACAGGTTAGCCCCCCCTCCCAAGACCTTGTCAGTTTGATCTACGCTTCTATTGTAAATGTTTACACTAGAAAAACACGCATTTTACCCGACGCGACCAAACCTGTATAAGTTTGTTAAGTGACATAGTGACCCAACGCGACAATCCGCGGGCAGTTTTTCGGTCAGGATAATGGAGAGATTATTTGTGCATGACGATGACATTCCACGAGAACTTCAGCGACAATGTACAGGATCTCCAATACCTGACGAGACCTGACCATGACCTGACCATGAAATAGATGCTGTTGTTGCAAGTGATCATGATTCCGAAGGTGAATTAGAAGCTCCAGATGAGTTTGATGATCCATCTGAAGAAGGGAGTAGACCTGCACCACATTTTCTTCCAAAAAAATAAAAATACGAAATGGTACAAGAATGTGACGAGAACAAGGAGGGGAAATTTGGTTAGGCATGTTCCAGGGGTACGCCCTGGATACCAAAATACAACCTCAGAAAGCGATGCGTTTTCAAAGTTTTTGACAGAGGAAGCGATAACGTTGATTGTCACTTGTACAAGTTTTGGAATGGCTGACGTGAGAATTATAGACAGTGATGCTCCAGACACTGACGAAATTAAAGCTTTGCTAGGACCTCACACAACAATACTGATGATCTATGGTGAAAAATGAAATCTATGGACGGCCCACAATTTTTCTCATTCACAATGATTCATAAAAGATTCCGTTTTTTTACTAGTTCCTGAATGTTCCGTGATGACTGACCCTTTTTATGGTAATTGTGACTTCCTGACGGGGCATGGTTATTATCGGTCGTTCCTAAAGAAAATAGAGAAGACTTCCGAGGCAGGGTGTGTGTGCTGCCAGATGGCGGACGATGATGTAGAGCACAGATTCTTTATATGCCCAAAATGGCAGCAGCTAAGGCAGGAATTGGTTGGAGTGATAGGTGATTTTAGCCCAGAAACAGCAATAGAAAAGATGATAAAATCTGCGGAGAACTGGAGTACAGTCAGCACGTATATCACTATGGTGCTCAAAGAGAAGGAAGTGGACAGAAGCTGGGAATGAGCCAGGGTAGAAGTACTGAAGACCCAGAAGAAAGGGGACTGTCCCGAAGTAATGAAAAAAAGCAGTCCCGGGACAGTCCTAATAGACAAGAGGAACGGTGTTTTTTAGTCGGTATGCCACGATGGAGACCCCGACACAATGGGTGAAGGGGACACATCTTTTGACAGCACTGTCAGTCCAGTAATGGATTTTCCACCAACCTCTATATAATAATTAAAAAAAAAAAAAACAAAAAACAAAAAAAAAAAAAAAAAACAAGTAATTGTGACTCTGAAAATCCTGTTAGTTCATGCTTTTTTTATGATGCCATAAGATGCACGTACTTGGTCCCAATCATGAAACCTTTGATTTTGTGATATTCCACCTCATCGACATAAAATGCGGAAAGTCATTTAAAGTGTGAACTTATATAGGTAATATTTACTCTAAAAGTCATCAGCTATGATTAAACATGTTATAAACAAGTTACTTTTGCTTTAGGATTGGTATTAAAAAAATTGAGTTAATCTTGAAAATGTATACCCGTACTAAAGATTAGAACTTTATAAATACTGTAAAGATAATGTGAGTTTATCTTGTTTTACAGCAATTAATCACTATAAAATTTGAATTTGAAGTAGTCAGGACAAAAAAGACTCGACGCGACTAGACGTGTTTGTTAAACTGGGCGACAACTGAAGGGCTATAAGGAAATTTCATTTTACCCTCAACACTCTGATGGGTTGAGCCATGAGGTCGATTTAATCAAACCTCTTCGATTGTGGGTTATCTCCTTGAAAATAGAACTGTAGCAGCAAGTTTTGAAATTACCCAACTGAGATATCTCGAACGATATAATTTGGAAGGACGGCGGTCTGTCGGTATATGTTGAGAAAGATTGATAGATGTTAAGAAAGATCATGTAGATACATTCCCTTGACCAATATAATATATATTGTACATATTACATAGGCTGTGTGGAACATGCACTATGTCTGATAACCTCCGTGATTCTCTATGAGATAAAGAGGGAAGCGTCCAATCCGTAGACAGGTAAACTGTTACATTATGCAGGGCAGGCTGGGTTTGAAGTGCTTCACATTACGTATCGGATGAATATTTACTGTAGCCCTTTTGCGTTATTTAAAAAGGGCTACATCCGACTCTTTGCCTAGGTGTTACCACCGCCTCTACTCACGTTGAGCAGAACAATTCAGATGGGAAAGCACCGCGAAACAAGCGCTTTTTCAAGTGGTAATGCTCTATCCCTATTTCCATGAGGGCACCACCCTACTGAATGGTAACAAAAGTATACATCCCACAACCAGAGAGCTTCTTGTTTGATTCAGTAGCTAGGCAACGGGATCCCTTGTTGAGAACTGTATCCCCTGTAATTTAACAAGGTGTGTCTGGTTCATTAACACCTTTTGAATATGCGGTGTTCATTTCACCCTGATTTCTACCTCATATACGCACATCGTTGCACTCATTCGAAACCGCGTACGTATTATCCACCTCGTAATTATGATTATGTTACATTTCCACACCTTGGACCAATTCGGAAAATAATCACAAGAACAAGAGCCGTTCTGATGATCAGTGTGCCTACTGAAGCATTGAATTTCAGAGGGTATGACAGCTAAAGTTTCAACTAGTTTCACAATTTGGAAAAATTACTTATATTGAATTTCTCACCTTTTAGAATCTGGGTAACCGATGAAACTTGATTATTATGTGTTTCTTACCGTATGAGATTCATAAAATAGACTGATTCGGTATCATGTATTTTCTTGAGTATCTATATTTCTATTCAGCAATTAGTAGCAATTCAGTTTAAATGATTACTAGTGATATAATCATAGTAACGTCTTCATAACTTTGAAGTTTTGAATTGGTTTGAAGTCTTCATGAATTCACATCATTCACATTGAAAAGCAGAGCTCACTCTCAAACTCAGAAAAATGTCCTGGTTAGTGGGCGGGCGATCAAAACTGTTTGTACAAAATAAATTAACCTTGTACAACCAAGTCCTAAAGCCAGTATGGACCTATGGAGCACAGCTGTGGGGTTGCACTGCTCAGACTAATCGAAACATCATTCAAACCTTCCAAAATGGTGTGCTGAGGAGCATAGTATTAACTGGTACATCCAGAATGATAGACTTCACCACTATCTTGAGGTGGAAACTATCGATCAGTCCATCAGGAGGATTGCGATCGCTGACCAAGAGCGACTAAGAGGTCATGCCAACATTGAAGCTGTCCATTTGCTCGATGTTAGTGACCTGCTTAGAAGATTGCAGAGAAGAAAACCACACGAACTAGCACAGTGAATGTGAAATAATGAAATAATTCATCATTTGTCTAACTGGTCAAAACATGTTCTGTATCATTGTTTTGCAATATGTATGTAGTAATTAAGATCAAAATCAAATTGCTAATAATATGTAAACTTGGTGCAATGTTAATAAAGTATTAAATTTAAAAAAAAAATCTTATTGTTGTTGTTATCCTCTTCCGCTTGTCTTCCATTGGGATGAAACGTGTCTCTCATATGATCCGTTGCTGATATGTCAAGAGTTGAAGTCGGCTTCCTAATGCCAATCCCTTTTCGGCAATGGTCTACTTTTCATGAACCAACCGAGGTGATCCGGTAAAGAAGGGAGATTGTTGATGTGTTTGTCCCGAATCAACTGTGACACCACTTCAACGATCTTGAAACTTTATTCAAGTACCGAATTCAGTTAGTGACGAAAAGGCGGGTTTCATTTTTTCTGATGGAAAGGTAGATTGGTATCCCCCCAGTGGCGAGATCTCTGCTTTCACGATCCCATACTGTCCAGAAGGATCCGATGCTACCTCGACGAGCGAAGACAGACCAAGAAAGAAAACTGTAAGTTGGAGTACGAGTTCGCACCATCAAGTCATTTTGTATGTTTTGGCATCTTCTTATTACGAGACATCTTCTTATTACTAGTAATATAATTTGGATCGTTCTTGATATGTTACTTATACTTACATCATGTGGCTGTTAGTACTTGATTCTTTGGTATTTATTTTCAGATTCCTGTTTGTTCGAAAAGAATTCGACCAGGGTGCGTACAAAGAGGAAGCGGCCACATGATGTTGAGCCATCCACTAAGAGGACCATGCGGTTATGACACTGTTACCACCCGGCTCCACACGTTGTGCCAAGTCTTGTGCGTTATTACGATTCTGTGATTATGATGTCGATTATTTATAAAAGTGCAATGAAACAAATTATAACTAGTAGCTCGATTTTACTTCTTCTTCTCTCTCTCTCTCTCTCTCTCTCTCTCTCTCTCTCTCTCTCTCTCTCTCTCTCTCTCTCTCTCTCTCTCTCTCTCTCTCTCTCTCTCTCTCTCTCTCTCTCTCTCTCTCTCTCTCGCCGAATATTTAAAAAAAAAAGATTCATAAGAACCACATAAAAATTAGGTACTAGATACAAAACGGAAAAACGGACTATGTACAAAAGAGCAACACTCGACGGTAAGACGGGGGAACAACTACAGCGACAAGCCTTGGGTGATTCGAGGTGAGGAGAGTAGCAGGAGAAGGGCGGACTGCTGACGGCAGTGTTTTATTATTTTCCTTAAATGACCATATAACTCCTCCCTCCTTATGATGAAAATTAGGGAAGCCGAAGCCAATTTGAAACGATATAAGCGAATTAAAGCATTCTAGCCATGGGTACCTCTCTCAATCCCTAGTTTTGATCCTGGGCAAGCCATCGATTCAATAAAAGCACCCCATTCCGCGTATATGACTGGGTACATTGGACTGCCAAGGTAGGTACACAGCTAGATCCCAAACAATTCCAATTGGTTTAGCGATATCAGAAATATGAGAAATGTAGAATCGGCTGTATTTAAGGAAAGCTGGGAGAACCCAGGAAATCGGACTTACCGGTAGATCTTTGATGATGCATCTCTGAAGTCGATGGGCTTCAGACACAGCTGATAAGGTGACGGGAAATATCAGAGGAAGGTAAGGGAAATAACAAAGGATTCTTAATACGGCGGCAATAATTGTCCCGGAAAACGGAGTTTAAATCGGACGGCGATTCAGGGGATCCGAGTGAAAAGAACAAAGACGAGAGAGCATTCGCTTTTCCGAGGTGGTGACGAAGGCGAGAGACGAATCGCCGTCCGACTTAAACTCTGTTTTCCTCGACAATGAAGCCGTATTAGGATTCATCTCTTACTCTCCTTACCTCTTCTCTGATATTTCCCGTCACTTTGCTGTGTGGCATTGACTTCAGAGTTGTAACATCAAAAATCTACCAGTAAGTCCGATTTCCTGGGTTCGCTCAGCATTCCTTAAACACAGTCCACTACATCTAAATTTCTGATATCACTAAACCATTGGTTCTTCGAGCCGGATAGGAACTATTTCGTATCATTTTGCTCGAGGGTAACTAAGTAATTTGGGGTTTATAGTTTTTCGTTATTGAATAGGGGCATACATTTACAAATTGCTAAGTTAAATCTACAGGTAGAATGTAATGTATATTCAATAACGAATGTAGAAATTTAATTTCTTACCTGTCTCAGCAATGTCCATTGTTGAAAAAAAGCAATAAAACTTTGAGCTACACACACACCGAGAACATAATGAATGGCCATCGAATAAAGATAATCCCACTGCCGGTTATCAGGCACTTGTGTTAACATGACTGATACACGCCTTTACTATTTGTTTGTAAACACGGTATGGCGGGAAATATTAGTATTAGAGAGTCTCACTAACTAATCGTAAAAAGGTAAGGCACTCAGAAATTCCAATCTTTTGTCCACCTAAATTGGTTATCTAGCCCACTGTGCCTTGTTCAGTGCGGCGATTAGACAATTCGTTCCCATAACAATTTTCAAAATTTCAGATGAAACACGGACAAATGGCGTACCGACATTGGAATTTCGGTATCAAGCGAATCGCTTAGTAATTTAGTTGGTAGGGTGTAACCCCTCCCCCTCACTCCAACAATATATGTCATGAATATCTTATTGAACCGAAAAACTTTTCTAAATTAATAGGATTTCCTCCTTTTGTATTTTGAAAAAGGTTGATAATGTTTTGACGATATGGTCGAAGGTTTTCGTTATGTCTACTTCCATATCAATATTTTCATTTTGTGCATTTTGATTAGTTCTAGATGCACTCCTAGATAAATGTAGTAATCCTTGATACATTTCGTTTGCGTGACTCTGTAAGTTTCCCTTCGATTCTTCTTTTCGATTTTTCAGACAATATCGCAGTTCAGTTAACCTGGTTTCAGCAGAATTCCCCTCTCCACTGGATGACCGTTAAGGTAAACGTTTTATTGTATTCTACTTCGTATTCCAATACTTAGGGATTGGATAGTGGTGGGAACTCAGTTCAATAGTGACAACTGAAAATCCCTGTCATTTCTGCGAGAATCGTCAGCTTGTACGTGGTGTATTTTTCGCCTCAGTCCTTCATCATAAAGTAGGCAATTCGCTGAATGTGAGACACTTTTACAGTTCATACTGGTATTTGGAGTTTGGAGTAGTTGGTTTTTGTTTTTCCGGTCTTGGGCAATGTGAACGTGTAACACAGCTTCTGCATTGTTTGTGGCCTATTTTATAACATACGTTCCATTGTCTAATTGAAGGGGCGTAAGGCTCAACACGACATCGGGCTCCGTGGATACTTACATATTCCGAGAGTTGTTGGGAATCGAACATGACGTAGCAACTTTCCGTTTTTTCTCTCCGAATCTGGTGCTCCCTTGTTTCTGAAAACCTCGTACGTTTTAACTTTACTTGTTTAGAAGAACTAATAGTTTCTTCCTGGGGAACAAGGTTTGGAAATTCACCACCAGATGTACTAACTCTGAATATGAGTTATGGGTTTCCAATTGGCTACATTGTTTGAAGAATGTAATACAAATGTAAAAATTGAAATTATCAGGATCAATATTAGTATCATAATTTGTGGAAGTACCAAATTAAATATTCTGTGAAAAGTGTGATTGAGTTGACTTTAATACCATATTAGCATCGGTGAGGTTTCAGCAAGTAATGATCAGCTTAGGAAGACGGTTGAGCATATCTATCTACGTATAGGTCATGCACGTATGAGTATCAAACATAGTTGAATGTTTCAGTTCACAGTCTAGGAGGACATTTTCACATTCCGAAGTGTGTGTATATGCCTTCAAAGTTGTATAATTTGTCTTTTATTATCCCAGAAAAATGACGATTCAGTCTGTGCAATATAGCCATCGCTCAGTGAAACCGCTGCTTATGATTCCACGCGCTATTTCACTCTGCAGCTCTTGAAAAATGTAAATTCCTTCTTTCCCATTCTCACTACCACCCCCGCAGTTCAAGAATTTTCTCGACCGTTATTTATGCCACTCACCTGGGGTATGCAGCTTTTTTACTTTCTCCTTCCGACTCCGTCTCAATTACCATAAGCCGGAAACCTATTGAATTAAATGGCCCCCGCGTATAAGTGGGAGAAAGCAATTTTTCCCAAGATCTCTCGGGAGTCAATCGTAACGTATCTAATGAAACTCTTCAAGTAGAAGAGCATCGTGGACTGAGCAGTAGTAGTGCTAGCGAAGCAGCAGCTTCCATATTAATTTCTTTTAATTTCCTCTGTTTTCCTTATTCTCGCTTTGTGGGTCCGAGTTCTTTTCTCATTTGGAATGACGATCCCCAGTTTCTTCCATTCGCCCTCATTCTCAATCTCTTCACTTTATACGGGTTTGGATCGGGCTATTGCTGGAATTGTTGTTCAATTAAGAATGCCACTTTTTATAGGAAGCTCACGAACCTTTATCAATGAAACGGGATAGTTCAGTTTAAATGAAGACAGAAGACTTTACTTGGGATTCAGTTTGAACTATGAAGCCAGTATGGGGTGGCATCACCCGTTAATGGATCCTCACTATAAGTGTGTATTAGATGGGTTTCCTCATTAGTTCGTGGAAACCTCAGAAATGTTACCGGTTATTAACAACACATAATATCATCTTTCGACTGAGAATTTTAATAAATCAAAATGAAAAGGGGACTCCATAGAGGTTTTGAAGAGGGAATCTTGACTTTGTCATTGTTACACAAGTAGGGAGGCTGAAAGGAAGAAATGGCACACAGATGATGTTGTTAATACCTGTAAAAACATTAGAATTGAAGTTGGTTATGATCATCATAGGATAAATACTCTGAAGGAACAGGTAAAGTCGTTAACACAGCATTTGCAGTATTTGCAACAAGTAGCAAAACAACATAATGCAAAGCATTATGCACGCGTTAGCATTAGCGTTTGCATTGATAACGAAATAGCATGAACAACTAATTTCAAAGTCTACCAAACTGTTATCATTGAAAACTTCTACCATTCATTGGCCACTACTGCTTTCATTATTGTTCTTTACTTATGAATTATGTGTTTCTCCTCACCGGATTAATTTAATGAACATGACCTCAAAATTGAGGTCCACAAAAATAATATACATTTTATCTAGAAAATATGCACGAATAATCTGGAACGAAAAATTGTAGCTATACATAATTTTGTTCTTTCAATTCGTAAATGAGAGAGTGAATGCAGGCTAGATCCGGCTGAAGGTGATCCTAAGAACACTGAGCTTATGATAATCTATATTGCCTTAGATTTTGAGAGCCATTACGTATCTATTCCTGTACAATTCACATCATTTATCATCCATGCAAGAGGCCTTAGGTGCACGGTTATTACTAGAGTATAACTTAAAAACACGAAATACCTTCCTTCTCCAGAGATGAACACCAATTTTCCAAAGGAAAACGAAAATCTGGTTTATAGTCTGCACTGTTTCCCAATACAAGCTGACTCCTGGAGTATGACTGTATTCTGTCAACTAAGTGTCACGTGGCCCGATCGAAAGTGTTTGCTATCCCAGATTTCTATTTAGGATGCTTGGGAAGGGGGGGCTCGGCAGAGACGGTCGCAACTATGAACCTCCCGGTAAGAGGCTTAGAGGATCGTGCGCAGTGCTCTCCGAGGATCTACTGTTATTATCGAGAGAGGGAGACAGGGTAGAGGAAGGGGAAATTGAGAGAGTGAAAGAGAAAACAGAGTCAGAGAGTGAGATATTGAAAGAGTGAAGAGGTATCCAGCGTGAGGAGGAGCAGGGACGGAAAATCATTACGTAGGTGCTAAATACTGTTGGACAATACTTTATACCTTGTCAAAAAATATAACGAAAATATATTTTTCTAATGGTAGTAATTAGATAAGCTCATTGAACTATACAGGTACTGAACTATGCATGCAGAAAAAACGCTTCTGCTTGTTTTCTGAGAGTTGCTCCTCTGCGGAATTGAAGATTGGGGGACAGTGTTATGAGCAGTTCATTCGTCCAAAATCCTTCGGGCTCATCGGGATATCGCCTGCTAATTGCCTTCGATCAGTTCTCATTCAATTCATGGAGCTAATCAACATCAGAATCAAACTAAAAAACGCTACCGTTTTCTCTGCTAAGCCGATCAGTGGACTACCAGAACTGGACTGTAGAACCAGAGTCCATCCCTTCACTATAAATCCACGACTAGAACAACTTAAGGCTTCAGCCAGCCAAGCAGTATACATCAGACCCCCAGTTCTGCATCCCGACCATCTACCAGACCTTGAAAAAAAAAAACCCTGATTTTTTCAAATGGTGAGCTAACGATTATTATACAGCAGTAGACAGTGGTCTCATTCGATTCACGGAACTAATTTCTATCTGAAAATAACTACCATCATGCATCGACAATGTTTTGAGATTTCGATGTTTTAATTATTGGATCCTTCAATATCCTTTAAGATTGATTGATCAAGACGTCAAGATTAATGACGAATCCCGCATAGACTTATGTTTGTGGTGCTGAATTTAGCAAACTTTGCTCCAGTAGTTTCGACCAGTATTACAACACGTGTGCCATGGTTATTGTCTAGTGACAGTTTCCTACAAACCGTATTTACCAGTGTAAACCAAATTAAGTAAATCATTGTAGATGATTCGATTAGTTAATAACAATCATAATGTACAGTTGCATTTAGTTTCTGGAATACGTAGTTGCGGAGAACAGCTCCGGCCGGCATACGCTGATTGATGGATCTGATTTATTATTTTCAATTCTGAACATTTTTAATCTACCAAGAAAAACAATTCAAATTAAGCCCCGCTGAAAGTAGTTGGTACACGTTGTTAGGAAATAAATTTAAAAAATTGAATTAAAATTTTAAACAAAATCCGTGGGCCTTCCAAAGCTTTTTTATGGAACTCCGGACTTCAGAGACTAAATGCCACTGTATATTATTACTGTTATACCTTTTTGATGTTAAAAATTATCTGAAATGACTCACTTGATTTCTGTCATGAGGTTCAGATTTCGGTGTTCGGTTTGTAGAGACTGTCGGTAGACAACAACAATCGTGAGTCGAGGGTGTAAAAGAGCTGCCGTTAGTGGGTTTTTGTTCTGGTTTGAAATTCTCGTGTAGAAATAAGTTGGAACGAATGTATTTTTGTGAAGTTGTTGAGCCAATGACCCACCATATAAGACCCCCCCCTCACCCTTAACATCCACTCTTCTTCGGTACTTTAGAGTCATTAGCTAATGGACAGCTGTGCAGTGGCACTCGAATAAGTTTCTGAACTGGGCCGAAGTTGTGTTCCATTAGTTAAGCGATGTATCTTCTCGCCTCTTAATCCTGGTTGAGCGTCGTGGGACGATGGTGAGAAGGGGAGGGTAGTAACTCTTACCTTTCCTCTGGATGGCCTAATGAAGTAGTGTGCTGATTAAGCAAATATATGAAATACGAGTTGATCATCACGTTACTGTTCTTAGAAAAATCTTGATCGGAAAATATTGATGAAGCAAGGAACAAAACAGAACTTCTGCCAAGTTGGCAGTGGTACATAAGTAAATAAGTAACATGAACATCTGAATCTTTTGAAATCGGAAAATTACTGAAAAAATGAAAACGCAATTTACTGGAGAAGGGTAACAAAAACATGAAGCAGGGTGGTTTAAACTGGAAAAATAATGTCAACTAACTGAATTTAATGGGGGGAGAAGAAATTAAGGATTTTGGTTTCGGCAGAGGACCACGAACAGAATCAAATTGGGTATTTGTAGAAAGGAAAAGATTTGCACTGCGGGGTAGCCGGTGAAGGGGCCGATGTCGATCATAGTTTCTAGCCGAAAACGGTACACTGATGAACAGGCACTGATGAACGAGGTGATACGTACTTGTGGAGAGGCACAAGATCAGCCGAGCTACGTGACCAGGTGTATTTCCCAAAAGGTCATATTCGATGTCATCATCCCCATCTTATAAGCAATATAGCGTAAGGACCTTCGATGGACATTATAAAGCGAATAGCATTATATTACGATGTACTCTCCGACTGTAAGTGTAATCTGTCCACTAGAGCCCGAAAAAATGAGGCTGGGTGAACCATTGTTAGCGATGGAGTGCATAGGGGACCATGTACATTTAAACCTAGACATTTTCGAAAATGTTTTTAAATTCGGATGAGAACTGGTGCAATTAGGCTGGTTACAACGATTTAATGTTCAAGCACGCCCAGTAGCTACTAATGCGATTATCCTATTGAAGTTGACATGCGATTATCAGACCCTTTTTTCCCGACTATCTGAAAATTTTAGCATGATCGGAAAACTGAAACCACAGAAAATTACGCTTGATGTATTTTACGTTTTCCCAAGTGCAGACTGATGTACTGATTTGTAATCAACGAAACTCAAAGGGGGACCATTTATCGTGTAACACAAAATTGTATCAAAATCAATCGAAAACTGTAGGAATTAGACTTGTTAGCAGGATTTGAGGAACGGGCTGACAGACAGACACAGATACACTTATACGAAACGAAAGTTGTTCTAAAACGCAAATATCAAGAACTCAAAAAAGAAGTTATGCAATATTGTCAGCCTGACGTTCGATGTTTCAATATTTTCGAATGTAGTCAAAAATAGCAATTCTTGCTTGACATCGACTATGGTGGGCAGGGAACTTCATTTTATCAATCACCTCTTGATTCCATTCAATTTTTCTCCGTTTTCTAATTGTTGAGTTCAGATTTCGGAAATCAAGTAAATGGGTTAACTTGGATTTCTTGAAAAAACTCATAATCCATTCAAAGATTGAGTTACCAATAAGAGATAGATATGAATTGCCTGAAGGAGTTAGTTGCCATAGGATCAGCAATGTTGGAGAAGGGTTGGCAAATTGGTGACTGATGAATCTCGAAGTGGGAGAGCGACCTAGTTTTGAAACTTTCTGTTTCGCAATGTTTCGGTTCAAGTTATTCATTAGCGGGAGTGAAAACTATCTCAGATACCGACTTGGAGCGAAAAAGCGAACTTCTAACAAGAGGAGGTCACTTCCGAGGACCTTGCCAAAGACTAGTGTCTTTGCTCTGCCTCACCCCCACTGCTGATGCTAATATCCTTCCGTTTTCATCAGCTTGAACTAAATCCATGTTCCCAACCAACCCATTTACTGCCACAGTAGAAACGCTCTTGCTAAAGTTATATTTGACGTCAGTTGTTTGTGTTTGTAATTGCTCATACTGTAATGTGTTGAGTAATCATTTTGATTGACTTTACGATTTTAGTGGCCGATAGAACCCGTTTTTTTACCGCAGGATAGCTGAATTTTAACGATGTTATATAACATTATGTCATTCCAGAGGGCAGATTATGATTTTGGTAAATAATTTACGCTTTTGCCAGAAAACTATCTATTCAAAAATAAATAATCAATTCGTTGGAAAGCACATTGAGCATAATAAATTGTTCAAGTTACAAATAAGGGCAAACAAATTATTGAACCAGGTAAAAAAAGTTTCAGTGAATCAAGAGGTGAAAGGTTTTTTTTTTTTAAATAGCGGTTTTCCGTATAACTAAGTTTGTCTTGTAAGCAGATATCTACACGTGAAATCCCAGATTTAGAAATTCTCGGAAGTACAGGCACGTTCCCCCTTTCGATGCCCGTCAATGCATTCGTTCTCGTTGAATTCTTTACCCAGTATGATTCTCCACGACACTAACTCCGATATTTCGTATTCTGGTAACATGCGGAACATTCAAGTCAATAAGTCAATTACTATAATAAATCACATCATTATAAGTCAATCGAATTTGAATGAATATTGACGCTTGAAAACTTGCTTGCACAGATGTCTGAGCTCGATTGTCTTTGTTATTGTGGTCCCCTCCTTCCTTATATCCTGGTTTCCCTCATCTCCCTTACATAGAGATAACGAGTGGGAAATCGAATTCCTCACATGCAGGTAAAAAACTTCCTTACATGCAAGTTCATGGCTTCCGAAGAACAGCGACAATTCTTGCTCACATAGTGATTTACCTTACATCTACGGACCCTAAAGTCAAGTTTCACTGAATTTATAAACTTTTGGCTCAATACTGCTTAAGATTGCCTTAAATGAACTAGGTAGAACATTCAAGAAACTGCAGTTTACCACTCAAATAGCTGCCTTGACAAAATAGCTTCTCAACCAGCATCAGTATTCAGATAATATGAGAGCAAGGTAGGGCATTTTCGACGTCTATCGTAGCTATCTTCAACCAATTCTATACACAACTATTTTATCGACCATTTTACTCAATGCATTTGATTACTCAGTGAAACAATCCTCAGAAAATACAAATACCATACAGATATTCCCATATTGTGAACTGCAGTGGTGTAACTGCTGTGCACGATGTTCATAACACTGGAGCAGGGAAAACAGGACGTTACTCTGATGGAATATTTTGGAACTTTCAGGAAAGGGCTCAAAATTTCGGTTTGACGGTCATTTTAGTAATCTGTGCGACATACATTACCGGTATAAATTACCTGTTACTGGCGATTCGTACACGTTCTTAGTGATGCCAGTGAAGAACTTTCTGCGAATCTGGCATATTCCTATTGAAAAAACATCTAGCAGAGAATAAGCTTTTTGTTTGGGATTCAACAAACACAGTGGAAACAGGAAGTATCAATAAATGTAGTCTCGAACAGTTGGGGTACCAAAGTACATAGGGTGTTTAAAGTACTTTCTTCATAAACTTGAGGAAATCAGGTAATATTTTACATCGGTCGAGGTAATGAAAATGACGAGGTACAGGTCTGAAGTACCGTACCCACCTGTAATTACACTTTTTAGTTAGAACAGCTGCTAGTACAAGAGGGTTCAATAGCAATTAAAAATACAAGTACATATTCTTGGAATTGTACTTGGGTGATACAAGGACAGTAAAAATACTTGTAAAATCGAGTGTAAAAAATCAAGTACTTACTTGCACTGTCAAATTCAAAAAGTGTGATTTTTTTTTTCACTAGATCTAAATTTGTGTTCTCGCTTTTATTCCAATTCAGTTAGTTCAGTAAAAACAGTGTGAATAGTTTTAACAGTAAACACTTCTATGAAAGTAAAGTTTTAACCAAGCACTATATTACCAGTGTACAGCGCTTGCACCCATCGTCAGAAACTGCCTGGGACCCAAGGACTAACTGCTTGGTAATTACTGGATAGGCATTGACATCCCAGTCTGTTGTGACGACGTAATGTCGTCGACCCCAGCCATAGACGGAAGGTCCACCATTCTCCACAACGATTTGGCGAATGTGAGGAGAGTCTTAACCTCTCCCGTTTTAATAACCCGAGGATCAATGGAAGCCTGTCCCCAGGTCAGGAAACGCTGTTGACAGCACAGGGCAATGGCAGATCACATGACACGCAGTCTCATCCTCTGCCCCACAGAACCGGCAGAAGGTAGTGTCAGATTTGCCCATTCTGTGGAGATGGTATGGAAAGTGCCCCATCAAGAGCCCCGTTACTATACGTATCCCCCTTCTTCCTAGACTGAGCAGCTCGTTAGCTCTCTTCCTGGAAAGCTCAATGAATTGCTTTGCCTGCCTCTGTCCCCTAACACGGAGCCAGCAGGCAGTACTCTTCTTACTCTCATTATACTTCACAGCTGAATTGTGGCTGATATGTTGAAGGCCCATTAGTCAATGTCTATACGAGTGCCTGGTCAGCACACCGTTGTGGGTAATAACAATACTAATAAGGCTATCGAACATCTGAATGCGATTTTTGATCTACCGATGTCAAAATACGGGATTTCGAAGAGTTGTTTCGCCTTGTCCAACTGACTAACCGAATGGACGGTTCCAACCGACTCTTCAAAATCAAATGAGCCAAGCCCTGAGTACTTACCAACTACGTTTGTCAGTCAAGTATGCTTGTTTTCCGAGATGATGCTAGTTGTAAGTTCTTTTGCAATTGAAATTAATGGGAGGAGACAGTTGTAATCATCAAACCCGATGATTACAGAAGTTATATCACCAAGGGGAACAGCGTATGATGCTGAGTCGTTACCTAACTTACAAAGTTATTCCGAGGTCTCTCGTTCATAGGAAGTGTGTTTTCTTAACGTTCTTCTCGCTATTATAATCATCAAATAGTTAGAATACCGTGCCATTTCATTTAAACAGTACTGAGCAATACGAATCCTGCTGCGGTATGATCGAGGGAATCAGAGATGGTTGAAATCTCGTCTTGGATTACCGCTCTTGAAATGCGACGACGTTGATTGCCAACGAACTCAAAGACTTCCTCCTTATTAACCCCTTGTGTAATATAAGACTTCGGGTGAAACTATATATCTACTGGAAATGTTCCCATTTAGTTGAAACCTGTGTGATACTTCCAACGGCTGGAGGCATTTTATTTACTCGGCCGATGTCTATTTCAATGGTATTATACATTTTAATACACACAACTGTAGTGGCTTCTATCTCAGTTAGTAAAAAGAAAATAGTGCTATTCATCACCTGCGGCTTGTTGTTACCGATTTCCACACCACCATTATTTTGCCATACGTCAGCACCACATCTTATACTCCCTAATTAGTGCTGCCTAACTTTAGAAATCAGTGTGTTCTTTGAATGAGTGGCCTCCATCCTTTAATTATGCCATATTATTCCTCGTGAAATTCCAGCAGATTCGGTCGATTTCCCGATAACAAAGATTAGTTGAATTTTTTATTTTTATTAATTCTGAATGTTGATTTATTGATTCTTTTGAAGTTTTTAATTTATACGGCTTTAGACAAGGCAAAAGCCTTAATAAAAATTTAAATTGGCAACCCACTGCGGAGGTTTTAATGTAATTAAAACGTATGAAACAAACTAGCATTGGAGTGAGTTAATTGAAACGAAAACTAATGAATGTTTTACATTTATTTTCGAACCTCTATCGGTTACTACATTCCTAGCATTTCTAGATGGTACGTTAAAAAAAACTCACATTGCTAATCGCTATCGGAATACTTTTCATCGCATACTTGGAACATTGTAATTGAATTCGTGCAAGGGTTGAAAAAAAAGGACCAACCTCAGGGAATTTCCCGGCTTTTAACTCGTTTTATCGACTACCTTTATTGATTATGCCTCGATTGAACTATGTTGAAGATGAAGGTTTCAAAAACCCGCTCCTCCCTTTACTTGAACTTTTGATCCACCTCTCCACTTCGCCGCCTCCACAACTAATTGGAGCCCTTTAAAATAAATCAAGTGTAAAAGTTCTCAGAGTGGCGACGAGGTGAGGGCCGGGGATGAGAGTGGTTGAGTGGGACAGGGAGGGGGTATCGAAAAAGAAACCTCACTCAGGAAGGAGAGAGCCAGGATTTCTCTTTGACTAGAGACAGCCCTGGGAAGAAGGGAAACAGCTCTAATCACCACTTTCTTCAAAAACTCCTCGATGAGCTACTTGAAAGAAAAAAAAAAGAATGAATGAAGACTTTTTTTTATGGCGGTGAACTAGCGGGCGAAAAAGCGCCAAGTTTTTCTTTTTTCTACGCCGTCAAGTTTCGAGGCCAAAGCACAATACGACTAGGCAGTATTGTTGAAGGTTTTCTCGTGAGTGGAGTATCAATAGAAGTGACTGAAGTTTCTGCCAGTGTCCTAACAAAGACAAAAGACGATGGCAACTATCCCCACTCCTCTTTGTAATTTACAAAATGACCGGCCCGGCGGAGGGGTTAAAAAAAAACCTTGTCGACCCGGGCCCAAAGTAGCGGTGTTCTTGTCACAGTAATTTTCCTCGTTGGAATGAACGATCAGTCGTTTTTCTCTCAGTTTTTCCCCTCTTTATAACACTTTCCGTTTATTCGCCCGTCAAGTGAGAATTGATTGACTCGAACTGAACCCCCCCCCCCCCTTTCATTATTGCATTCAATAAATTGTAACCGAACGAAAAAAAGTGGCAGTCGGACCTGAAGCAAGAGCGAAAAGAGGACGTTTCTTGATGAAGAGAAACATTTGGAGCCGATAACAATATTGTTAACAATCGGGCACTGTTTGCTACGGCTTCAAAAGTAAACTGCGGCCAAAAATCCTCCCTGGAATCGTCAGGGTACTTTTTTGCAACACCTGTACTTTAGACAATATGTACAGGTAATTTGTAGAATTTCCTCACTTTTTCCCAAAGGGAGGTTTGTTGGACGGCTAGAAAAATTCGAAATTCTCAAGAGGGGTGACTACGTGAAGCTCCCAGTCTCTCTCTTTTCCTCTCTCGAGGCGTTTCAAGCCTTATCGGTTATTTGAATAGGCTGGCTCTCAGTGATCGTCGTACAACCAACCGTATCCACGTGTGTAGCATTCGGTACTTGTCGCGATCGCGGTGCTTGATGCTTTGGTCAAATGTCATACTGATATTTACACCAAAATAAACACAGAAGAGGGGGATCGTAGGTGAAGTAGATCCATCAAAAAGAATGTGTGGTTAGAGAAACTAATTGAGAAATACGATGAGCACACCATCACCCTTACCCAATTCATCAAAATAGTTCTGTTAACCGTGATGTTTTGTTCACCAAGCTTCCTCGTGATCTACTCTGATGTACCATGCAGTTCATTTACGATGAAATTGAAGAGAATTTTATTGATTACTGAACTTCGTGGAGAAAAGAGTTCTTTTTCTAGGTGGTTGCGGTAAATGGTTGCGCATTGCCTACAGTGTAGGTCACTGCAAATCAAGTAATCAATATTATTTAAGTATTAACTGATTTTCGCATGTAGGTGAAAAATGAAATGAATTGAAAAATTTTTCTATTTCTCCATGGTATACAATAAATAATGCAATGATACATTTAGGATTTTCCCCACTTTTTGAACACAGTTCAATGCTAAGGGGGAGTTATCTTTCACAACGGTATTGATGGCCCTAGGCAGCTGTCTAATCAAAATAGCTAAGCTAAAATACAAATGTTGTGAGGCACATTTTAGTCGACTTAGAGGCACAGGATTAACACATTGTGTAGTCAAACGAAACGCATATGAGTTCATAGTCTGGGTGTAGCTGAAATCATGGGAATGCTTATGGAAGTACATAAGTGCAGACTTTATACAGGGTGTCCCGCGTATGATCCAAAAAACTTTGCTCACGTATTCAACAACTAGTTTCCAACAAAAAGTGCTTCTTAGAGTTTTTTTTAGAGGCTTCGTTTTTGAGTTATTTCACTTTTACGATTTTTTTCGTGTTTTGTTATTCAAGGTCCTTGAAGATGAAATATTTTATTATCTGGAAGATATATCCCTGGAACAGAGAAGGGGTGTATGGTTTCAAATGGATGGGTGTCCAGCTCACGCCAGTGAAGGAAACAGGGCCCCAGCGGGGCGGAGCGTCTCTCAGGGCAACCGACCTGCTCCCCTCCTCGGGGACTTGGAATATACGATTTTTTTACTTTCCGTATTGCTTTTATACTCCCTCTTGCGTTATTCACCTATTTATTTTTAACCTGCGTAGCAGGGCCTTTAAACTAGTATTGTATATAAAGGTACATACAATGTGCCCTAACATTGTCAATAGCAACAACAAAAGTTGATTTGGTTGTAATTTATTAACCAAATCGGAATCTCAATTCCATTTCACCCTCCTTGTTTCACACTGGGCCATTTTCTCGTCTTGCGGGCCATTCTGAGGGCTCTGCAAACTGAGTAGAGGGAAATCTCACTGAAGGCCGAGGAAACAGAGAAGAATATTCGGCTCCCAAAGTCCGCGGAGGGTCCGGGCCAGAGTAGTTTTCCAACTCCCCGAATACTTTTACAGTCCACGACACACATTCTCGGCGTTTCATGTTTCTCAGAAAGCCCGAAGCAACAAAAAGTTTCCTCAGAAATTCGTTGCAATGGATCTCAATAGGAAAAGAATAGTTGGCAAATTTAAACGCTAATTCTAAGAAAACAGTTATATCTGCGATATACTTCTGAATATTAGTATTATTTAGTCAGCTTACGTGAATTTATCAATTGAATTCTTATGTTACCATTTGCCCGGCAAACACCTACTTTTGCACATAATACTTAGATGCAAAACATTACAGGATATTATACTGTGTTGTATAATATGTAAATTATATTATACTGTATTGTATATAATATTGTATAATTCGAATTTTTGGCTTATTATCGAATTGAAAATTTTGGCTAATTAATTCGAACATTTGGCACAAATCAATTTTAATATTTTTGGCATCTCAATTTAAACTTTAGGCGACTCAATTTCAACTTTTGGCATACCACTTCGAGCTTTTGGCACATCAATTTACACTTTTCACAAACCCAACTAATTCCACCCTATATAATGATCAATAAATGTTTTTTTTTCTCTCTAAAAAAAAAAAAAAAAAAAAAAAAATAATAATATATGTACAGTATATTATACTTTTAAGTATGAATGTCAGTAGGGTTCTAGTGAATTTCACTTCGGCGGCAAGTCAGTGGCTGTTTCCATAAACGAACAACAATAAAATCCTATTTCGCAACATTAAACTGCTCACACCGTATTTACTTAATTGGCGTGCTAGTTCCACGACTCACCGTTTCACAGTTTGAATTTTTCAGGTTAGCTGAACTGCATTAAATTAAATTTCGACGGTAGACATGGAATCGTGTGATTTAAAAAAAAATAAATAAAACAATAACAGAAATGTGTTTTCCAGTTTTCACTAGTTTCATACATAGAATTTTTCAGGTTAGTTCAAGTGCCTAAAACTGGATTCCTCTGGTGGTAAGATTACCTGCTAATTATAAACCCATTACAGTAAGAATGGAGATTGGCTTTGGAAATAAAAAACACCAACATCACCGCACCATCATCAATAATAAATCAAGAAGCCATCTTGGAATGGCAAACCATGCTGCGAGAAAGGCATTAGAATCAAGTACCTCTGAATGGGTTTATTTTTCTACATGCGTAACATGCTTCATGAAAATGACTCCGATTTCAAAATGAAGACACCACCATCGGCATCAGCAATGGACCTAATAATCACTAACTCCAAACAGCTAGATAGGCTTTGGTATTAGTGCAGGACAGAATGATGCTTTGGAACTAGCTACCTCGGTCAGAATCGACAATCCAATTAAGAGACTTTTACCCTTGATTATGAGAATGGCGTGCCTAGCAATCAGTACTGAAGAATCAGCAAGTTCTATTGGAATCTAGAACCCACAGTGGAATCAATGACTCCTGACAGTAAGAAACGTTATTGCTTAGGTCATAACGTTAGTACAGCATAAGATTACGCTTTGGAATCAGCGGCCTGAATCAGAATCAGGAAGCCTCTTCGGAATCGCAAATCCCAGACAGTGAGAGTGCTGATTGCCCAGGTGTTCAGATGAAACACTGGAATAAGCTGTTCCAGTTGTTCTGGGGGAGTCATTGACATCAGGAAAATACTTCTATCGGCATCAGCAATACACTAATTATTACAAACAGCTGGTAGTGAGAAAGGTGATTGTCTTGGAATTAGTACAGTATAGAATGATGTTTTAGAATCAGGAACATCGAAATCAAGAAGCCACTTCGTAATCACAAACCCCTTAATGCGAGAAAGGTTGTTGCTTGGTAATTAGTTCTGCATAAGACCACGCCTTGGAATCAGCAACCTGAATCAGAATCAGGAAGCCATTTCGGAATCAGAAATCCATGATAGTGAGAACGGTCATATCCCAGGAATTGGTACAGCATAGGATGATGTATTGGAATCAGCCATTTTGGACCAACAAACATTGTACTCTGCTAGAGGAGTTTTTTTTTCGGAAATAGGAACCGCACAGGGTCGTATTTTGCAATCAGAAACGCTGCCTAAGATCATGAAGCCACTTAGTGGAGGAAGAGTGGTTAGGAATTGAAAATCCTGAGATAATTAGAAACCTCTACTTTATTTAGAGCATTTTATTGACCTCAACATTCACGTTAAGGATAACAAGGATGTTATTTATCACACCCAAGTTGGAAGATTAATTTACTTTCTTTCCTTGAATTACTATTTTATTGGGTGTGCGGGTACCTTCCTAAATAATTGTGTATGTGTTGTTCTATCAACAATCAAGAGTAAATATTGAAATAATGTAGTTCGTGAAATTGAAGGGAAGTTTGAACGTTACGGATGAAAGATGTTAGGGAAAGCGAGGGACAATATAGAGGTTTTATCTATTCATAGGATTTTAAACAAAGGAATGTTTCTAACCGTATGCTCACATTTCGTAAATCATAACCTTCACCACCGATCAAACTAAGTACCTACTGTAAAATCACTTTCCAATGTAAACAATCTGCCCCGTAAGACTAAGCTAATTTAGCAGCTCGCTGATTTTACAAGCTAAGATTGGAGTCAGTTGAAAATACGAGTGCAGTGAAAAACCTCTTTTTATACTCTCTTATTATGAAAAACAGAGAGCTCAAACGACGTTGGGCCCGCATAATCTGAAACTGTAATATGGAAAACCTAACGCAATTATCCTTCCCCTTCCTTTTCCCCCCACACAAATTTATGGTTCAATATCATTAGCATGAACTTTCTTTCACAAACTCTCAAAATACCTGTTTTTTTCTTGCTCCCTGCCCCAGTATACCGAGGAGAGGGACATAGTGAAAAAGTTTCATAATTTCATTAACCGCCTTGGAAAAGAGTTGGGAGATGGCTGAGGTGCGTTATTCCCCTTCCCGTTACGTGTTTTTATTCCGATGTTATACACAATCTCTTCAAGGATTATTCAAGTTCCCCTTTTTTTAGTAGCGGCGCCTAATAGCCCGGTGCCATCTTGCGTACCCACATAGCCCTCGTCCCCAGAGCGAACTACAGGGAGAGTTTAAGTTAGATAGGTAGACACGAGTATGTAAGAAACGGGTTGGTTGAGAGGGTCTATGTCCCACGAGGCTCCCACAGTCCTTGTTCGGAAAACAACTTGTTTCTCCGAGAATTGATACCCTTTGCTGCAAGTTCAATTTGAACTTAGTTTTCCCTGGAAAAAAATTTCCATTTGATCCCAAAACTTTCGGAGGTAATTTCCTTTCTTTAACCATTGATGTTTATAACTGCACGTGAGTATTTTTCATCCAACAATCAAACATTAAACTGTCCCTCTCATGTTTTCACTAGGAGAACTTGATTAACATTAGAAATTACAGCAATACCCTTTTAACGTACATTCGGACAACGTACATTTCGGTTAACGTTCAGACTTACTCTTGAATATTTTGTCCGCATAATGAACAATTTTCCGGAGAACGTACAAAGTTAGGCTGAACAAATTTTTCCGAATTCCGAATTTGGCCCGTGGAAGCAAATGTATTTATTTATTGACTATTTTGTTTGATCCTTTCTTCACATTCATTATTTCTTCAAATGTTAATTACCGTACCCTTGTCCCATCGGTATAAAAAGGTTGAGGAGTTGTGACGATTTAACCTCCTACATCATTGTCAGCTGCCACCTCAACCATTTCTGTTGCTGCAGCTTCTGCAGTCGTGATTAATGCATTTATTTTTTTTATGCCTTATTTTTTCTTTATTTGTATATATTTCTTCTAATAATACTGTATTTACACTTTAATTGTTGTTATTTAGCAATAATATTGCACAAAAAACCATTGAAATGGGTGGGTGTGGGGAGAGTACGGATTAATCGCTATTTCCATTATTTTTTTATGGGATTATTAGGTCTGCAGTACGGACATTTCGCTGAAGCGGACATTCTCCAGGAACGGATTATGTACGTTAATCGGACCACTACTTCATTTAACTTTTCAGTCGACAATAAATATCCATTCCGTCCCACCTCCCAAACACGTAGATGCTATGGGCCGAAAACTAGTCAAAAACACGGGTTTCCAAGGTTTTTACAAACATAGGCAAGTGAAGTGTAATTTCAATGTACTTTTGGATTCAAAACAAACGAGTCATCTTTGATCACGCGTAGCGACCTTTAGGGCCAGGGGTACAAGACTCGTTTAAACTCAATGCGTCTATTTAAACGGTAGATAGTTCATGCCAGGTGTACCAGTTCTAAAACCACGGTTGTAGCTGTTGATAAGAGCTGAGCTCTGCTTAAAGTAGAACGCCCGTGAGTGACCGTATAAAATCAGTTCTATTGGTTTTTAGATGAGAATTGGGTTTATCCACAAGATATATCTGACGATGAGGGGACTTTGGAGTTGACAGAAGTGTTTTCAATCATACAAAAATATTAGTGGAATTTAAATGACAACTGCACCCCAACCGCACAAGGGATACCGTATAGTTGTGGGATTTCCATTTGTGCTAACTTTTGAAAATTCTCTGTTTCTTCTTCGGAATACATTTTCAATACATTAATTCACTCTTAAGCGTTACAACGCATGTAGAGTTTAAAAATGTGAAGTGGGGAGATAAAACATGTGATGGATATGGTTAGTTGGCCCTTCCCGATTTTAGATTCCGACGCCTTCGGAGATGAATCAGACGTTACCAAGCGTCTGGTTCATCCTCTGAGCGTGGCGGAGCATAATAATGCATCCACCTCCTTGGAAGGGGCAACTATACCAATCCATCACCCTCACAAACAATTGTCTATATCCGTCTGGTGCATCAGATTACTTTTCCAACTTTCTTGGGATCCAATGTACTCAACTTTCGTGGTCACTAATTGTGTTTCTCCAAGTAAAACTTGGAAGGGATGTATGACATTATTTTCACTCACAAGCTGAACAATTCGACAACCATGTAACGAATCGTTTACAGATGCCGTCGTTTAGGGAAGCCTTAATCTATTCTTTATTTATTTCACCTACATGCAGATTGACTTGGAAAGAACCCACAGAATTAGCCACATTGGCCTTTCAGCTGTTCAGCTGACCTTTTAATCTGCGATATCCGTCCACCTACGCCTAGAGGTACATGAAAGGCCTTAGAATTGGAGTTAGATATATGACTTTTTGCACGTGGACTCCACTTGGGTCTACGGTTTCTAACTTCTTGCAACGACGACAGTATCAAACGCGTAATTTTTATCGCCTTAAAACTAGTCAAAATCGTGCCAAAAATATGGTTTTCTACGTTTTACTTACATAGTCAAATGGAGTGTCATTTCCCAGTAATTTTGGACTCAGAATCGACTGGAAAATTCACCCATAGCAAATGATTGATATTTCTCAATCAATAAGTAACTATCCAAACCTCACAATGGTACAAGAAATCACGGATTATTCAAAAATAATAAGCCCACGGGTTAGAATTTGCAGCGAATGTTTTAGGCGGCTTTCACACTGGTTAAACAAGAGACATCAGACATCAGACCAGTAGACAGGCGACACGCTTCTTCCAAATCAAACCCATTGAAATGATCTAGAGCTTTCACATTGGAGAGACACGTGCTTCATGTTTTCTGGTAACTCGAGACAAGTGTCTGAAGAGATCTGGCAGGTTGGAATTCGAGGCTGGTCTAATGTCATTGAGGGTTAGGCTGCTACGGCAGGCGTCCTTGGGTGCCAGGCTCTCAAAACACGTGTCTGTTGTAATTTTTTGTGATTCATATTTTTCAGCAGCTGTTGTTTCGCAGTTACAGCTCTTCTGAAATGGGAATCCTTCTTCAGAAGAGCTGGTTCCAATCAATTGAATAACCTCTCAAAAGTTGATATATCCATTTTGAAGTTGGCTTGGAACTTCTGTGAATGGGATAGGAGTTCTTCGGACAACACATATGGGTTGTGGTCCTCCGCATTTCGTCAGTAGATATGAACCCACAGTCGAGCCCCGAATACTTCTCCTTGCAGCAACAGCAATTAGTGACCCATCATATGATCATGAACTCATTTTCGACTCAATTTCGACAAGATGGCTTGCTTGACTGAATTGTAAAAGGGTTTGTCTAATGTTTCAAGTCGCGTGTCTAATTTCTCGCGTCTAACCATTCTGAAAGCGCTACAAGTTGTGAATATCAAACTTTTTTTAAGCGGTTAGCGTATCGATTCTTTCCGCTATCTCTGACTGCCCCGCTTACAGAACCTAAAATCTTAAATGAATAATTTAAGCTGTGGATAAGACGAGCCCTGGAGGATTCATTTAGACGAGATAATTTATTTCCATGTTAGTTAACGCTCAAGATCCAAGCATCGCCCATTTGTTCCCCATTTAACGCAGTATCCCAAGACATTATTCCTCGTAATCTACTTCCGGGTGATATCGCATTAAGCTTTACGCCGCGTGAGACATCCTTTAGCCGGTAGTACACAGACGCCCTCTGTTGTCCTACGTCACGGTATTACACGTGCCAAACACATCGCGACCTCGTCAACATGCCATGTACCTCATTAATATCCTTTGACGCGCCTCTCCCTGCATTCCATCCACAACCCAGAGCTCCTCCAAGCGATTCAATTTTGTTGTTTCAACCTGCCTCTGTTTGCCGGCACGAATGCAAATGAACCCTAAGCAAACTCAGTTAGCACCAGTGTAAACATTCCAATAAGCTGGATCAAGTGATCACTTTAACGAAAACTCCTCGTTTTATAAGCTGAATTGTTTTGCGGTTATTAGTTTTGGCTCCCTAAACTTCTTAAGACAACAGGCGGTTAGGTTTGCTTTTTCAAAAGTTTCGTTCGGCGTTGATTATAACATTCGATTCCTGCTCATCCAATTATTCCCTTCAGTAACGTTCCTCGGAGACCTGGTGTATCATCGCTTTCAGTTATCGAATAATCACCACAATTACAAACTTATCGCTGAAAACAAATTAAAAACTTCCGCTTTTCGATCTATTGACTCAAACAACTTCCCAATTTTGTTTGAGAGCTTAATTATTCAATCCTTAATCAAATTTATTGACTTCTCATATTCAATCCAATGTATCTTGTACACTAGATCAAAATGTATCCAAGATGAATTGCAAATGTTCTCACCTGATTATTATCTGTTGATTTTTGTTGTTGTTTCATTGAAAAAGAATGTAGAGACTGAGTTAGATTAACCACAGCGGTTTGTTTTTTATATTTTCAAAATCAAACGATATTACAATGTTGGTTCATTATTTACAGCAATACGATTAGTAATCGTATCGTAAAGATTTCGTATAACCGTCTTCAAGTGTCGTCATTTTACGTTTCAAGGTGCGTAGATTCCAAGTCGGTGTGGCCGCTGCATGAGTGGCCTTAGAATTGATGTAATTCTAAGGGTTCTAGTAATTCTAAGTAATTCTAGGGTTCTAGTAATTCTGGTAATTCTAAGGTCTAGTTCGTCAAAACGTCTAACCAACCCGAACGCTTCATACGCTTCTAGAAGCTGCTGTCCAAATATTTGCCGAAAACGGGGTTTTTCTAGATTTTAGCTGACATTTTATCAAGTAGGGTGTCTTTCCATTGTAATTTTTTACTCAAAATCGACTGAGATAGACCCCAGATCAGTAGAAATCCAACCAAAGCAAATATTTGACATTTTCGAATCTAAAAGGGACAGCCCGAACCTCACAATGCCACGAGCAATCAAACATAATGAAAAATATGCATTATTTTTCCAGTTTAAACTTTCCTGCTGCACGTTTTTGTAACTCTCCTCCAGTATATTGTATTTTCTTAATCTATGTGTGAAAGTTTGGAAGTGATTTAACGAAAAATGAGATAAACTAATCTTGACTTTTGTTACACGGGTAATATTGTTCATAACTAGTGGTAAAAATTGGAAAGCTCAACTTTCAGAAATGAGGTGAGTAGGAATTGATAGCCACAAACAGAGCTCGGACCGCGCTCTCCTGAAACGGGTGCCTTTATTGAAGTTTTATGCAAGCGTAGCTTTGTGATACGGGATATCATCCCTGGATGATCCCTGTTTTTCGACTTTGGGTGATCTTGAAGTTAAATCGTTTAGCTACCATTATCATACTGTGCTTCTACTATAACTTCGTTATCGTGGGTTATCAAGGATTCCAATTATATGAATTCATTGAGTCTTTCAAAGCCGGCTACATAATTCACTGAGAGTAACACCGAATCGTTACCTATTTGGTGGTAAGTGTGTGGTAATTTACATGATACTCGTATTATCCATCATCATACTCTGAAATGAAAGTGCTGCTCCACAATGATTTTGAAAATATATTTGATATCCATGCATTTTGTTTTACGTGATGTCTTGAAACAGAAAGTTCCAGTGATGCAGCATTATCTTAGGACCGAATAGTCCAAAATTATCGTATTACATTCATGTTAAATAGGGTTGAAACTTGAGCACTTTCTGGACAAAAAAAGTTGCTTTTTCAATTTGACTGCGAATGTATCAGTTTTAAACAGTATTCTTCTACTTAAACCAATATTTCAGATTTTAATCGATTTTTTTGGATATTTAATGAAATTTAATTACAATTTCCGTCATGAGCTTCAGCTTCAATTTTCAATGACCCAATTCATAGCTGAAACACTTTTTTGAGTAACATTCTTTGGAAAAATATATATCTCTCATCCGTTCTATTGGGGATGTTTTAGTAGATTACATGAAATATGAAGCATTTAATGTGATCAAAGAGCTTTGTTCAACGAACCCATTCTTTGTTTTGGTATGATTGTTTTTTTTAATGTAAGAACGAAGCCTTTATCCCAGTCCTACCTAGAATTATCGTCTGGAATGATGCAAACAAGGTCATCCCAAAATTAATGACTGATAGATTACATTTACTTATAGAAAAGCGTTAAAATCGAGGAATCGTTTTAGAATGCATCAAAATGGATTTCGCTGAAGTAAACTGTTAAAAGATTGTATTTTAAAATGACTGGAGCCATTGCCGTAGCTTCATTTTCCCACGGAAATTCTCTGAAAGCTAAGAATTCCTGGCTTGAGGAATATCGTAGGCGGACATGACAAGTTGGCTCTATATCTGACAAGGGCATAAATGCATTTCTTAGTCTTCTTACCCGAGACAGCACGTAACGAATGAAGACATTATTTATGGATTAGTCGGCAATAAGATTGGCAGGTTCCTAGAGGGATTGACAAGTAGGCGAGCGGTGCACCCGACCAGGTCTGAGGCAGTAAAAAGGCAGTGAAAGGAAAAAAAAAACGGGCGTAGCCCCGGGCAGCTCGGGCTCACCCGAAAACGTTCAGAATTTGGTTTATTCACGGTGGAGCAGGTTCATTGCTCACAGATTCGTTCCCTTTGAGAGCTCTCGAACCGCCTCGTAAAACGGAGGGGGCTTCAAATTTAATATAATAACCCTTAGAGGGGGACTCTATCACCGGCTCAGCTCCGCACCGGGGGCTCGTTTCCAGCGGTGGAAGGTACTTTTTTATGGGTTCATGGGCGGGCATTGTCATTGTTATGAATGCCGTTACGTCCAGGTTCGGCCCTCAGGAACGCGGCTTCAAGACGGTCGCTGCCGGCTGATGGAGGTGATTTGAAGGGGAAGGGAAATTGAGTTTTAGGATTCATCCGGAAATACTGCCGTTCTATTGAAACTATCACACTTAGTCCCTTTAAATTGTTGTATCAATGAAATAAGTGAGGCTATTTCTTAGCAGTTTCATCTTGAGTGCAAAACAGCAATAAAGTAAAACAACGAATATTGATAAAAATGTGGACTTTCAACACAAAAATAAAGAGTAGTAATGTGAAAATGTATACAATGATTTTCTTTTTATTATTTCAACTAATGAACTTCCGTAATATACAACGAAAAACCAACACTTATACTCCAGCTCCCTCCTTTCTCAAAAGTTGTTGGTTCACGTTTCAAGATATGTTGATTAAAATAATAAAATAAAAACCGTTGTCTATTTTCTCGAAATAAATAAATTGCAATGTTGAATCAATAACTGAACGGACATCACGGAGGACGCAGGTTTCTTTATGCTTTGTATTGAATCAATGTTACAAGACGAATTGACAATCACTAAATTTTTATCTGGACTGAAGCTGAGGGGCATTGTTATTGAATTGCACTCCAAATTTTGCTTCTGATGTATTTTGAATTTGTCTTGGAAGGTTGATTGACCGGTTGTGGTGAGGGTGGGGTAGGTGAGGACGTGAAGAGGATTTCAGAAGTTAGGACCGTTGGAAGGTACTTGCGAGGTAGCTTTATCTGAGAAGTGAGTTATCTAGGCGGGAAGTGTATCTCGTGGAGTAGGTTTATCGGGTAGGTGAGATAAGCGCCAAGAGTGAGGATGTTGGGTCGCAACAGGGTTGAAAGAGTGGATGCAGAGGCTGGATGGTGGTTGGTCGGGATGAAGAAGAAGGTATCCTTTCCACCTAGCCCCATGGGGGCGGTGGGAGAGCGGGCGTGGATGAAACAATGCCTTCCCAGTCCCCGCCCTGAAAACCCGCACTCCTCTCGCTAATTGATCCTTAAATTCACACACACCAAAGCATCTCCCCCTCTCAGGCATCTCCGAGAACGGGCCGAACCATCTTCACTTTCTCCGAGAGAGATATCCCACTAGCCCACTTTCCATTTTGGCTCTGCCTATAAAATATCCCCCCATCCTTTGCTAAGAAACACACTCCCCGAGGGCCCTCTCTCTTTCTTTCTTTCTACTTTTCTTCCTCTCTCTATTTCCCTCTCTCAAAAACGACTGGGTATATACAGATATTTGAGACATAGTGAAATAAAAATGGATTGCAGATAAACCATGAAAATACTGCAAATTATAACACAGAAGTTTACAATTTCAACATTAGTGAATCCTCTTAAATCACAGAGGCACCCCCCTGTTTATTTTAGAATAGCAGTCACAATGTAAATACTTGGGCTGCCCCCAACAATTTTTTCTTGATGGATTACAAAGGTTCACCTTTGAAAATAATAAACAAAAATTGTAAATCTATGCATATACATAGATAAAAATAGTTCAATTCGAAATAATGCACGAATATTGAAGTCATTGGTACTCCCTTCATATTTGACGATTGTTCTAGAAATATTGGTGTTTTTGTGAATGAATACCTTGAGTGGGATCATCAAATTAAAGATTTGTGTAATAAGGTTTACAAAGGACTTCAACAATTTGGATGTCTTGCCAAACATTTTGTCTTTTTTCTCAAGGGGTTTAAATGAACTTAGTTCGGTCTTTATTGTTTTCCATAATTGACTAAGCAGCTATAGCTTACTGTGACTTATCGAAGGAAGTATAACCAGGCTTCATATAGCTCGAAATGTTACGGGTTGAAGCTACGGTTTAGAAGTTGAAGGTTCTCTTGTAGGTAATGAATGGAAATAATACATGTTGAGTTTTTCATGTTTTGTGAAAAAAAAAAGTCTCGTTCATCATCATTCCATCTGCAATAATATTAAAATATTTAATAATAATTTTAGTAAATTTATTTTAAACGCCTGTGTAGATATGCTTAAAAAAGTATTCTTATTGAGGGAATAGTACAAAACTCTACCAGCAACGGGATGAACTTGTTGTACAAGGTGTGTCATTTTCTTATGAACTAAATATACTTGTTTTATTTGCATTTGCTTCCACCACGTATATCATACATTTTTACTTTATTAATATTATTCCAATTTTTAGAGATCTCACTTTTGTTGTGTAAAAATTTATACTCATGTCTTGTGATTCTCGTTAAGGTCCTAATTACGTCACCTTAATAAATGAACGAATCAATCAATCATTCTTTTCTCTCTCTTTCTTGTATGATATCAGTTCAAAATTACTGGAATTCAGTTATGATAGTACGCTATCTCATAACAGTAGATGTGAATATAATATTAGTACAATCGAAGAACTTGCATGTAGATTAAGTTGCTCTATTGACCGCCGATTCAACTGAGTAATAGTGCATGCTTACCACGAGTTTAATCATTTCTGATTAAAAGTTCTAAAATATAGGGTTACGCAGAATCTTATGAAAATTGTATATCCTTTTTTTTCTGAAGTATTTTTATTTTATTAATGTATAACTATGAGAACGAGGGAATCGGTAATTATTATATTGAGAGGGAGCAAATACAAATGTTAAAAGACCTTCCCACTCAGGCTACCAACAAATGATAATGAGTACCAGGAACGGGGTTTCTTCCCTTACTCTTCAAACGTGGCTTTCCACCTTCGGTTCCTTTCATCTCTTCGCCTCCACGGTACAAAAGGTTAGAGAGAAACTCAGTTTATCGAACTGGAAACCGACACTAAAACCACATTGTTTTGACTAATGTTGAACGGCGAATAAGGTGTGCTGAGAGGGGTTTGGCTAACAAAAATAAGGAATACAGATGGAAATAGGAAAGGAGTGACACCTTGGGGTGTGGTAATTACGATGACAGCGGTAGAATCAAACTGGTGATGACGAAACCTCTTGGGAAAATCAAATGGGTTTTACTTGAAGAGTGACTCAGAGGCATTTAGGTGATCATGGAGTATACATGAGTGATCAATCAAACTCGTGCTTTTCCGATGTCCCTGAGAGAGGTCCATTAGCTCCCATTCTCAAGGTCTATAAATAAAAGAAAGGAAAAGGAATGAGGGTGAAAAAAAGGTGATACGGCAATACCCTAATTCAATTGAGGAAACCCATTGAAGTTTTTCTCACTGACGATTTCTTCGAAGATTGCTTATCATTGTTTGATCAATACATCTGCCTGTCCCCAGGAATGGAGGTTAAACGCCTACCTCATTCTCAAAAAGTGTCTTAGAACACAACCCAGGAGCTGTCAGTGACTGATCGATAATTTCCTAATATCAACATACATGGGTACAATCGCGACACCGTCATCTACATTCCCTTCCAATGCACCATGGATCAGTTTCGAAACAAATTAGCTGATCAGCACATATCTTGTGATTGTCCTCTAAACGTCTCAAATACGATAGGATGACTACGACATAAATGTAACTCCAAAAACACTAACACAACGAAAGCCCCTCTGCACATAACAAAAGCTATCTAACTATGTCCTCAAATATATTATAAAAGTGACCACTTTAGTGAAGAAAAACACACAGTTTTAACCTTCCGGCGGGCGCGCAGCCGACCTCAGGTCGGCTTCAGCGCATTTCTCGAACCCCAACTTGTCTCGGGTGGCGGAAAATTCTGTTATTCACAGTAATCCTCGTTCACTACCCCTTCTACCTTACTGCGTCGCCAAGCGCTATTTTCCCGTGCATTTTCAGTTGCTATTGTCAATTGAATGTGTGAATCTCTGTTTGGCCGACCTCCGTACAGCACGCGCCCACTCATGTGAGTATTTTTTCTGTCCCCTAATCGTAAACTTTATTACTATATCTTACGTTTATTGTTGAATGTTTATTCTCTTACGTCATGAAACATACTTTCGTATGACATAGGTGAATTGTATGTTCCTTCAAAAACTCGTAAAAATACTCTTATCGAGGAAATTGGCTTATTTCTTTCGTTTTCTTGACACCACAATAACAACCTAGAAAAAGTTGAAAGAAGGCGTACCTTCCTGAGCAATTTGGCGTTTCAACTTATGGAAGCCCAGTTGAAACAGAGAGCTCAGCTCAAAAACCTTCCAAAAGATATTCAAGTCTTTTTAGTACAATATCGAGATGAGTCACTTGCTGAGCCCAGTCATAACCAACAGGATCGTAGAAAAGGACCTTGCTATTTGTGGCCGAAAAAGAAATGAAATTTGACCACTGTCAGATGTGCGACTTGCGAAAGATTCGTGTGTAAAAATCATTCTGAACGAGTTGTCAAATGTGGAAAATGCTCAGCTGAAGAAGATGAAGTTGTTTGGCAATAATTACGCAATTACCTGGTCACTTTTGTTATGTTCATGATTACTTTCTAAAATTTAATCCTATATATTTTATATATGTTTTTTTTTTTTTTTTAACAGATTTTGGCTGTAAAACTAATTTTTCAAGTTAAAATTAAATGTTCAATTCATTAAAACGATGTGTCCATCAGTTTTACCACTTTCTCCTACTCATTCAACCATTTATTCATCGGTAACCACGTACAAACGAGTTGCCAACCACAGGTTGGTGTATGCTCGCTCGTGTGACTCGGAAAGGCGCGCCCGCCGGAAGGCAAATATTCAAAGAAAAAATGCAACTCAACAGTCATTGTGATACTGATGTAACTCAATAGTCATTGTGATACTTAGGGATGCCCACCAGGGGGGGGGGGGGGTTAACCCGCACTACGGTGTAGACGCATGAGTTTGTAGAATTAATGGAGAGTCATAAACGGTATTTACATTACTTCAGGCTCAAAAACGGCATTGAGGTAAAAGGATTGACTGTGGATTAATTATTGTATTAGTGGAGCAGTGGTTTTGCTTTTAAGGATCGGATTGCGTAGTATGAATGGAGTCTCAAGTTGGTTAGCTCAGCTTAGCCGAGTCTCTATAGCCAGGGGACGAGACGGCCAACCGGTGTTGGCCCTGTGGCTGAGTAAAATGGATGAGGGGCCAGTAGGAAGAGCTGGGAGTTGCGGTGGATCTGGGACGGAGGCGAAACTGAAGGCGGTGGAGAAGGGAGGGGTTTCTTAATGGAGACCTGTAAGAAATCTCTCGGCTCCAGATCGGGTTTAATTGGGCAATTACTTGTTTTTGTCGGGACGCCCGGCCCGCTCATCACTCGTTCCAGCACGTACAGTTCGCCTGTATCACTCACTAGCTTTCTTCTGTTCAACTGAGAAGACAGCTGTTGTTATCCGTTGTGAAGAATTCAGATGACACAGCTACAAGAATCCTTTGTGTATATTACGATTTGAAGAAACTTCGCACTACCTTCTCAACATGTATTGAATGAACATGGATGCTTGAACATTCGAACTCATTCTATTCGGGAAACTAATTTCTATCTGCATCAAATTAAGTAAAAGCTAACCTCCTAGATCAAAAGTTTTTTTGAAATGTTAATGTTTTATAGATTAATCGCCGAATAGAGAAAAATTCTCCTTAGGGTTGATTGATGCCCAGACTACCTGCATATCCTGCATCAATGTCAAATTTTTAAGCCAAATTTAGTAAATTTTGGTTCAACAGTTTCGGAGAAAACCTCAAGACGCCGGACGACATGTGGTGTACGGCAGATTTTTTAATTTTTTTGAGGGAGGGTAAAAATTGATTTTTTCATGATCGATTACAAAAGTTCGTTATTGAAAATAGTTATCCGAATTTAGTGACAACTTTCGTACTTGCGATAAAAAACAACAACCGTTTTCTTTATTCAGAAACATAGCGACAGACATCAACAAGATGGTAAATATGCACTGGAACATAAGTTCAATAAATAATGCAATGCTATGGTAGTGAAAGCACAGATAGGTCCGCTTTGTCTAGCTAAATTTTAGACTAACTTTGTTACTGTGATTTAAATTGAAGGCTTCCCCTGTTCTTTTGACTGTGAAGCTGTCGAGTACCTAGTGTTTATGATGTCACTAAGGATAAGGTATGTCTAGAGTCCTTATATTGTTAAATGATAACAAAAGTGCCACTGCTGTATATGAGGTGCACGATTGGTGATTCATCATCATCATGTTTCACCCACGGAGACAGTAGCACCCCCTCTTCTCATTAGTTCCCAAGATTCCCCTTGATCTTTCTGCAATTGGTTGGCTCTGAATTGTTTGCTGTTCCTTATACTGCTCCTAAATTGTTTCCTCCAACATTTCGCCATTTCGGCTTGTGCGACCCCACACCCATTCCCTGTAACGATCCTAAGACCTCTGGTGTTCTGGGGTCTGGCTTCTGGTATTTGAGATGACCAGTTCACTAGTAAATTTCATACACGAACGGTACCAAGGGCCGGAGGAGCCCCTGGCAACCGACGCATCGCTTCGGCAAAACGTCACCTGCCGGCCCCCAGAAAGCGGTTGGCTTCGCGGAGGCAGGCCCCTGGTTACCCAGGCTGGCAGGCCCTGCCTGGAAGCTGAGAGGTAGGTAGTACCTACCTACTAGGAACTCTTTTGGTTGGCTTTTCTTCCAAAATAGTGCCGGCTTGTGAGTTATGTGTTTACCAATAGCTCGGGTACCGACCCGGTTAGTTGATAAGGGTAGCTAGAACGCCCAGTTCCATCTGTAGTGATTAGCAAACAAGTATATGCACCGTCCTGAACAAGGCCCTTGACTGTGGGTGTCACAGCCTCCTACGGTATTCTAACAGGAATTTTCCTCCTTGGTTGCAACGGGGGGGGGGGGGGGAGACGTAAGCTCTGTGTGCAGGGCCTTATAAATCAACTATGGGATAACGAACCCCTGGGAGGAACAAATGTTCACTGTACTGCAGGATTCATCTCCATTTGAAGGTTTCTTTATCGCCGACCGTCACCAATCAACTCTTCTATACAGAAACCAGAAACGCTTGTAGTCGGTGTTCTATCTTGCCTCCCGTAGTTATCACCGTTTTCCTCGATGCTGCTTGGGTCCTGGATTTTCTAGGCTTAGCACGGCGAGAATCGCGAGCTACCTGTGTGTAGGATTATAGCAGTGCCACGTGATGTGGATGGGCAGTGAGTTCCTGCGCTGAAAATTGGGCTCGACCTTTAAAACGATCAGACATTCAATTCTCGTCGTTGGATAACTGAACGGTGTTGAATACCTAGAATTTAATTTAATTTCCTCCAATTGTTCGATATAGATTGTTTAATATCAATTCACTTGAGTGATTGCGAGAAATGATTCTCCTTCCAAGGAGCTCATTTCAATTACGAATAATGAATTTATTCTGCTCATTCGCTAAACGATATATTGATTCTCTCATACCCACGACTTTGTGGAAGGGATTGGATTTTCTTTTCAATTAATATTTCTATAAGTTTTGTTTAAACTGGTTATTCTAATTATTTAAGAACGCCCGGATTCAGCCCAGATAAATAGTTACATATGAGTCTTCCTGCGATTGCGGACTGGCAAGGAATGGGCCTGTTGTCCAGTTATCTAACATGGTTCGCACCCCCATGGTCTGTCAAATTTTATTTTCCTTGTGAATTTAGCTTGTTCATCATTAGGACGCTTCGTGAGCCCATGTACGTATGCCTATACGTAACTATGTAACAAATTTTTATTTGAGTACCAACATTCAAAATGTATCTCTTAGGTACCGTGTCATGGTTCATGAGGTCCTTTGTGGAAATAATTTTGCGGCAAACAACTAAGGAGAACGTATTTAATTAAAATATACTTAATATGATGAATGTAAAAACTTCCAAATGCCTTTCCCTCCACGTTATTATCATGATCAACAGGTTTAGAAAAATGTTGACACTTATCCACAAATGTACAACATTTTTCGTGGAGTTTTTACTGCAATATCATGATATTTTTACCATTTCAAATATATTACCAGACATGTGTCGTAATGTTTACATATGTAGTACCTATGTATGTTGTTGTTGTTGAAATACTTAGTATGCATGTTTTTAATGTTACAAGTGTCACTTTCCTTCTGACCCTTTGGGCTCTCAGGAGTAACTCATGTCTTTTAAAACTTAAAAAAATAAATGAAAAAAAGCCAACTGGTCATTTCAATGTGGCTGAATAATCACCGTGGGAAATTGTGAAGGGGTAGGTCTACTACCCATGCACGACCGCTAAGTCGTGCGGGTACTGTATACCCTTCGCGCCGTCTCTAGGGCTACTTCGAGGGCGATCCTCCGCCCCTTGATCTCCCTTTACACTTGAGTTTTCAATCTTCCCTTGCATTTCGTTTACGTTTTCTCGATCATGTGAGGTGGGAATCAGCTGATCAATTTCAGTAGAATTGTGTTTTATGAGTTCCTTTCTAAATCGAATTTTTCAAGTATTATTTCCTATAGGGTGTATCAGATAAGGTGCGCAGTACTTCACCCACGTATTTTACAACCAATTTCCAACAAGAAGTGCCTCAGCGATTCCTTTTATCTCGCTCAGTTTTCTTTTCGTGTTTTCAAAAAATGTCCAACAAACGGACATTTCGGTTTTGTTTCATTTGATGCGGAGATTCATTATTATTTTAATGTGATGATCTCTCGAATCAATCCTGACGTCGTACAATTTTGCCTTGAGATTCCCCCAGCGGTAATAGTCAATCAGAGTTGGGTCAGGACTGCGCGGGGGCCATCTGACAGGTCCATACGGACCGACCCACCTACGAGAAATTTGTCTGTTGTTTGTTTGTTCTTAATTTTTTTTAATGCTTTAAAAAGAGTCGTTCAACGTGTTTTTCCTTATGTTGAGTAAAAATTTGTTTTCTTTTAATGTGCATTATGATGAAAAGGGTGTTTCAGTTTCTAACCTGTTTTCAAAGTTGGTGTTTGTTTATCAATTCCGTTACTGCTCGAGTTTTTTGGGCCGGACACCCGTCCATTTGAAACCAGAGATTCATTCTCTCCACCAGAGGCATATCATCAGATTGATTGGAGAGAGCACCTCATTAAAAGAATAATGGATTGCGGAGATCAAAAGAAACAAAACCGACGAGAGCTCCGAAGTGCTGTTGATGCAATGCATAAAAGGACACTTTTGTGCATTCAACAAAATGGAGGCCATTTTGAAAATTCACTGTAAATACGTATTAGAAAATGCTTGCACGAATTTAAAACTGCACCTTAGAAGGTAAAACAGATTAATTTTGTGAGTAAAAATGCCTAGCTACTTATTTGAAACCCATTTTCAAGTGTAAAAAACCTCGACTTTCTTCACTGTTGCCTTCAAACGAGTTTTTCTCGACCAAATAAAACAGTAAAAATGGTTTTTGATATACAATGCAAAAGCTGACCTTTTTTGAGCTACAGGCACCTGACCAAATGCAGATTAATGTGGAGTACTGAACGTTTTAAAAACCTTTTTTTTTCTTTTTTTTTTTTTCAAATTTTCTTGAAGTTTGCTTTGTAAAGTGATTTTTCGCCAATTGGATGTAAGCGAAAAAATTAACGTTCTTTTCAACGGTATCCTCAACTTTTACTGTACATAATACCGTATGTGAGTTATAGCCGTTTTGCTGAGACAAGGTCGAAAACACGAAAAAAATCTTAGAAGCGGAATTACTCAAAAACAATGTGAGATAAAAAAAATCGCTATGAAGTACTTTTTGTTGGAAAACGGTTGTAAAATACGTGGGTGAAGTACTGCGCACCTTACCTGATACACCTCGTAAGCTGTGTCTGGGAAATTCTAATAAACTTTTTCAAGTATGCGCCAAATATACGTACAAGTATGTAGAGAAATAAAGCGATCCATCCTGCGAGTATCCTCTTTAATTCTGAATCGTCTCGCTGTTGGGTTGCATGACATGCTGAAAACATTAATCATATCCCCTAGACACCCCGTCTCACAAACACATCTTCTGTATGGGGAAGGAGAACCTCATTCGAACAGCCACAACGGTTCTTATTAGCTCGGGAGATGACAACCTGGAGGCGTGAGGAGCCTGACGATGAAGACATTTCTCCGTCGAAAGTGTGAGTGCGGAAAAAGAGAGAGACCTCTCGTCTTTCTCGAGAAGTTATCACAGGAAAAATCATGAATAGTGAAGAAGCGACTATTAATCTCGAAGCAGCTTCTTGAGACGCTCGAAACCCTGTCTTTCACGATTTCCGCTTTGAAAGGACTTCGTCTTACTTCACATCCATCACTCACCTTTAAAATCAGAATGTAAGCAGATATTTTGTTCGATATCATCATTATTCAGATGTTAGCCACGTTATTGAGCACAATGTACTCGTTTATGAACCAAAAACGCTGCTCTCGTTCCTATTAATGGTACCGGGGAAATAACGTGTTAGTAATTTTTTTTTGCGAAATTGAGATAGTGGTCCCCCTGTTAGGGTTTCAATGAACCTCTCGAAAGGTGAAGTCAAAACAGAAAGAAAAGCTGTCACTTGTACTTTAAGCGCTTAACTTCACCCTTACCATGGGAAACCCGTTAATGTCCACGTGCTACTGGGGAAGGAATGTAAATGTACAAATTCTCTCCACTCTCTACTAGAGCTCCACGCGTATTCTGTTGATGTGTTTCGTTTAATCTCTGTACCTCACGTAATCGAATATCAGTGTTATCTCGATTTGATTTTGGTGCTGTGGTTGTGTGGCTTCATCTTTGTATCTGCAGAATGCATCTAAATGATTCTGATCTTGTTTCTACGTCTATTAAATGAGAATCGGATTAATAATGAACAGTCAGTGAGAAAGCGCAGATGATGGATATTTTGAGCGATGCTATAAAAATTAGGGCAACAACCTCCTATTGTTGTTGTAAGCTTTTCAAGTACTTCCAAAGCATCAATGAAGAAGAATGATGAAGAATTATTCGCTGTTTTATTGGTCTCTTTAACTGTAATAATCAAAATGCTCACTTGAGCGGATTGGGTAGTGTTCAGCCAGTGAGAATTTTGAGATGGACTGACTGTTTTTCAGAAAAGTACCCCGAGAAATGTCTTTGTGCCATACGTCCTACACAAATTTTACAATTTAAAGTGTAAAATTTAGATTTATGTTTGTCAAACAAACGTTTTGAGGAGTATACCATAGTCATGCTTTGGTCCCAAATCCCAATGACAGGAGCCAAAAGAGATGTTTCAGACAGACAAGGAACGGGCAGACAAGAAGAAGAAACACTCACTTCCTGAGAAGTCAAATCTGCTAAGTTGGAAGAACATTTGCACATGAAACCATATCTGATGAAAGCTGAATAACAAAAAAAAAGTACATGACGATTCACTTTCTTCCATATGAAAGAGCCAAAAAAAGAATTTGTTTATTAAGTACCGTACTTCAAAATATTTCGTTTCCGATACAAATCTGGGAATGAGTTCAAATTGATTTGTACTGCTGATTCCATATTTTTTAGATGTTTACTGACAACTGCATATTGTCAAAGAAGTTATCAAAGGTTAAACTTGATTTTTCAACTTATTTTTATTTTTACCTTTACGTTTTTCCCCCTGTATCCTTCAATCGGAAATATAGAAAACTTTGTTTCGAACGAAAAATTCAATGTAATCGGCAATACAGGGGATTTAAAGGTATCACTTAGTTGCTATAATAAAATACCTAGTAAATAATAATTAAACAGTTGAGTTCGTTTAAGAAATCAGTTCTTTGAGTAAGCAAATAACGGTAGTTGTACAAGGAGAAGAAAAAATATTATGAAATCAATACAAGGTTTTTCTTTGTATACGTAAAAATACGATGGGGGAAAAATGGTTTTCTATATATTCTTATCACTGCAAATATGCTGAATCAGTTAGTTTTGTAAAGTGCAAGCAGTCAGAACGTAAATATGAATTACGAAAGTGGAATGAATTTCGATATTCGCTGTGGTTTTAATGTCGAAGGAATCAATGATTCACCTTTTAAATCTCTGAAACAGGTGCATCCAACCTGCAATGGATCCAACAGCAATGGATGATGGATGTTGCAATGGTGTTGGAAACTCACTACTTTGATGTCCCGAGGTCGAGGGCCAGCAAATTCATTAGAGTCTGGAGGACTGCAATGACAAGAGGTGCTTAAACAGCCCCACGAGTTTCATTTCATTTCACTTCTTGTAACCTCACACTGCGGCGTGTAGGACGCAAGAGGCCTTAGTTGTTAAATTCCGTTCTTGTACACATGAACTCCACTTGGGGTTTAGTAGGTCCCAATTTATACTTCGTCCGGTTACCTCACACGTTTATATGCTACCAGCCAATCACTTGCCAAAACCGCTTTTTTAGATTTTTTTGTAAAAGTTTTTAGTGGCATGTACGATAGGAGTGTCGTTTTCAAGTGATTTCGATCGATTTCAGATATGTAGAAATTCACCCATAGCAGATAATCTCAATTTTTTAACCTCAAAATGACACCAGCAACCACGTATTATTAAAAAAATGATAAACTGGCAGCGTCTCTTTTTCATTTCTTGTCGAAGTCCGCCCCTCCGGATACTTTCTTTTGCCTTAGTTACGGCGAATAGGCACATATATAACTGGTCAGTCCATCTCAATGATGAATCTGAAATGAGTTTCTATGAAGAAAACCCCAATACTGTTGGCACCGATTGCAGAACTGGGATTCGCTGGTATAAAAAACCCAGAGAAAAAAAAACAGGATTTAATATCTGTTACCAGTAGGGCATATTACTTCATGTTCAGGAACATGGGAGGATGATACCGATAACTCTAACCTGTCAACGGCAAATCCGAAACAATCAAGTCTCCCTCGGGAAAGTTTTTTAATGGGAAGAGGGAGAACTAGTAAATTAATTCCCCTGCGTGTCAATCAATTCCATTTTCCCATCTCCCGTCATAAAGCAATGTATAAAGGTGGGTAGGTAACCAATCAAATGTTTGCCGGAGTACCTTTACAATCAACCCGACGTTCCTTCATGCCGCGGGAAAGAATTTAATTGGGCAACACCAATAAAGGACATTGTTGCGCGAAATGAGACGAACTTGTAGATTCTTTCTTTGCTATTGAAATCGCGTCACAAAGTGAGAAAAGAGTAATAAATTGGTGTCAAGGAATGATCCGTTTTCCTGGGCGTCAGCAATTTTCCCAATTGAACGGTATCGTCAGACGGTAATCAAATGCGAGGTAATTGAATTCTTAAGCTTACAGACAGCGGTAAAATCGTAAAGTTGACTGTTGGATCGTTATGACATAACACCTTGTATTTGTTGAGGAAGAGAGAGAGAGAGAGAGAGAGAGAGAGAGAGGGCGGGTAGAGAGAGAGAGAGAGAGAGAGAGAGAGAGAGAGAGAGAGAGAGAGAGAGAGGGAGAGAGAGAGAGAGAGAGAGAGAGAGAGAGAGAGAGAGAGAGATGATTAAATATATAATTTTATTAAAAATTGAATCAGAGAGACCTAGATAGAGAGAGAGAAAAGTGAATGATTAGATGATTATTATTGTCTAATACAGTGCGAGGATAAATATATAATTTTACATAAAATTTAATAAATCATTCTAACTATAAATAATGATCGAAAAAGTGAACATCAGATGATTATAGTCGTATACAGGGTGGATGGGGATCGGTGTGAAAATTTTTTTTTTGGTAAAACCACATCAAAAATGGAGTAGAATGCCGCCAGATTGGGGTTCCTATCTCAGTCCATTGGATATTATGATTTTTTTAGTGCTTTAACGGTCAATTTGTTTCATGAAATCGAGTTTTTGGAACACTGAAGCGTCCATTTTAATTTTATTATACACAACAATTTTCACACTGATCCCCATCCACCCTGTATACAGTGGCGGCACGTGAAATAATTACATACACAGATTTTATTGTTAGTGCCTAATGAATTCAGGTGTTTGCAAAGGGTTGCAAACAATGCAAATTCTGAACCATATAGCGATCCCCCCAAACCTAACGATGACACAAGCAATCATTCAGTATTCAAAAAATATTAAAATCAAATGTTGGAATTGAAAACGTTTTTATTATTATGAAAATGTAAGGTGAATGGTTTTTTAAATCGAATTTAATAATCAAAAATGGAACGAAAACAATTAGCGAAAAACCTAAACAAGTGGATATGGCATCCGTTTGGAATTTTGTACAACAGCAAGAATGTATGACGAAGATACTTTTTTTTTGAATATGGTAGAGATCCAATTATGGTTTTATTATCAATATTAATGTCTCACGTAATAACAGAGAAAACTTTCCTGTATTACATGGAATATCCACACACATCCATTGACTAATATGGTCATAACGTTTAATATAAGCAATATGGTTGAAGGATCGAACCACAAAGGTTTTATTATATAGCATCCGATGTAATTATGTTGATTCCGTTTCTAAACTGTAAAGCAGACTGCAATGTGTGAGTGTTGTGAACTGAGAAAATGAAATGTTAATGTGTAGGATTTAATCATGAAATATGGCCGGTTTGTATGGGTGCCAACGCCCTGATGGACTGGATATATACGATGAGTTCAAAACTCTTTGCGCGGATGAGCCTTCCTGTTTCTAAGGAGGTGAAAAGCGAGAGAACTATCACGTTTCCCTCACAAAACCCGTGCAGACGCTTTGACAGAGGTTTGAATTACCTAACGTTTGAACCGCCAGAGAGAATCTAGTTGTAAGGTCTCAATGGGGAAAAAATATTTTGCAAACCAAACTCATTTCTATGTTAACAACTTAAAATAGTTTCCACTGCATTTGTTTTTTGTCTCCTTTGGATGTGAAAGCTAAAGGTAATTTGGGGTCAAACAACTAAATCTTCCCAAAACAACAATTCGAAGTCAGACAGAAAACGTAGGTTATAAGTATTCTTCAAACGCAAAGGATTTCTCGTACACCAGGTTTCGAACAAACCTTTTGAAAAATGTCACACATGCGGTATTTTCAACTGACGTATTTCTCGTGTGGACGCTTTGTCAGACCTAATGAATGCATATCTGTTCGGTGAAGACCAAACTGCGTGATGGATATGATTAGTTGGCTCTTCCCGATTCTTAAATCCGTCGTCTTGAGAGATGAATCAGACGTCTTCAAGCGTCTGGGTCATCCTCTGAGCATGGCGGGCGTTACCGCATTCAGCTCAATGGAAGGGGCAACTATACCATTCCATCACCTCACAACATTAAAGCCTTCTTTGCTTGTGATTCAAGAAAAGAATTAAAATCGCTAACGAAATGCTGAACAACACATCAAAGGAAAGAAACGGGGGTTTATCCATCGGTTTTGAGTCGATCCTTCTACAATCGTCAATAAGGATAATTAATTAAATAGAATTGTAGTAACCTATAGCTCAGAAAACAGCAGGGAGTTCAAGTAAAGGTATCTTCACTAATTGGAAGCGGACATTGAATGGTTCTGACAGGAAACGATCTTTGAGAGAAAATTATCAAGGAACAAACAGGTCGAGTATGAAACGGCGGGAAGGATTATGCTGTCTTTGATGAGCGGTGGCGAGAGAAACTGGTACCTAACCCAGTGACAAAAGAAATCTTTTATTGTCTCAACTTGTGTCGTAGGAGTTAAGGAGAACCGTTCTCCAACTTTCTCCTTTCTCAACTCTGCTCTCTGCCTTTTGCGCTTGAATGAAGCAACACGGACCAACTTTTCTGGGCTGGAGCTCCCGCCAACGGCTCTTATCGCCCGCCGGTGCCAACTTTTAGTTAATTTCTCTCAAGCATTTATTAACCTGTTCAGAATCTGCAACGACCTTATCAAGCGGCGGGGACCACCACTCCCTGTACTTTAAATCACTTTTTTTAGATATGACTTTGACGCATGGGCAATGATGGATAAATAGTAGAATTCATTCTGTTGTTCTTGGTTCGATAGAGATCATTGTAATATTCCAATGAAACTACGTACATCCATGCAATATGTTATACGTTTCAGGAAATTACAACGAATTCGTCCATTGTAGCACTGGAATTCTACTATTACAGATCTAATAGAATTCTGTCTATTGGGGATTCACACCATATTTGAAGCAAAAAATGCTACCACTAGTTTTTGAGCTTTGAGTTTTTCCTGCCAATGAACCATAGTTTTCTATTGAAAAACTAAATTTCCTCTCGTTTTATTGTGCATTTTGATAATTTTGATCAAGTTCCTGAAATACTCGTTAAATTTTCTGCAATGTTATCATATTCATTTCGTTTATTATTTTCAATAATAAGTAAGTAGTAATAAGTAAGTTCCCCTCCCCCTCAAACTTTGGTGCTACCCCATGTTGATGAAATTTACAGAGAATGTGTGGGCAAGAAAGTAGTTGGTCCCGTATGATATCCACAGCTCTGGACAGGAGCAGATGTGAAATTCACCAAGCATCATTTTCTCTGGTTCATGTGGTTCGATCTCGATGGAATTTGTATAGTAATCGGTCTAATAGTCTCATATAATTTCGGATCAATCGTATCATTATTGTGTCCACCATAGACTCAGATCGAGAGAACCGCGAATACATGTCAATTCTCCCATTTGAGAGCGTGGACTTCTGAGTCACATGGCCTATTTGTTCGCAAATCGTTGTAACAAGCTTTCATTGTACATCTCTCAAAAATTATAACGGTTTAAGATAATTTACAACATTTTGATGATCTATACATTCATGTCACCGATACAAGGAATCTACGTCCCAACATGGAAGCATTTTTTTTTTTTTTTTTTACTTCTAGTCAATTGGAATAGTAAGTCACAATACCGAGCCCTACAGTCCTACAATATGTTAAATGCACAGCTCAAACGGACTCTTCGAGAAGTGTATGGGCTGCGTAACCTCATTGAAAGACTACCTATCTTTAAGTCATACTGTCACACATATACTTATATTTCACATACTGCTGAATAACTGTTTTGTTGGAGTTGAACTGAATGTGTTAACAAAACTTCGAACTTCAAAATTACTGCAATTTATTACGGGATGTTCAAGTGACTCATTGAGACCCGATGATGATTTGGACAAATCATGATGATTTGGGCCAAGTCGTGGTGCCATGCATCCTAGTGGTGTTACCATGGATGATTTGGACAAACGATCCTTCGACATTTGGTATTTACTCGATAACGAATAAATTCTGCTTCAATTTAGATAAATTCAATTCAATCTCATTTTTAGCATTCCTAAAGCACGCAGCATTTAAGTTTTCCCATCATAGCGTTAAAGTGATCAAAGGGTACATTGGAATCAAATTCGTCACAAAGAAGTTTACGGAGTTGGTTTCTTAATTTACCGAACTCATTAGAAGAAATGCGAACGAAAGAAGTTAGCGGCTGCATATTGAGTGGTGGGCAATCAATCTCGCAGCTTTGGGGTGAGCGAATGGTTTGCGGTGGCGAGGAAAAGCAGGAGAGGTTGAGGGGATGATTTTGAGAGCATTGAGCAAATAAAACTCGGAAGGGTAAACATCAAATGGGGGTTGCAAGTCGGAGGATAATTAACTCTGAAGGAGCGCTCACACTTCGGAGGGGTCTGAGTGTCGGGCTGGGGGCAGCCGCGACTGGCATTCCCGCAGATTTTTCATCGACCCTCACACCGTCGAGTCAGCCTCATCTTCCAGTCCTCACCTCTCAATTTAATCTCATCAACAGCGGTGTTTACCCGCCAGCATAGGATATTTCCGACTCAACCCATTAACGCTCGTTGTCAATAATTTAGGTTACGACTCGCATAGCCCAGGGTGCTTCACATTCCGACCTTTCTCGGGGAGAAACGATTAACTATACCCGAGACCGATCTATTTCAAACATCCTATATTTGACCGCTTTACAGGCAACTCCAATTTTCTAAAGTAGGTACGTGTAATTAAAAAAAAAAAACATGAGATACGACATGGGAATGAAGAATTCCAATAGGAAGTTGATATAAAATTTGTGAAAAATATATTTACAAATAGAAAACCTTTATAAGCAAATCTTGATACTTAATATTATCAGGCGGTACTCTTTTTAGCTCAGATAAAACTTGCGCAGGAAGTTCCCGTCATATTTACTCAGCCCTATAGGTATGTTCCATATCCACGCTACTACTGGCAACGTGTACATCCAGGAAAATGATATCCACGCACAGCACATGAGGATAGATTCCATCTTTCTCTCTCATCACATCTCAGCCGCTGGATGACTATGCACTTGCCACTTGCCTAGCAATCACATCATGGCCGGGAATGGTGCTACCGTGAGTCAGTGCTGCAAAATGCTGCACACATTATGGATATCTACAGTGTTATGATAACTCTTGAACAACTCACTGCAGTGGCTAGTGTGGGTACGCGAATGGCATGAAAGATGCCGGTAGTTGCGGGGCACAATGCTCTCCGAAGCCCTCTCTGCATACCGGGAGGAAATGTAGGACTCACAGCACTTCCGGAGTTTCCCATCCACTGAATCGTGAAGAACAGCAGCGAAGAACCCATTGTTTATTCTCGAATTCGGTCTAGGAATGCCCTGAAACGGATTTGAATTAAGTTGTTTTCCTCATGTTCGGATTTTCCCAAACGACCAGAAGAACGTCCTACAAAAGCATTGGAACAGTTCGATCGATCAAATGTTGGAAGAAAAACTATGGAAAATTTTGGGGGTTGGGCAAGCTGACGAGAAGAACAAAAAGCAGGACAACGAAGAATCTCATGACAACGATTCGGAGTAACAACTCCGTCCCAATATCCACGACGACCGACGTTCATTTCCTATGGAATTTTAATACGAAAGTAAGTTTTTTTCAGTATAATATCCTGTTTAAGTAGTGACAGCCTATTTGACGTGTGCAAGGAACTGGTAGCTATTGGAACTTCGAGGGAAGACGCGCGGTTGTGGGAGATACGGTTTTGAGACGCGATGTTGTGGTACTTTTGAAACGATCCTAGAGCGATTTGAACTGTTCAAATATACAGCTTCCCAACGATGTTATGACTAAACGAACGCACATAACGTTCAACTGGTTTTGAAGTTTTCGGAACCCTCAGCCGAACGAGAAGGGACTGATGGAACAGTTGCCCTAACCGAAGGCTGAAACGATCTCATTTTGCCCACCGGGAGGTCCGGAAGGTCATCCAGCTGATCCCATTCAGCCTACCGATCAATTCTGGGACATCGGGAGGGGTATAACGGTTAGTTCATCACAGATTCCGACCTGGAACAATTTGTTACATCCGCTCTCTTCAACTGAGACCGCAGGGTAACTCTCACCAGTGAAGGTCACAAAACGTCTCACATCATACTTCTTAAAATTATCGTCCAATAATGCACGGTCAACTACTGGATAGATTCGCTCAATCCTAAGTAAAATTTTGCGATTAAGTGGTAAATTAAACAAAGGGTTAGTTGGAAATCGTATAAGATTATGCTACAAAGCGCTCTAGTAGTTAGTGAAACTGAAATCGGAACAACTGAATCCTATTGCGAAGTTGTGGACTCGTGGAAATCTAGATACAGAATGTTCGCTATGTAATGTGGGGCAAGAAAAAGACGCTTTTAATGTTTATGTTCATTTCCAACAATTCCAGAATTTAGAGTTACCCGTTTGTCAAAAGTTATTCTGAAGGTGAAGAGGAGGTCGAAATGTTGAATAGCACCAACGCCGATGTATTACGGAAATTATACCCTTTTTTAAGACAAGAAATAACTTGAAGAATATAGAAACATTTTAGTAAGCCTTTCAACTTTGTATTCAATCAATACAATTTTTTGTGGATTCAAACTGAAGAAGAAGAATAAAGCATGTTTACTTAGCAAAAAAAAAAACAAACATATATTTTACCCACGAGGCGAGTCGCATATGTTATATGCATATGTACTATGTTATGTATGGATTGCCTGTTAAATTACATGTCTATTATATTTTAAAGCCAATCACTTATAGAATAATTTTTTTAATAGTTCAACATATTGCTTAAATCAATCAATATGAATCAAATCAATTTTTATTTTGAGGTTTCACCAATTAAATTCACGCTATTTCCAAGAGGAGAATTGTGCTACCGCTAACCACCGTTCTATACTGTCTAACAAGTACACGATTTGCTCCATGTCCAACAAACTGTCAACCAGGAAGCACATTCTGAATTCTCGAAGTGCAGGGCAGGTCCAAAGGAGTGGAGTGTATCCTCGTTCTCATTCAACTTGTACATTGAACACAGTCTCCTCGGAACATCTGACCGTGAGCAGAGCCCATCATTCAGTACAAGCAACGCACTCCTGAGCATCAAGATCCATCACGAACCCATAAAGGTTGATCCTTCCACAACAGCAATCTTGCAAGTTGAATATTCCGGCTCAGCAGAGGATATAAAGGATTCCTCGATAACCCGGCGAGTGCTGTCATATTTTCCGCCCAAATGCGACTAACCACCTCCGCCAGCAAGTCCAACTGCTCCGGCCATTCATTCTGTCTTTCCATGTCCCCATGGAATTCACATCCTTCCCGCCTAGCCAATCAAGTGAGCACTCGAATCCGTGAAACCCCAGACCTCACGACGCAATCATTCCAGGGTACCTGACATATGACATTTTCAAGGCCTTAATAATATACCGACTGGTTGAAGACAAGGTATGCACGAAATAGGATACGCACCAGATTCCAAATATACGAGATGGTTTGAAGCATTTCGTGACAGACTAAAGAGCAAATTAACGAAATATCTCAACACTTGCTCAAGGGTGTTCGACATCACATATCCTGTCAGCTGCTTGGATTTGAACTGTCATAAACTAATTAATCGATATCGTATTCATTTAATTTTTTCAATCACCATTCGTAATCCCGTAGATAATTGAAGTCACAGTTGAGAAACCTTGATTTTATGTACTTCTCGAAAATGTTAGTTCCCAACAAATGAGGAATATTGACTGCGGACTCAGATTGACGGCAGAAGGTTTTCTTTAAGGAGTTTTGTGAGGCAGAGATTTTCATTATAAGTCACGGTTATTGTTGAACTAGCATATATGATATGCACTATTATTATTGATTTACGGTATTATTGAATTCAATTTATTCTTGTTTTTTCCAATATTATTTTTGTAGATAATCCACATAATAGACTGCAAAATCATATAATACCTTTTTCTAAACTGTTTTTTCATATGTACATTTTTGTAACTATAAAATATAATATTACAATGAATATTTTGGTATAATGTTACCTTGTCCAAAATGAAATCATTCAAAAAAGTTGGGAAAAAAGGAAAATAAAGGAAAAGTGGTGCGGGTTTGCATACCCAAGATTATCGCAGCGTGCGGATGTCGCCATATGGTTAAATCGTAAAAAAACGTAAATACGTATGTTTTTCGTACAAAATATTATTAAAAATACGTTACTAAAGGAAAATTAGGTTGCCAGTATAAAAAATGAGAATATTAAAAATCCTGTCAGGGGCGAAAACCAGCAAAAAACGTGACGCATTGCGAGTGTTTCTTTAACTAGTTCTACCACTTTTGCTGAAAATGGCGGATGGTGCTAGTCACATTGAGTTCAGAATTAGTTGAAGCACCATCTAAATAATTAGATATTAATACGGCTACTCCTACTACTAAATGATGATAGAACCTTGAACTTTAACTTATTTTGCAGAACGCGATTTCATTGTTTCCAATTAATTTTTTATGGAGTCCTGTTACTATCAAAGAATGGGAGAAATCACAAAGATCCACACAATAGGTTACTAAAAAGGCTGTATAAATCTACGCCTTTATCAATCAATGCCTTCATCAAGTTTTATTGGCAAAGGGATGCCTCAGCACGCAATCCCTTTCTCAAGACTTATTTGAAATAGAAAACACTGAATGACATATATCATAGTATTCGTTAAACCTTATCCTGTAAAATCTTAGGTCGACCTGTTACTGGCCCTGTATCGGGACTGAAAAGATCTAATTGTTTCTTTGAACTCTTGCTGAAAACGACCCGTGGGACTTGCTACGCACAATAACCGATCCGTTTAACTTTTAGGATAAAATTGACATTTGCCCGCCGGCCCCCCTGACGGGAAGCGTAAAAGCCAGTTGTTTGGTAAACATAACGTCCCTTATTTTTCAGCTTTGCGGGGATTTGACATTGGATGGAAGCTTGTTGATTAGGTAAACATTGTCTTAGTAAACGGGAGTCTGAACGCCGTCCTACTCTCGCTTTTGATTACGCAACGTTTCTACCACAAGGAACCACCCCGACTCCACTTTGAGCCCTCAATTGCGAACTTGGTCTACAATCGACAACTTGAAACATGCTCTAAATAGTTGTAAATACAATTAGGCCTTCAACTACTACAAAAAACGTTGATGTTGCTAACACATAGGAGTTAATGAGTCAAGAACATTTACCAATTTAAGCTAGTAGATACGTGGCTTCTTGACAGTACTGTGTCGAATCGATTCAAAATTTAAACCCCATTGGTTTTTAGATACTGGACATATGAAGAATACGCTTTCTAAATCATCCCGATGCGATCAAAATCCGACCAAAATTATACCATCGTTTCAAAACGTTGACAAAGCACGGGGTGTGACTGATACATAGTGGAAAACACTGCCCATTCTCACATATGGGTTTATTTATTATTATTATTTTTTTAATAATACGTGATTTCTCGTGTCGTTGTGAAGTTTTGAAGGGCTCACTTATAGGTTCACAAATTGCGATTGTTGGCTATGGATGAATTTATACGAACCTGAAATTGATCTCATTCGATTTTGCGTCCAATGAAGAAGATGACCACCATTGATCCATGATCCATCAGCTAAAACAGGGGTGCCACCGGGGGGGGGTGGCGCCTATAGGGATCCCCCTTGCCATCAATTGTCCTATCATCTTGAAGAAAAAAATATCTTTCGTGTTGTACGACTCGATGTTACGATTGGACCTGAAAAATATGTTGTGATATGGATGTGCATGCTTTTAGGACGTCTCTCTAAGGCAAGGCTTCATCAGAAGAGGGAAGCCTATTAGAATTGATCCAAGGGGGGGGGGGGTGTTTAGGCGAATAAAAGAAGGTATGCAATAAGGGCAGCTATATTGCCTACATCTAATACTATTTTAAACAACTATTTGTTGCGTGGAACCCCATCCATCTTAATAATAATAAATAAAGTATAAATACCTATTAAATTTACGTAAAGCGTCGTAAGAAAAAAAGTAAAGTCTAGTTAGGCGATGACCCGCAATGCAGTGTCTTGCGGTTTAGTATTTTATCAAATGACCACCGGTAGCAATGCGAACCGCCCTCTGCTACCGAAATGTTTAAAATTGCGGAGATAGTGCTCCCTTTCCTAATAACCTCAGTACCTACCTAACTGTTTAATATGTAAATGTAGTGAAAGTTATAAATGTGATCTGGTGTCCCATCATTTGATCCATTTATCTGATAATAATAGAATAGAATATAATAGAAAGGGGAGTGATTGTTGGCATCTATCAGAAGACGCGTAAACGACTAACAACCAGTCATACAGTGAGGAGACAACTTAAACACGTTTTACATTTAACGAATTTTCATGCCATATTTTGTTACATTGTAGGAAACTATTTCATATTTCTTATTACAACTATCTTATATTTCTTACAGCCGAACATCTAGTAGGAATATTTCAATCTTATTACTCACTGTTACTTGTATCTTCACGCTCAGTTGAATCCCAAAAAAAGATCCAATCTCTGAAATGTGGGTTAACACCTTTTCAACGAATAACTGAGAGGATGATAAAAGTACTTAATTATGCTGGAATCGAAACCTAGTGAGTATACGGTACGTCAAAAGGCCGTAGTATTGTATTGTGACAATTTTATGGTCCCGAACTTTAGTGCCATGTCCGACAAACTATCCCGATATTTATAAAAAGATGGATTGACTTTTGGTCCTACAAACCTGCCTTCGGCTATTAACTTCAGGAATTTTGAATTTATTGTCGGGAGGGTGGGAATTGTAGTGCTGCTCATAGTTACTACATTTCTCAGGCGATTCCCTTCCTTCCGTTGTTCGCATAAGAATTTGGTCTAATTTAAAAAAATATTTATGAGTGTTTATGATTTATAAGATGCGTCTGGTATACCCCTTAGACGAAGGGTTCAAGAATCTTGAATGGCAACTAACCATGTCCATCAAAGATCACACAGAAACCGGATACAGGGACATTCATGTAATGTATGCACTACTTAACAATATGTTCTACGATACGCACATATATTGAAACAAAGAGTAAGAGAACGAATGATAGAGCGAAAGAGCGGGAGTGAGTAGGCTCAGGAGCGGTGTGTTGACATGATGTTGGAGATGTGATTGATATGCGGCAGATGCCAACTGCCGCATACTTCAGGTACATCTGCGCATTTCTCCGCTTCACGTGAACTCTGGCTTAGAGGCCTTCATCTCTCAATGTCACATCCACGTCAACGACTTACCTTTCCGTCTTCTGGGAAGGACGAAGGGAAGTTTAACCCCTGAATCCAATAAACTCATCTTTAATACAGAATTGACGAAAATCTGGCCACGTGGAACACAAGTGGATGCTGATGATACTAATTAGTAAGTATATTGTAAGTGGGAGAACAGAATGACTTTATTTTTCGATTCAACTACTGATACGTGGACATAAATTACCTCTGTGAAGTTACCCGCATTTGGTATCTCAGAAATCGCAACGCTAATTGAGAAGATTTGATTGGAGAAAATTTTGAAGGGGCTAACAAACCCCAGAGCCAATAGCCGGTTTCTTCAGAAGGACCATCAACTCGTAGGTCAACATACAAACCGAAAGGAGGTGGTCCAATATTGAAGGACACGTCCATAGTATAAACTTAAGATGCCAGAATCGAACAAGTAAATGTCTAAAAACCTACTTAAAAGCTACTTAGAAAGCTAAAAACAGATGTTCGTCCTTACAACTTTCCACCCCAAAGATTCCATCTACATATCCTAAGGGATTATACAAACTTCAACCTTTGCCGACTATGTAAGAAGACTGATTAGAAAGCCATCTTTCATAATTTTGTATTGCCCTGCACTCTCTCATCGTAGATTTGAACACTTTGTGGTGTGAAGTCCAAAAAGTTATATTCATAGCGAAAAATTGATCAAAGGCCTCACACCCTTCACCAGGGGGGAGAAGTCTCTTCAACTCTCGAGAAAGTACAATAAGCCAACAGGCTTCCCTGCTCCAAACTCAAAACCCCCGCCCTGAAAGTTTTCCCTTACATCTACATAACGACCGACTCAACAACATACGACCATGTGTTGGAAAACTGACTCTTCTTGATAATCAGCTAAAGCGTGGTAACTAATTTTAATTATTTCGCTTGCAGTAAAAAATACCAATCATTGCATGCCTTTCAGTTACTTTCTGAATAATGACTCAAAAACACAAATAAGTTAAGTTGAAAACTCCGTGGCTCATAAATATGGGACTAGCGAAATCACAGTTTCTAAGTTGAATTTGAACAATTTCCAGGGACTCTTTGAAGATGACCTTCAAGAAAATGTGGAGCTTAATTTCAAACAGGCACATTTCCATTCCGATAGCAAGGAACTGAAAAAAATGTAGGGGACGGATTTGTTACCTTTTGATGCAAACACATAACTTTAGCCCCGGAATTGACATGGATGTGTTCTGTTTTGTTAGGAAATGATAGAGGGATCTGATTCAATTCATATTCAGAGATAGAGAATTGAGAAAAACACTTTTTCTCCCAGATTTGGATATGTGCCTTTCTGAAAGAAAGCTTCTAAAATATAGAGAAAACCCGAGTATAGAGGCCTCAAGTGGGGTAGGTTGGTAGCAGGTGCGTTATCAGATCCGCAGAAGGTGGTGGCACCTCTATCGCTTCATCTCCCCTCTCGTTCGAACAGTCTACCGCACCATCGGCCTGAGGATGGGATTTCCCACTCTAATATCATTAAGGGATCCTCTCGAAACCATGGACCGGAAGGGAACAATATTAATGATAGAATAAATTGAAATTCCGAGGTCTTTTCCTCCTCATTTCCGACGGCGAGCCATTTTTAATTGGAACTGCTGATTAGGAATCGGTGCCCCCCCGGTAGGTCATTGAATGCGTAAAGTTGGATTGTAACATTTCAGGGGCGGCAGACGTGCTGATAATATTTCTACTAACGTCTTTTTGAAAGTTTACCCGTTAGGGCTAGACATTTATGTCATGATTGGTCTTCATAAGGCCTCTAAATGATTCTTATTGCAATCCTAACATGTCATTGGTTAAATTTTACCGCAAATGTCCTAGTTTTCCGAGTGGTGAAAATGACAAAATGTCCAGTCTTGATTTATTTTTGCCGACTACCAAGAAAAGAAGGTACTCAATTTGGCTTCTACGTTTTTTACTATTGATTGGTTTGGTCTGAAATTGTTCTATGGAATCACCCATTATTGTCAATAACGAACCGATAAAATTTTGTAATCGACAAGAAAAAAAAATTAACTCTCCTTCAAATTTGGATAATTTCGATTCAAAACTGGTACCTAACCTCCGAGAGTGAAAAATTGTCCGTCCACTACTCGAAGTTAGATCCGAAACTGTTGGATAAAACGAAATTTGGACCCAAGTAAAGTATTTTGCTTCCGCGAATACCTAAAAGTAGAGGAACCATTGTTTTTGGTTCATTCCTTTTCTTTTGATAACTGCCCATCGGTATTGTGATATTTAGATCATGTAATACAAACTGTTCTACTCAATTATTAGTCATCTCAAATCCCTCAGAAATTCAAAATGGGAAAGTTAGTACCAACCACAACCCCCATTTTCTTCCTTCAAGAAAGGAGAGAAAATCATCCAGCCACCTAGCTATCCATTTCCTTGATGGACGTTATTGCCAAGATAGTTGAGAAACTGCTCAAAACTCGATTAGTGAGCTTCCTGCAAAAGTCAAAGGCCATAGGATCACAACAATTTGGATACAAAAGAGGCGTCGATACAAAGGTTTCTTTGTTCAAGGTCACGGATGTAATTTACTCAAACTTAGACGCAGGCAAAAAACTATCTACTTACACTATCATACACTATCCCGCTTGGTCATCGCTTACTATTCAATTGAAGAAGGTAACATGTAAAATTATGTAAACAAGCTATCTATCTATTACCAGATCAGATATCCGAGTAGAGGGGCTTTCTGTTCTTCAACAGATTTTGAGTATTCGATTACTGAAATCGTAGATAGTCGAAACACTAGGTGAGAGGATAGAGGTTTAACTTTCCTCTTCCAAATCTACTTATACGTTGCGGAAGCTTTATTTTCGCTTTCGAGAAACGATTTTTTTCCAAATGCAAAATACAAATTTCTACTCGTATTTTGTAAGGTGTCCGACCATTTTAATGAACTTTTGATTCCCGTCTATCTGTGCGTCTGTAGTCTCTCCGCAAACCCTTGTAATAAGCTTAATTTCTGAGGTTTCATCTCATTTTGAATCCAAATTCAAAGGGACCTTTGATTTTCATCCCTCAATAATCAATACGTCACTCCGGGTATGTGTAAAAGTAAAATCAACCTAAAGTAGTTAGTTTTTTTGGTTCTGCTGGTCTGATGTTTCTCAATCATGTCGCATGAATTTCAACGTGATCGTTTCAATTAGAAGACGATGAGCAAGCGCGACTCCTCATAACAATCATCATTTCCTCAGTTTTCATTCGGTTTTGGTGAAATTTGCAGATATTGTGAAAGTGAGGCTGTAGATGATGTTTTATGAATATCATAGCTGACAAACCTCTACAACGCTCCGAGTATGGGCGAATGTAAACTCCACGGAGGACAATTTTCTCACTTCCTGTGATTATTCTCGAATTTAGAGTGTAGATGAGAAAGGACAGTTCGATGATCTCATATAAATTTCAAAATGATCGCGTCATTACACTACACGGAATTCCACAGATACTGCATTAATCCAATATTTAGTTTAAACATATTGGTGGGTAGTGCATTCATCACGGGTACGTCCCTATGTCCCTACTTTTCCACCCTCTCAAACACAAACAAATATTTTTAAAATGTAGTCAACATGATCAACCGAATAAAAAAGAGGAAAATCGGATGAAAATTCCATGGTATCAGCAGCGCTTGAATCGGCACAAACACACGTTTATCGTATTTTTCACGGAATCGGCTATAGGATGTTCTGAAAAGGATTTGCATTGAAATATTTCTTCTAACGTTGGGTTTATTCTCGGTACAGACGAAGCCTGACGAATGACGGTTGAACTCAATTTCTTAGTAAAAAACCGTCATTTACACTTTCCGAATTCAAACACATAACTTGGAACAGAACACATCTCTAATGTGGAGAAAATTACCACAAATACACAAAATGACAACTTTATTGTCTCAATAGCTTCATAAAAAATTGATTACCTCGAAATTGCTATACTCTGAAATATCTTCCTTCCCCGAATTATTATTTGGGCTCCAATATCGGATAGTTTAATAAAACGGTGATACGCTTTAAGTATCGTCTATTTTCATGGTTTTGAAATTTTTTCCACCCAAAACCTTTCTTTTTGTTCAAATATGAGAAAAAATGAAGCCATGGGATGAAATGTATTTAGTTAATAATAAGAATAACCCAATTGTAGATATACTCTGCAACTACCTGCCGTAATCAAATAAATAACCTCGTTTTTTCCAACACATCCATTGGCGAATTCAATATAATAATTGAACTGCGATTGAATTTCATCGTTGGTGTAGAAAAGTGTATTTACCTAGCCAATTCTGTTTTTCCATTGTCGACCAACTATTTTATTTGCACATCGGTGTAACATGCTTCAATATATTGTCTGCGATCTAGTTTGCAGTACGGTTTGTTATACCGGTCGTTTCCCCTATAAATATTTACTTTCGCTGATTTTTTCAAGTCTAATGGTCCGATTTCTCAAGATCATATCCGTTCAACTTCACCTACTTATAGTCCAACTAGTTTTCGACAAAACGTGCCTCACAAACACCTTTTTTTTAATAAACGGAAGATCCGAATTTTATCACTTTTTCATAACAAGACCATAAATCCCTGAATATGAAGATTAAAACCAAATTTTTGGTACGACGTCGGAGAACGCGTTAAATTTTGTAGCAGATACTGGAACTGCAACGCAAACGCGGACCGATGCTAGTTCATCTTCTCCCCCTTCTGTCTTCCAAGAGGCAAGTTGATAGACCAATCGTTCCCTTGCCGTTTACCAACTGTTGAGTGTCACTACATTTTGCAATTTCTTTCTATAACCCAAATTCTCTCTTGATTTCATCATGGATCTGTATCAGACTAAAGAAAACTATGTAAACTCCAATCCGATTGTTATGCATAAAAATGACCGAAGCACCATTAATTTATATTTTCAAAATAGTATTATTAAAATGGTGAATTCGTTTTTTGGGGCAGAAATATGTGTAAATTATCAGGAGTACTTCCAACACTATTTCCATATCCAGTCTTCTTAGTCTCTGACATTAATTCGTTGTAAGGACCTTGACCGCGGAAAATGAGAGAAAATGAGCGTAAGCAGTTCAATTCTTGAAAATACAAACGATATAGAATGGAACTATATAAATCATGCTTGATTGAAGGATTTGGATTCGTGCATGTGCAGGGATGAAAATGAAAATTATACAGGCTTTTGAGCAGCTTCACAGTGTCGCCTTGTGAACTTAACGGCCAATTTCATTCCTGTTCACTTAAGACATTGTCGTCACTGCAGATTTTATATAATATAGGTATTTTATTGTTTGTATTCATACGGGCGTATGTAATGAAAATAAAGAAAACGAATAGCATAATTTCAGCTGGAATTTCGTGTGATGATGATGAGAGTGAATCACACACCCATTTTACTACCCTAATACTGGCAGACAATGGTACTAAAACCGAAGGCGTTTTGTTTTTCTGTAAAATCATGTTTACTGATTTCTGTATATGTTCACTGATCCAAGATGATTTACAGAGGAAAATGAACTTCGAACCCCCAAGAAAGAATTGAACTTATCTCCCGTTGCATTCAACTTGTGTAATAAGTACTTTTCCCAGGGAATCTATCTAATTGTCCAAATATATATATTTTTGTCACTCTTGAAGCACTCCTAACAGAAACATTCAAATTTTGCCTCCTAGTTTTTGTGGGTTTTCGTGAAATAGAGGAATATTTTACTCGTTCAGGACGGAAAATCACTCTTTTCTTAACAATGAAAGATGTCTTCAGACCAATAAAAGGTTCCTCTTGTCAAATCCATTAGAAGTTACCTTTTTTATTTATCTTTCAAAAACTTATAATTTATTTGGTCGAGAGTGACTTTCTTGTGACATACCAAGCGTTTATGTTACATGTATATAAAATCAAATATGGATTCTTTTCGCCTTATATATCATATCAATGGAGATAAATGAAAACATTTTTGGTTGGTTTTCAGTGTGGTGTGACGATCATTAAATAGTCCACTCTGACCACTTCAATTCGCTTTTTAGGACGTTCCAATGAACCAAGGCTTCATCAATAGAGGGATTTCTATTACAATTGATCCAGGGGGTTGTGGAACACCCCAAACGGGAGAAAAAATAATTGTATACAAATAAATCGGTTGTCACACCGAGTAGGAGGAATGGAAGGGGTAATGCAGATTATACGACCCGTATGCTTGATTCTGTTTTATCTCTTGATTCGTGTATGTATTTCCATCTGTAACTAGTTATCTATAACAAGTTATGTATAACCATCTGTAACTATCAATCTATAACCATCTATAACTAGAAAATTTCTATCTGAAAGTTTCTATCGAAATTATGTGTTAGATAAACCCTCGAAGTATTAATGGAAGTTGTATTCCCGTGTATGTATTTCCATGCGTATGAATATGGGTTATTTTGATTAACTATAGCAGTTTGAAGTTTATTCATACTTCGATTCTCATTAAAAAGCCATAAATGTTCACGCTACTTGGCGAAATCCATCATCACAACAAGCCGTGATGCAATTGCGGTTCCCAGCGTTGGAGGTGTTTGATGGAAGTCTGGTGGTTTTGATCGCCAGCCGCTCGGTGTTTACAGAGGCGAAGCCCGGATAATGTGGAGGGATCCGCGGAGTTTGCTCTCGGCCTCAATATTCTAAGCTGACGGGCTCCCCTCAACATCGGGGATACTAACTATTCCAACAATGAGCCCCGCAGACCCGCGCTCACGGCAATAAATTGCATTCACCTTACAAATCAACTGAAGAGCCATAAACCAGCCAGCGAGGGGTGAACGCATTGTGGTTTGCCTGCCTTTCCGCCGTCACCAGCATGCCGGCTGCCGTAGGAGCTACATGCCGTGGGCTCCGCTTGATGTGAGATCGTGAACGGATTGGCAATAAACTATTCAAAAAAATATGAAAAATAAATGTAGACCTTATTTTTCCAAGGTATTTCTTACACACTCATTGATTATATTACACCCTATAGGCCTCGCTCTTCCTATATGGGTGATTCCTATTTTACGGGACAATCGCTGTCCTTCATGGATAAATAATTTTCTGTTCAACTTTTTCCAAAAATTATTTTTGTAGATTTTATGTGGTAACTAGGCCTACTCATGGCTGTCATAAAGTTCGGCTACTCTTCATTTTACATGCCGGTAATTGATCAAAATGTACCTCTAATCTCATTGTCATGGTCTGTCCGTGAGTCAGAATTTGAACTTAATCCGAAATTTTATCCGCTCAAAGTAAGTTTTACCGGAAGTGTGTTAACTAGTATATTTTAGAATTAGTTACTTGATGTTAGTGCACTTACAAGTGGGACTAACTTTTAGATAGTCTGTACGAATCAAGTGCTCAAAGTTTGTCCCAAACCTTCTGTCTCATTGTCATGGGTTTGAAGGAAATCATCGTAGCTCTCTCAAATGAGGGCATTTTTTGGCAATTCAAAGTTTTTTCAGCGTTGGTAACCCTGCCCTTTGAGGAAACACCATGCTTCCGCCATTTCTATACAGTTGGGCTCAAAAATGAAATTAGCCGTTTGTAAAACAGGTGTGTACGTTTCATACTTCTCATTGTTATGTGTTTGAAAATCTTAATCAATCTTATTGATTTGTTTAGCATTCATTTTGGGATAGAGATGTAAAAACTCTATTTAATGCAAGTTTCAATTTCTATAAGTGTTCATTAGACTCCTAATTGCAGAAGGTTAATGTTGATTTCTCATTGTCGTGGCGATTTTAAACTTCATTGTTGTGGCTACCACAAAAGCCGTCATGGCTGTTTGAAACCTTTTTTTTTTCAAGTTTAGTATTTGATACTAAATAAATACCGAAAATAAAATGTGATAATACTTGTTCTATCACAAAGCCAGGAAAAAACTGAAATCAGATGCCCTCCCACCTACACTCTTGTGAACCGTGAATATTTTGAAACTTTGATATTGGGTGGTAGTAACTAACTGAATTAATCGTCTTGCTTCAACGAGGAATTAAAATGTTTTTGGTTTATATATCTGTCTCATTCAACCTTACCTACACATCGTTTACATAATTCCATCGTTATTTGGTTGACAAAGCTCATTGTCATGGATATATATCATAAAAATTTAAAACCTGAATTTTGAGGAAACAAACGAAAATCATGCGTGCTTGAACATCACTATACCATTAGAGTAACGTCTAGATTGTATAATAAAAAATCATAAATTTAGGATAACAAAATTTTTTAGCCAGAATCAAAACCTCGATTGTCCCGTAGAATGAGAATCACCCATATTACGTATCTCTAAAGGAGCTGTGCGTTCGAATTATTAATTATTCTACAATATCATCATGATAATAAAAAAGGAATCATAAATGAATGGAGAGGGGTGACGTTACATGGTGGAGGGGCCCATTTCCAGGGAAAAAAATCAATTTTAGTACATTAATGAATTAAAAATGAATTAACTCAATAAACTAATAAGAATTCATGCATAATAAAAAAGCTGCAACCTTTTTTTTTCACTCCCAAATCTTCAAAACGACAAAACGAAAAAAAAATTATTATCATGAAAAAAAGAAGAAATGAAATGTGCGAAATTTTTCAACTTTTTTACTCATGAAGATCGGATTTTAGAAGTCAGATGAGTTCTGACTGGCCTGGGACCCTCTCCGGTAAAATAAGAGGCAATGTAATTTAAGGATATCCGCTCTCTACAAAAAACGAGCTGAGAGAATTGCTGAAAGGGTCCGACTCCATCTGAGATACTGATAGGTATTTGTCTTGATTTGTCATATCATACTGACCATTGCATCCAAATGCCATGGAAAAACGCCAATGATGTTCTGATTACTGAAATTCGATACTTACCTGAGAAAACATGTTCGCTTTTACGCGGAGTGATACAATACGATGTGCTGCCTAATACAATCCAATATCATGTTTTTATTGTTCCATTGCCTGATGCATCCTATAGAGTGCGGTAATGTAATTTTAAGAAAACATGTAGAGTGGTTGGAATACTTGAATTTTCATTTCGGACAGGTCCCATAGGCTTGGAAAATCGTAGGTAAAATTAAATTCGGATTTCCCTTGTATTACATGAACTGAAGGGTTAAGATTAGGTCTAGTTCATCTTTTAAATATCAATAAGCGTTTTAAACTATGATCTTATAAAGACCCGACAAAGAGACGATCCTTTAATGCGTGAATTGCAAACTGGGTATATCTTCCGAATAACTGAATTACCCAGCTTGGAGTTTAGGATGTTTTCTCTGGGGGGCAGGAGAGTTGTGGCCAATGTGTCATTTCTCCACACGTTTCTCCTTAACAGTTTGGACAATTATCAATGATAAATATTAATGTCAATCAACATGTAACTCACCCCAATATTCTCTTTCTCATCCCATTTTCAATTCTCTTGTCACCACTGGTCACCTACTCGTGAAATCGGTTTTTTAAGTGCATGCCCTAATAAATAGGTTTCTTCCCCATCTCCCAGCACTCGTTAAAATCCCACCTTTCTTCGTTTATCATTAAACATTCTTATAGCTGTTTAATTTCAATATCCCCAATTTACATTAGCATTAAATGCATAAATTTTACTGCCTTGTTTCAATCCCAATTAGAGAATCGTTTACCTATTGTTATCTACCTCTTTTGGTATTCCTAATGTCTTACCTATGTACCTAGCTAATTGTAATTACTAGTATTTTTTAATCCGGAACTTCTGAATTGACTCAAGCCGTAATATACATGTAAACAATAATCAATAAACTTACCATTATGTTTTCCATTATTCCCAATATTTCGCCTTCAACTCATTAATTCACACCCCAAACATGTGGGTATAGTCAATAGTATAGTAGGTAGTTGATTTTGCCTCACGTGCATCTCAATGGTTGTATTCAGGCGTAGGTTGTGGCACTTAACAGGGAGACAGGATGACAGGAGTAGGGCAAGCTCTAAGCGGGCATAATTGCCAAGTCAGTGGTTTACACAGCAGTAAGCAGGGATCCACTCGAGCATGCGCGGTGTAAATTGTTTACCTGCTCTTTCATGTTTGGATCGTACAGGTCCTTGCACTCCACCTTATCAACTGTTAAAGTGGCAGGCCGTCAGTCACTGTGTACACGAACTGTGTAAGCGAATGCACGCCTTACCCTAAATTGTTGAGTTAGAGCGCCTATGCGGAGCGTATTCTGTCATTTTCGTCTACTCGTTCATCAACTTCATTGTTTCTAGGAATATTGACTCAACTGTTCATTGTAATTCAAATGCAACGGCATATCATTTTCTTACGTAGCTAAGAAATTCTAAATTGTGTTACAATTAGCAAAGCAAAAAGCAAATTTGTAGTTTTTAAAGGCAAATGTTCAGTACCTACAAGAACATTAAGTACAAAGAGATCGCTTCGAAAAAGCTGATAAAATTATTACTCCCTTTCCCCCATCCCTTCACTCAAGGATCGACATTCATATCCCTCGGATCGCTGCTCGGTCGCCCTCACTTTTCATCATTCCATTCTCCCCCCGAATTACCACAGAAATCATCCCCTTAATAGAATACCAAGCATTGCCAACCTTATGTTATCATTGTATCCTGACTTTGATTTTTTTCATTCCTCCCTCCCATATCTAAAGAAGATCTTACATAACTCCCCTGTTAGTTTTAATTAAGTAAATTCATTTATATATTTTTTCAAATTTTCAATATTTTCTCTGTTTAAAACAGAGTAACAGAGAGTAAATAAACAGAGAAAAACATGTCATGTAGACTGCTGTGTTCTTTATTATGTATTGGGCTTGCCTGTAGATAAATAAATAAATAAATAAATTACTAATATATAACACGTCACAGATCGATCTAAACATGTGTGTGTACCCATATATTAGATTCCTATCTACTTTCACTTCAAATTATTTTCTACGTAGCGATCAAGTTATAAATTTGCCTTACCTAGAGTAAAGTTCGATTATTATGGAATTTTATAATTTTCCTCAAAACTGCAACAGTCGGATTTTGATAATGCTCGTATTTGATAACAATACTCGTTCTACCACAGTATTATTCTCAAAATGTACTGTATCATGATTATTACTATAAAGGGTGTGCCTCGAAAATATCCTCTTCTCCACCCTCCTAAAATCCAAATTTCCGAGGTAGGTAAACAACTTTTTGTTTGCTTTTCTAATCTGCATGTTTTTTGCTAAGAATTGCAATTATGTTCCGTTTAGCATCGCTCACGAGCGGAAAGTGTGCAACGCACACTAACTTTTTTTTACGAGACCCCCGCTTGTTTAATTGCAGATCCTGATTCTACTGTCGATTTCATGAAAATTTGACAACTCGTTTGACTTTTTCGGCCGACCGCAACGACGCGTTCAGTGAGACATGTCATCAAAATGAGGCAATCAAATTATCGAATCCTAAGTGTGGCACATCAATTTTCATAGTTTTCGAACTAATTCAAGGCTCAAATTTAGTTGAATCAAAAACCGGAAAGCACCACGTGACTTCTAAAATATGATGGATATCTGACGATTGTTGTATTGTGTATTTTATATTACTAACACTATACATATGATGTCTAATTACAATATCTTGTGCCCAAAATCTACTACATCGTAATTTAAGACTCGATTGGGAGAAAATTGATTGATATTGGCACTTACGTTAGAGAAAGGTTCGATTCATGAAGCAAAGGACCTCACCTGAAACAACGAGAAATTTAAATTGTCAATCAGGTATGATGGAAAAAAAAAGATTTATACAGATTTAGATTAAAAACAGCTTGAATGTAATATTACATTATTATACTAATTATTATGGCTAATTTTCCTAAAATGTACGTGTCATCGATCCATTGAAAGGTCAGAGTCGAGTTTTAAACTATTTTATCATCATTTTTAGGACGTCCCTCAGAGAACTGGGACAACACAAATAAGATAGAAAAATGCCCCCCCCCCTCCTCTGTGTGTGTGTATGTGTTTTAACGCGCCAGTGTAGAGCAAGCAGATGTGGTTGAAGCGTTGTAAAAAGCCTGATTCTTACAGTTGATATCCTATTTGGATGAAATTGTCAGGGAATGTGCGGGGCAGTTTTCTTCCGAGTTTCATTATTCCCAAAAAATTTCTAAGTTCTGCGCGTACGCAAACTTAAAATCTGTATAGAATTAGTTTCCAGTGGTTCAATCATACTTGAGTGTCTAATAATTTCACATCGTTTCCAATACGCTTCTATCATCATTGTTCCGGCGATGTTGTTGATTAATTGGCCAGGAAAGCCTCATGAAGTCAACTCTTATCTGAGGAGAGAACCCGTGAAATTAAACTCTTATACAGGGTCAATTTCGCTACTTCAATACAAGATCAATCAATAACTATCATCACTGGCGCCTGCACCGTTCTTCCATTTTGCCCTCCTTTCTCCAAGGAAAGCTGCGGCGCATCCATCATCGCCTCTCCACGTCCACTTCGATAGCAACCTCTTGTAAACTCCCCCTATCTTTCTAGATTGTTATGTCCCTGTATCCTTCCGTTTTTATTCTGCGACGTCTTCATCTCTGGGTCCCTGCATCCCTGAAGAACACTCGTCCTTACCAGCTTGTTCAACGTTCCACCCTTTGGCTGGCGTTTCTGTAAGTACCAGCAAGTACTCCTTCCATCTCAATGTTGTTTCGAAGCCTCCATGCGCCACGTGCTCTCGGCTTGTGCCAGTTTCCTTATGGAAGAACATATTTTTTTTCAGCTTCCACTGTATCGTCCGCTCTCACTCGCCCTTTTTACTGTCTCTCAAATTCGGATCGCCCCATACCCGATGAGGACCGAAGATTGGCCATTTCCCGATCGCTGTGAAGAACTCGCCCTCCGTCACAGTCAGAATGTCAAAAAATATACACGTTTTAACTATTGCCAGCTGGGTTTGAATTTGTTTAATACCTATATGAATCTTCTCTTAGCTTTAGATGATATTCTTTACGAGTATTCTTTACATTTTTGTTTTGGGGAGGTGCTACCAACTTACATGGGGTGCTGGTTCTAATTTTTTTTGTGGGGGGTGGGGGGGCTGCGTCATGAAGCTTGAGGGGGGTGGGCACCCCTGTATTTCAGTAATCAGTTTCAAATGAACCACCCAAAATATTACAGCCCACTACCTTTCAAGAATCGGAACAATACCTACGAAGAAATTCCGTGGAGATTAAGGTGGTCTCTGTAACCACCGATTTCAACAGTGAGAACAAACAAAAATTTTATGAGGATTCCCCCCACCCCTTCCTTCTCTCCTACTCCCTATCTCTCTCTGTATCGCTCTGTTGGAACTCGCCGCTCTCTCTTTCGTTCAGCGCACCATCCCCACTACCCCTCGCACAATCAAACCCCCCTGAACCACCGCTCCCGTCGCGCGTCCCAGCGCGACATAAAAGGTTCATTTCCCTACGAGCTTTTCCTCTGTTCCTACGTGCGCTGATTCGGCTACTTTCCTTAGCCCTTTGATCAAGAATTTTTACTTTTCCGCCCCAAAGTGTAAAAGCGCCCATGATTAAAGTATAATTACTGCTGTAAAGTTCGTTTGTAGACAAGGGAAGACTCTTCTCGCACGAATTTTGTCCCCGTTCACTCTACGAAGTATTATGGTGGGAATACTAACTTCTACATGTTTAATGCATTAATTTTTTGTATAGGAATCGAAAAAAGTATCAAAATAAGAATGTGAAAGGCAGCCTAACATAGCTTTCTATTGATAGATAGATGTACAGATAATGTATTTTGTCAATAAATGAAATTTGATATCAAATGCATAAATTCGGATGATAGAATTTTGAACATGACCCATTCGTTTTAGGTTACTCACACAAAGAATGGCTTGGCCCTTGTTGTTGAGGAAGATATTGACGATTCACTTGTGGATTAAACTTGATTACCACTCGTCTACCAAAAATACATTCTGTACACATTAATATGAGACTAATATGGCTAAAATTTTCTTAAATTTTACAATTTTAAAGTAAGATAATTTCTAAACAATAACTGTACATAAATACAGCTAACACAATCTCATGCCCCGTTACCCCTTTTCCTTGAAGCAAGGTTAAACAGTTTTTTTTCGTAATTTTTTTTCAGCGGTTTTAATAAGACTCTCATGCGCTGTGTGGATAATGTAAATTATGAATTTCGTATTTTGAGTTTACAGCGTTAATCTCGGTCTTGTTGTTTTCACATTTCCTGGGACTACATACCTTTTGGTACACATGGATTTCGTTGTGAACCTACTATTTGTGGATCCTTATGGAATTGAAGAAGTAAATTTTCAAAAAATAATTGTCCTATAGTAAACAGCTTAGCAATATTGAATACATTAGCAGATGGAGTCAGAGGAGGTAAAGAAAACATAATTTGTGAGATTTTCCCGTTAAATGTTGGACCAATATAATTCCTATCGTTTACATATCCAGAATGAATTAATGTGAAAATGTACAATAAAAATTATAGAGCTGAATTTGTGGAATAATTTTGATGGAAATATGTTCTGTCAAATGAAATAATTTCATCTACGTGGTAATGATATTCCTCACAGCATACGATGGATTCTCCAAGCTTGATTGTAATTTTCTTGGGCGATGAGAGTATCAATATTTTAGTATTTGGTTAAATATCCAACACTCATATTTCTCTTTCAAGATTCGGATGTCTTTTATTATGATTTTTAGAAACGCTTGCGAAAGACCAAAAAATCAATTCATTTTCTTCGTATCAGTTTTTTCGAATTAGGTTTGAACTACTCTATTTCTTTCGAATCGTTTTTAATTTATTGAACTCAGTTCAGAAACGAAATGCCGGCCTCTGTTTTGGCAGAAAATGGGTAAAGAAGTAATGAAAACAAAATGGGTAATAGTAATTGATTTAGGACGGATGGATCCAATATTTTTAGTGTATCTCATTACCCCATTCTGGAAATGCAAAGGATATCAGCAGTGGGCCCATTATTTATATTGCGAAGGAAATTCATCTGTTGGCCTCTGCAAACTTAGTGAACCGTGAACTGTTTCATTAAAGCAGTTTTGGTTCACATTAAATCGTATGAGGTTGAGGACACGTTTATCCTACAACGCCAGGCCAGAACCCGAAGGGGGCATTTGAATTTTCGTTGAGAGAGCTCTGATTACCCAAAGGAGAAGAAGAAACCGATTTATGGATAGATAGACGGATACATAAAGTGTTTTATTGGAAATTAAAATACATTTGTTATACAGTGGAATTTACACAATGAAGTCTTAGCCTACGCAGTTAGACCGTATTGCCTTCTATCACAGTTCAGTGTAATAAAACGGTTTGCATCAAGATTAAAAAAAAAAAATAATAATAATACACGTTTTAGAATTTTTAAAGAAAAAAACATTGAAATGTTCAAATTAATTGTAGTTGGGGCTAACAAGTAAAGATCATGCAAATTTCGCTACACTTTCCTTATTCAAATCAGTCAGTATTGAACAGTCAATAATTTCATATCCAATTCTATATTTCATATAAAATCGTTCATCTTCTAAATTTTATGTTTCATAATAATTATTAAAATAAATAATTTCATAGTTCATGGTCTTCAAATAATGTTAATGTTTGTTGTTTTGTGTTCCACAAGAAATATGATCATTTTTACTATATCGCTTCGGAGAAACGTGCGTAAGTTGATGTATCGAGGTAATATATTTGCGCGAGGAGGATAAGAGTTTTTCAATAATGAAAGGTTCAGCGAAAGGCGCGTTCTTAGTTCTCGAGCAGATAGAAAAAAGTCAGCATTATTGCTTTCTTTCATCAAAAGGCCCATGTGTCACTTCTTGTTCGTAGCGAAGGGCAGACACATCTGCTGTGACTGAAATTTGTTCATTATTTTATGGCAAAAACTACTTATTGTCTATTTCATACTTGTTTTTTTATTGGAAGATGGATGGGTCCTTTTCCTTCCATTTTATTCGTGCTATTTCCAGTGAACATATGATAAATTGTACCATTGGTTTCGTTCAGCTATTTTAGCAATGTAAACAGCAATTTTTCATGTCAGAAGTACGTTGGATATATTTACTTCTTTTCATGACTCAATGATTTCTTCTTGTAATTACTTTTATTTTTGAATTCATGCGAAAATAGTTGTGATTATTACACAGGTCTTCTTTTGTTCAACTTGTATGGATTTTCCATATACTATTTAATCGTTTCATAATTTTTCGTGTTACATGTGTCCACACGGAATTTTCCCGAAAATTGACGAACCATCAGTTGGAAGTTAAGTTGAGAAGATAGTACAGTCCTATGGCAGTGGATGAGACGTTTATCAAACGTAAAAGTGACAAAACATCCTTCACTAACTATCCCTTTTTTTTCTCTCACACATTAAATTTTTTTTCCCTTAAAATTTATCTCGTGAACTGTATTTATTTCTATCTGCATTGTTGTGTAGTGTATACTTTCTTTTTGTAATTGGCGTTTGCCGTGTATTAAATAAATAGATATATTTTAAGACAAAGTTTAGAATTCTCCAACTTCTTTTTCTGCTGAGAAAGTCATTCAACCCAACTGAGCTATAAGATCGTATCCAGAAAAAAATAATAATCTGACCAGTGGTGGAGATGCACCAGGGAATCACCAAAGTAGGAAGATGTAGTTCAGTGGTTCCCAACCTGAGGGCAATCGTTCCCAAGTGGGCGATTTGGGTTTTTAGCGGGCGATAAATAAGTTGGGGGCGATTTGGGGGCGATGAGTATTCAGACGGTGAAAAATGAAAATAGTACTGTACAGTTGAAGTTGCCGGGCAGCCATTGAAAAGGCAAAATAACACCAAGTTTTCAAGTTTTCATTTTTTTCACCTATTAACTGTGAATTTCTTAATTTATCTTGTTTGTTCTTGAAAAAAAAAAATCTATAAAAATGTATACATTTCAATTTTTATCTTTCAATTTTTTATTTTACTTAGGAGTGACCAGATAACACTGCTTTGGTTGTGTTTATATACAGTAATAAAATAGCTTTATTATTACATTTCACTTCAAATTAAAATTAGCCATACAAGGAAAAGTTAAAGGGGGGGGGGGGCAGAGGTGTTATTCAACCTCCAGAAAGGGGCGATGGGCCTCAAAAGGTTGGGAACCACTGATGTATCATAGCCTGGGTGGCGCACATATCACGAAAGGAGAGTTAGGCCAAGGTATCACAGATTGACAAAATTTACACTTTTCGTGTCATGTAATGTTATTTGGCAGAACCATTTTACTTATTACGTCCTTGAGGATGTAGGAATTTTTCCAAGTGCATATGAACGTGTTATTGAGTTTGCATTATTACTAGATATTTTCTGATGGGCGTTGATTTAAATATATTTGGCACAAAAACAATGATGAGATGGGAATTTTTCTGTTGAACGAACCCTTCATCTTCCACAAGTTCCTCGCGCTGGGCGAACACCCTCTACCCACTTCAAAATACTCCGTAACATTGAAGAGGATCGAGGCGACAACATCCCTCTTCATATTTACCACGGGTGTATGAGGTGGGTCTACTGCATATGTACATATGTCAAATCCAAAAATGAGTTTCCTGGGAAACGCTCAGGATGTTCGAGAAAATGCCGAACGACATCAGAGCCCAGAACAAGTTCCACTGTTATAAATATTTCGAAGAACGAGCGATGCAAAAAACACGGATATCACACTCAAGCAAACTGAATTACACTTTTCGCGATTAGAATTAAACCTTTCACAATTACAATTAAACCTTCCGCGCCTTCTTCGAGTTGTGTTCCTAATAACAGGAGGTGAGTCACTATCACTACTAATTCGACCATCACCTCTTCGTGAAAACGTTGATTTTCACGACGAAAAAGGGACATTGCGGAGGAAAGCCGAAAAAAAACTGTTTGAAAGTGTGGTTTTGGGTCCCATCAAATCGTTTTAAAGGTTCTACTGACCGAACTATATGAATTGCTGTCGCTCATCACCACGACAATGTTCCTCACAAAACCAAAAAATAAAAATAAAATAACTACGAACACTGTTATGACTATAATTGACGGGAAGAGAATTGTGACGCTACTCGGAGAAGGCTTTGGCAGCCCACGGTGAGGTATTATTTTGGGGACTCGACTCTATGTCCTCTGATCATGTTTAGTGCAGAGAATTAATTTAATGCAAGGTTCACTTGTATTTGCGAAAGGTTTAACTCAGTTTGCTAAAAGTTTAATTCAGTTTGCTAATGCTATAACTGCAAAGATATGATACGAAATTAAATTCAACAGTAATGTAAACAGTAGTAAAGTATTTACGCTGTATGAACCCTGACAAGAAATAGTTGCCCAGAGGGCATTGGCACATAACTGAAGTCTCAAGTGACGCAATCCCCCAACAATCATGAAAAGATTTAGTTGGTGCCACTGGTGGATCTCCTTCATGTGGGTGTCTACCCGCCAAAATGGCTCTCGATGTATCACTATTTACGGCATATATCTAAGAAAACAATATACAAAACTCGCTATAGTGCAACACCTGATAGAGCTAAGAAGTCCCCTGCAGGTAAATCTGCTGACGGAGAAATATTGGATGGTATGTGAATGATTTTTCAAATTTCAAGCCGCCTGTTGACGACATCATTTCGCTGAAAAAGTCCCGTTTTTCAGGAGCCTACCGAATTTATGAAATGGTAAATGGCAGCTTTTTATGACGTCTCAAGCCGCAGTGGCAGCCATGTATATAGATTTCTGAAATCCGTAGGCTACACTACAAATATTCAGTAGATTACCATGACGAACGTTCAGAGTAACTGTTTTATTGTCTCAGCAGCTGGAATTATAAACGCTCTAATACTAGTGATCAGGGTGCCCAACGTGTATAAAGTTTAGGGTTGAATCAATCAGAAAACTGCCTCATCTATATCATTATATAATAAATTGTAGCATCGTTGATGCGTTTTCATGTTACTGGTCCAGATCAGCGGTAGTACAAAAATTTGGCGTCATTTAAGAAGGCGATGACCAGGTCTGGTTCATTTTTCCGCATTCGTCTCCGGCAAAATTCGTCAAGATGGGACTGGATGTTGTTTTCAGTGTAATGAACAAATTTTAATGGCCTTACTAACAGACTGTGAAGTGCAGCACAGCTTGTTAGAACACCTTAATACTGGACGATAGTCACTGTTCCGCCTACGTTTTTGACTAGGCTTCATAAAACTCTCGTACAGGTGACACTGTTTTGAGTCTGGCTGCTCTAACAAATTGTTCGATTTCAAGAATTCTATACAAGACTCTTCAATAATTACTACGCGGGAATACATATCTTTCAGGAACATTATGGACAGATAAGACGGTGCACGATGGGGACGGTATCCGAAAGAAAACTGACAGTAACATCATCTAGGATCACGTTGCACGATGTTTGAGACGATACACTGCCCGAATTCTAAAGATGAAAACCAGTGTTAACAAAAGACTCTTAAAACAAACAGGTCAGTTCCATGGTGGAACAGGGACCTGTATTCCTTTCGCAAGGAAGCCAGGAGGCTTTTTAATACGGGAGGTGGCAGGCTTGCAGAGCTGCTGACAACTCCTATACCAGTGCTCCTAAAAAGGCCAGGGAACTGTGTTGGAGAGACTTCTGTGGAGACATTGCACGTTACCTGCGCTATTCAAAGTACGTAGGATTCTATTGAAGGACGATCCAGCCGATCTGAACACAATTTCAAAGGCAGATGGGGTATATACAGGAGGCTCGGAGGAGAGGCGGTGCTGGTAAAAATCTTAAGGGCCAGCTACAAATCGAGTCACATTCCAAGGATGTGGGAGAAGGTCAGGGTAGTCTTCATTCCTAAGGCAGGCCAGCAAGGTCATGTAAAACACTACTGCCCCATCAGTCTCATGTCCTTCCTACTGAAAACTATGGAAAAAATTGTTATCTCAAACCCTTTCTTGTTTTGTTGGATAAAAGCTAGTATCTTACGCTTCTGAAAGGTATTCCACTGGGAAAACTTGAATTTTCTACAACACTTATACATATAATCCATTATGGTCATTATTTAACTGGTATATTGGGACCATGAGCAGGGGCCCACAGGTCGTCTATGGTTGTGGGAACAAGGGGCAAGCCTGTCTTCACCTGCCTCCATTTATTTGACCCCGGCAGTGAACCGTATATCCAGGGGCGCCCTCACCGGGATTGAACTCCGTTTTTCGTTCGTCTCGATTTATTATTTTAATTAACGACCATTTGTAATCGACCAACAAGAAAAATGTGTCAAACAACCCTCCACAAGGTTTGTTGGACTACATTTCTCAGTACGTAGATCCGCCGCACGCTGCAAAGTAAGGCGAGAGGATCAATCCCGCAAAAACACGACTTTCGACCCTTAAAATTCATCTTTTGACACGTATTCTCAGTATTTCATGTTGTTCGGTGTGCTAAATCCGAATCTGATGTCTGTTTCCCTCTCGAAAATCAAGCTTTGAATAAAGGCCCTCTTGAAATGGTTAGAACTTTTTAACGCTAATATGCCATCCATGATGGGTCTTGAAAGCTTCCATCTCGTGTGAATGGGGAAATAACCTACTACTTTTGGCGAATGCTCAGAGATAATTCAGCTACTTATTCATTCAGAAATTTCGCAGGGCTTTACTACCCCTGAATTGAAACAATCCTTTTATATAAATAATAGATTGGTCCATGTATTTTAGAAGTAGTCTTTGCTACATCATTCAAACTATCATCATTAATTTTAGGGGGCATTGAAAGGGCAGCATTCATATTTAAAAATGGGTTTTCTCGGTCGATTACAAAGATTAAATATTGGAAATAGTAAACCAAAACATACTCCAAAATCAGTACGTACACAAGTACACAAGTTGAAGTTACATCTATGGGGAAATCCGAAAGTTCACCCAATTCATTTAGTGGAGTTTTTTCTCTTGGGATCCCCTTTCTTACTTGTCGAGTTATTTTCAGGTTAAATGTGGACATTTCCACTCTCGCATATCTGGGCCGGTGTTGGGGTGCCCCCTAGTGGCGCTCAGAAACAACGCTGCTGCCAGGTTTTGGTCTGAAGGTTCAAGGTGGTTGGGCTCATGGCTATGAGTTATGGATGCGATGATTTAATGGCTTGTAGGGGGAAAACGAAACCGGACGGTCGGGGTGAGGTGGGGCGGCACAAAGGTGGAGCTATCTAGTGAGGTGAAACCACGTCACGAGAGGAGGTGAGATGGAGCGAGCGAGGGAGAGCGATAGAGATAGTTAGAACGGGCTTGTGGTAGTGGATGGGGGGAAGGCGTTCTGTAATACACTGAGATGAGTGGGTCCATCAATCTGAAGCGCTATGAAGTATTTAAGGTGGCTTGCTACGGAGGGTCTGGGGCTTAATAAGCATATCGATTACGTCTAAAGGAGAAGGGGCCTCCGCCTGGACCCTCTTCCACGACCGTGCGGAGTCTGAGAGACGCGTCTGATTTATTGCCTAAAGGAAGACGTTACATCATCTCCTGGTAGGTAGGTGTTGGGCGGCGGGAAACCGGCGAAACATCAATTTATTTCGAATAAGCTGCTTCACTATAGGTACAGCACATCCCGCGGCTCTCCGTGTTTGCTCAGTGTCGAGAAATGTAGGAGGTGAAACTGTGGTATGACAACATTTCTGAGAACAAACGTCACGTACTGACACATTATGTTTAACCTTTCGGCGGGCGTCAGGTGCACCGTCGCACACTGGGGCGAATCGTGGAATATATTGGTAAGTAATGCGTATTACAGGGCAGTCCCACTGTCAGGTTTTTATTTGATCACGCTTATATACACCCACGAATAGTTGTTAAACACAAAAGAAGTCTAAAATCAGCCGAAAATTCTAGTAGTTAGGAGTAGCGCTTGAATAGGTCGGCTATTACTCCCAACACCAAATTAGAAATTGCCAAGGCATTAAGCACAAGAAAGATTCTTGTACAAGAAATCGGGATCGGGTAAAAACAGATGAAAATAGTAAAGACAACGATTTATACGATTACCACCTCCATTCACCCCTTCCATAATTAATTTAGAAAGGTATAAAATAGTTTCAAAACATGATCAAAGTTCTTGATCGAACAAAATAAAAATCAATGGAATCAGCAGGATGAGCTGTAGGAGCCGAGCTTGAATGGACTGACTATTTCCTTCTCCAGTCCCCTTACTACTGAAAATTTAAAATTTCCGAGGTTTGTTGAACCCAACTGAACCAAAATTGTTATCAAGCCAAATAAAAATTCTGAGAAATCAAAAAAATTATATGAAAATAGTGAAAAAATTACGATTTATCAGTAAAACCACCTCCATTTGCCCCTGCTCATAATGCAGATTAAATAGAATACGAAATCGAAATTTTGGAGGAGAAAAAAAAACATGAATCTTTTATTCTGGCAATTGTTTTACACATCGGGATTTCTATTGAATGAATATGAAAAGAGAGTGAGTTATACAGAAATCCCCTCTTTCCCTCACACACGTGGTTAAAGGGAGTGTGGGTCCCTACCGTCAACGAACTATTCCGTTACATGGTTACTGACTTCTGATTCCTTGTTTTTACGTAGGCTAAAATGAAGTCAGATAATTTATAATTGTTCGATATATTCGTAACAAATATCACGAATGGAGAAGTTGAATTTCATCCAAAAGAGATCAATCGAATCAGCTCCCACTTACGACGAGACCTCGTTTTGTACTATAATAAGGTCTTGATTTGATGGAGTGCCTTTTGATGACTATTTCTGGATTGTCCAGCTGCTACTTTACACCTAATGAATCTATTCGTGACTTCGAAAGAAAGTTGTGATGCCTAGGCAAAGATGGTGTTCAAGCAGTAAATGGGAATAATGATAAATGGGGACAATGATAGTGGCAGGTGACTTCGATGCAGTGGCGCGTGCCTGACCCAGACAGTAGAGGTTGGCTCACCCTGGGAATGGTGGTAATAATAAATAAATGCTCTACACCAACATTCCATTGCCTGGATATGCATATACATATGCATGAACTGATGCATCACCTCACAAACTTTCATCGAGATGGAGAAGCACGGAGGATGGGACGCCTAAAGGCCACCCAATGGCCGAAAATAGCTTGTTCAGAAAATGAGGGCATTAGGATGACGCAGGAACAGCAACCTTCAGCAATAGTTGAAAAAAAGCTCTCATGGTGAACAGCTACTCAAAAAAGAAACTTGTAAACTAATAAGCGATAACACGTATGAGTACTTTATATAGGAAAATTACTAATTTTATAACATTGATAGCAACATAAATTACATATCTGCTAAGTTCATTATTCTATGGAAGTGGAATCTAGACTTTAATAATAATTATCAAAACATTAATTATTAATTAATTAAAACATCAATTAATTATTATTAATTAAAACATTTAATAATTTTAAATGTGGTGTAAATATGGAGTTTTAGGTACTTTATAAAAATTGGAAGTACGAATCAACTCCGGACTGGGGGTTCACAGTGTTACACTATCCAGCTTGGTCATCGGTTATTATTCAATTCAAGTAAATCAAATGGTGTAAATAAATTATCTTCTATCTATCTATGGTACTCCTCGAAAAAGGGAAGGGCGACCCAAGCTCTACCCACTCATGGAGGCCACTAAATCCACTATTACTGGCAATAGTAGATTCAGGACATTTATCCTCAAATAGTTTGCTTCTAAGCTTGAAGGGGCAACCTCTGTCGTCATTCACTCGATCTCTCACCTGTGCTGCTTTTTGTTGTGTTTGTCAATCAATTCTGTAGTTATCACTGTTTTCGCGAGAAATGATACGGAAGAAGATTCAGGTGTTGATGGTGACTCACGGCGAAAATCGCTGACAGGCTAAACGCAGAAAATCATCTGTTGATCCTGGTACTGGTACTGTGGTTCCCTTATCTAACTCTTTCGCACCTTTATCCAAACTCCAAGCGTTCACCCACAAATAGCCTCACTCCTGCATAACCTGTGGGCAGTCCCATCGGTTACCTTATGAGATCCGATTTCTACCTCAGGGTCTTAAACATTTCCTCACCTCACACGTCAAAAAAGTCTTGATTTTGGATTACCTACATCAGGATCCAACTGAACTTTTATTCGGTTCGCCCATTTTTCTGAGAACTAGAAAACAATTCGTGGCAATGGACCTATCCAAATTAGTCACGTTGGTTTAGGATGAAAGTATAACCTCTTCGAAATGCACATAGATCCGCATACAGCAAACCAAACATGAAATGGGTTTGAGCAACATGATTCCGAGTAACTGCCCCAGGCCATCTAAAAGCGGTAGCAATATCAAGATCTTAACGAGGAGTTCTTCATGTAACCTCCTCCACAACTTGCGTGGCGCCGCCATGATTTAGAGTTGCAGTCAGGCGGGTTTCGGCTGCTGCTGTTATTCGTAAATTATCGTTATCAGACGGCCGGGAGCACGTGTAAAATGATATCCGCCTCACTCCGTATGCTCAACCCGGGGTAACGAAGGGTTGTGTAGTTGCTGCTCATACTGGATTACTACTGCCGATAATAATCGGCATAAAGATGGATATTTATTCGACTTCACACATAAATGCGCAACAATTGTCAGAACAAGTAATTAAATATGCATGGAAATGTATAAATGAGTCATTACCTTTAGAAATAGATCTCCAACTAAAATGATCGTAAAAAAAATAATAATGTAAAATTGAAATCCGACCTTCAAGAAAGCTTCGTCATTATATAAGGTACCCCGAAAAAACAATAAACAAAAAGAATTTTATTGAAAATTTAACCCTAAAAACGAAATTCCTACTAGTCAACATCATAGAAACATGGGATATCTTAAATTTATTCAAGAAGTACTTTGAAATGCCACGTTGTAACAAAATCTGTCTCCGATTCCATCTCTTGCTTTATCAAATTTAGAGTGAAATGTTGCCATTAGCTGGTTTTTACCTCAGTTCATTGCCGACATATTGTTTTTATAAGAACAAGTTTTTCTAACTGTTGGGAGAAGCCCCAACAATTGTAATTTAACATGTTGCTAACAATAAACCGACGAAGGACGACGCAAGAGTCGAGGATTATGGGTTGGGAAATGCCCCGCGGAGTTCAAAACACCCGTATAAATAAGCCCGGACCAGCCAAAGTGGATTCATCTTACGACGCTCTTCTAAAATTTAGACCCAGTTCGCCGGTGTCGTACATGCTCTGCTTGCTCCACCTAGTAGATGTTTCACTAGCCCCCATATTTAGTGTAGCTGGGCTCCTCGGAACCTCTACTCCTGTACTAACAAGTTGTACCTGCATTCCGCCTCAGCTAATTATTTGCTCGAAGCTGATTCCTGGGATTAATTTAGGTGATCTTGCTCCTCGGTCCCTTCGTCACCCCTTCTGGGAAATACGTAAATCACCATCATGTTCAAATACCTATTTATTATCGAAATTTAACTGTTCCAAATTAGTTCACCATTAAAAAAATCACTTTTTCAAAATCTTTGCAACTCAACACCCTGAAGTTTTATCAGTTCAAATGTGATGTCAACTATGAGAGAAGAAAGGTTAGACTAGCAAAACCACTAGATATTTTTGTTATTTCGTGACCACTACACTGCACTTTTCGTAGGAGCGATGTTAATCCCGCATTCCAAACATAACTAGGCATTCCTAATTGTTAATGAAAAGTTTAATTATGATACAGTTTGATTGATATCAATAAGCTAAAGGCCAGGCACATTGTGGATCAGCTTGGTTCAAGCGGTGGAATAATGTCAACCCATTCGAAAGATAATTCATATACACTATAAATGCCGTTGTCGATAGAATTGACCCCTGAAGGGTACCTGAGAGAGGGAAAGAAAAGTATGGCAAATACGTTTTAACTTGCCGAGAATGTGAAAGATGTACTTCTACCAACACGAAGGAAATGAATATGACCTCGGAGCAGAGATACGACTTTTCAAATTCCCAAGACTGTTCATCCGGTGGTTGAAATATGTTGTTCCTCATTCAACAGGTTCCCGCTTTTCTCTTGGAAGGACTAAACTATTATATTCACAAACACATTTTTCACGTGGGAGACTTTTTCCTTACCGTCAGTTTTCACGCTCTACAGCGCAAAGATATCCCAGGAAAGTTATTTCTGGATCCTGCGTCGGAACTGATATCGGAAATCCCATGAAAGTCACTGTGCCGGTGGGCCGAGCGTTGCGTTGGCGTAGGTTAACAATAAGTGATGAAGCGGGCTGAACTCTATCAAACCCACTCCGTTTTCCATTTTAGCGAGTTGGACAGTTTGATTCCTCCAACCCACATCAACAAGACGCCGGTTGGTTCTCGACATACTTCAGGGGCTGACGGGACGGTGGAAATCTCAAGACCGATCGGACTCAGTTCGAACTAATCAAATGACCACAGCTCAACTTGCAAATAACCAGTTTCAGAAAACAATAGAATAGTATTAAATGGAAAGGTAACATAATAATGGAAATAACAATCAATTATAATACGAAACGTTTTTTGATTTTGGAATGCTTGAATTCTTTCTTTTTCGGGATGTTGGACCAAGCAGGCGTAAACGCAGATGTCCTCAACTCAATAGTGAAATGGGATCAAAAGTTCTCAGGGAAAGATTTCCTGGTGGAACCTCATCTGCAGCTTCGAGCTAAATACGCTCACTCGGCAGTTTCGTTCAGGAATTTCTTCAATACTGTTTGATCAAGCCTCATCCCAGGAACAGAGTGGTTGAAATATGTTGTTCCTCATTCAACAGGTTCCCGCTGTTCTCTTGGAAGGACTAAACTATTATATTCACAGGCAATCGAAATATTTTTCACGTGGGAGACTTTTTCCTTCTAATAGATTATCTCGTCAGTTTTCACGCTCTATCTCTATAGACGCAAACGATATCCCAGGAAAGTTGAAATGTCCACTTTCAAAATCAGTATCCCGTCGGAACTACTATTTCATACAGGTAAAAAAAAGTACTGTGCACTAAATGGAACAGCAATAGTCTTGTCAATTTTGTATCGAATAGGTTGCAACAAAATAAGTGATGAAAAGTTGACGATTGAACTTATAAAAGCCCGAACATTTTCCATTTTTAAAGTTGGACAGATTCCATGATTCCTCCAACCCACATCAACAAGACGCCGGTTGGTTCTCGACATTTCAGGGGCTGAGGGACGTTGTTGAAATCTCTTAACCGATCGCAAAATGTAATTACTATATCTTCAGAAAGGCAATTGTACTGGAATGGTGACTCTAAAAATTGTTCCTGAATTAAATGCTATCGAATAGCCAACGTTCCCTATATATCAAGGATGAACACAGCATCAGTTGCAAACTATAACCAGCATTGTCACCCAAAAACGTAGAATAGTATTAAATGGAAACGTCCACTGTAACATAATAATGGAAAAAAATCGTTGTATTCCCATTGCGGCTAAATTTATTAAAGTTTATGTTTTGTTGTATTTGGTAATTATCATCTTGAGCATATTCGTCTGCGTTCATTTTTCGACAATAAAATAAACTATTGGGAGGCACTTCTAGGTGTCAGATGATTGCCGCCTAAAGGCACCAGCCCAGAAGGTGCCAGCCCTATTTCACCTAGAAATGGGATATAAGTTTCGACAAAGATTATCCAACTCACTTTTCGAGTAAAACGTAAATACGCTCCACCCGGCAGTTTCGTTTAAGGAATTTCATGAAAATGAGTGCAATTTTGAAGAAGCCTGGTTTTCCCAAATCAGAGAAGTTAATTTGTCACTATTGCCTTATACGTGTTTTCGTCGTTTACTCTATTAAAATGTTTATCGTCGAGTTAATTTTTTTCGTTTTGTCCCAACATCCTGTATTGTTGAAAAAAAAAGCTATTTGAAAAAAATGACCCGTAAAAAACTAGCGAATCCCCCAATTACAGGCGTTACTGCCTGCTGGTATTTTATCCTTTGAATTTATAACAAGCTTTCATTCGACATAGTTTTGGATTAAGAGTACTTTGCCTTTATCCAGAACATCTTGATTAATACGTTCTTGTTACCGATACTAGGAAGCTATGGGCCACGCCCAACTCGGCAGACGTTTTTCTTTTCCGCCACCTCTTTTATCTTGGATCTATTCAACCGAAGTTTTCTTTAAACCGAAGTGAGGAGCATGACTGCGAATCAATCTTCTAAGACAGCGGAGTATTACGTTTTCAACGCCCAATATCCGTGGCTATCACCCAACAAAGTATAACGATTCAGAGGTGATGGACATATCCCCACGAAGATCGTGAGGTGCTTTATTTCTCTTTATTCGCCCAGCGGGGAGCTTTCGTTCTCGGCTGATATTATAAAACAGCGAGGCATTTCGATTGAGATCTTTTGAGAATGTCACTTGCCTTCACAACCGTATAGTAGGATTAATCAATTTTTCGAATAATGGACAACTGGACCAAACAACATACAATGTAATGAATATAGAATGTCTAACAAGTTGGATAAGACTCATAGGTCCTACGTGTCGTGAATATATAAATTGGGATGGTCTCCATTGGTGCAGGAGATAGTAAATTGAAATAAACTTTGTAATACAAACATCGGTCACTTAGGAACTGAAAAAAATTATTCTTGATAGATGTTGAGTTTGCGAATGCTGACAAGTTGCCAGTTGGTTGGGAAACCATCCAAACTCTCATCCGTAGGTACGTTGCTTGACAATATCATCAAAATAACATCATGCAGACTAAATAAGACTGGTACCTTTTTCATCAGACGTGGGGTTTTTTTCGGGTTTACCAACATCGGCTGTCCTTGATAAACGCAAATATTTCATCCCCCCTGTTTCTTATGAGATATCCGTGAATATGCAAAACCCGCAAGACCGCTCGGTCTGGCGGGAGGGATAGCCCGCTTGCGCCTTTCATTGTCATTCTGTTTGGACTACATCTCCCTGGCGGGCCTTTTAAAAACAATGGCAGTCGTGATTCCTAGGACTTGATTAAATCTATTCAACCCCGACTAATCAAGTTCGATCTTAAGGAGTGATGTTTGAAGAGGCCGCCGTTCGAATTTCCCGAGATCGGGATTTCTCGGGGTTGATAAAAAGTCAACAGTTCTCACTTTATACGCTAATCCAAGTCACCGGCAAATTTAGTTCATGCATCAGGGTTTCGGCTTCTAATTTACTGTTATATTTTAACTAATCACCATCCCGAACGTATTCTGAACACTAATAAACTAACAATAATTCATCTTGACGTTTGTGGGGAAGAATCCTGTATTGTCACCTTATGGGATGGAATTATTCAACTATCCTGAAGAAACGAAACTATTTTATTTCAACCAAAACGAGTATACGTCACTATCTGATTCAAGTATCAAGTTTGTAGAAGTCATATTTACCAAGCCCAAGGTCGAGCATGACACATACGTTGCACCCATCAGGTTTCAGCCAAACACAATTTTTGATGATGCTTTTTCACTTCATCTTTAAGAATCGTCAGACATGTCACCAAGGATCGTCCCTTTTCATTCTTGAGTCTGTTTCCATTCAGGGTTGTATTATTTTCATTTGTTAGCTTTGTTTGAAGTGTCGTCAATTTTTTACATGGACCCAGAGCTCTGGTGAGCGTAATAAATATAAATCTGATTGATAGAGTTTGGCTTTCCTTAGTAGTTTCATTGAGAGATAGTTCATTAATACTTAGTAAGGTATTTTCACACTTCAATTAAACGAAAGAGGGCCTGTAATATATAGTTTACGCTCGTAACGAAGCTCGCTCGAATTTCCTCATCGGAGGTAGAATAGTTCTAGGCGTTGGGATTGGGCGATCAGCAATGGCGAACTCGCATGACGACAAACAGTCCTGTGTCTTCGATTGTGGGTCATGGGACCTGAAGGAATTTCTTAATAATTGCAACATCAATTATTGCTGTTTTGTTAATGATGTAAGCTTTCGGAGGTTCAAGCCTTACAATCTTCCCTCCTCACAATCTTTTCTCATTGAATGCAATACAGAAAAGTCGATAACTTATCTCATCATTACATCTGATTTCACGAAGTTTAGTGAGCGAATACGTGCCGTGCTGTTGAACTGAAAACCTCGGGTAAGTATGGTTTCAAGTACTGTATTGCCAGAATTAGTACGCTGCAACAATTGGTTAGAACCCTGCACCACTTCTTGTTACGCTTCTTTTAACCAAACTGCCGATGGATCATTGAAATATACGTACCAACCTAATAATTGACCTCCAACCCGTACAAACGGTTTCTATTACATTAAAAATGATAAATGCGTGGCTCGAAAAGGCTTCTTTAGATGAATAGCAATGAAAAGTGGTAAAACTGGCCGGAGGGCCTCCGCTTCGCTCCTTTGTGCGTCTCAAAGGGAGAGGAAGTTGAGAGTCCTCATCTTTCGAGTCATTCGAGAGATCGACGAGCGCTTTGGTCGAAAGGCGAGTCGGGCCCGGGAACGAAGGACAAGGTGGAAGGGGGCTATTAACGTCGGAGGAGAAAGCAGCGTAATTACTCCAGAACACGGTTATGCCGAAAGGAGCTCCGGGAGGATGAGTGAATAAATGACTGGACAAAATGAACCGAGGCGAGTGTGAGGGGGTTAAGTGGCTTTGATGGGTAGACGGTCTGTGGTATTAATGTTGTTCTAATACGTAGTGAATCCCTAAAGGGGCACCCTATCCCCGTCTCCGCGCCTTTTCACCAGCTCTTCGACTTCGCTCTCTGCTACCTCCACAGTCACGCCTCCTCAACTTCACTAATGAACTTGATCATAGGAGCCAACAACTTCACTCGAGAATTCCAGGCGTCCGTTTGATGTTTTCCCTTCTGCTGTTTACCGAACTTGACTTCACCTCTGGGTTGAAAGCCCAGCTCTCTCGGCCCTACTTCTCCATTATGGTCCAACTTACCACGTCTGGCTACCTGCATTTCTACAACCCTATTTCTGTTCCGGTTTTCTATGATTGGTTCACGGGTCAGGTCTTTCCCCCGGATGTAACAAAGAAACTAAACAGATAATGAGTAACAAACAGATAACATATGATAAGTTGGGTGTGTCCTCGTTTAAGTAAAAAATAATGTACGGATCATTAAAATGTTCTTAGTAATAATGAAAAATGTTGAATTTAAGCTTTTTACAACTGTTAACTGGGCAGAAATGCCTCAGGACATTCTTCTGCGGACAAAAACCCGTTTAAAAGGTGAGCGGCCATGTGCCTAAAGCGGATACGTAGTGCTAACTACTCGACGATGGGTACACACAATAATCGCAAGCGCAATAGCTCAATTTCCATTTGGAATTGGGTATTAAACGGAGGCCGCAGCGTATTATATGTTAACAAAGAGGCCACTAGCTTATCACCTCGATAGTTTTATCACTGGTTTCGATTTACATGTACAACTGATGTGTATGTTACTAAAACTATTCATTTATTGTATTTATTCCTCCTTATTTTTGAGATTTAAGCGTAGTGTCAAGACGTCCAAAATATAAAAAAAAAGTGACCTCCGTGTAACACCTGAATCAAGTGCCAATCCTCATTTGGCAATTGTGTGGACCCACCGCCGAATGTGCTAACCCTACAGTGGACAGGATACTGTCCTGATGTCTTCTGATGTTACGATCAAGGTCAAATTTTCAGGGGTAATCGCCGAAAAATGGCCATACATGTTGATATCAGTATTATCATTCTATCCGCTATTGGAAGACGCGATATGCAGGTATACCTACCTTCAATACATGTCGACAAGCTTCTTGAAGGCGTTGGTACATGCCGGTACATGTGTAGACAAGGTTATCTTCTACATATTTCGAGATATTATAGCACGTCGAATCTTCATTGTGAAAGGGGTAAATCGTTATTTATTCAGTATTTTCATCTGGTTTTATTGAATATTTCAAATAACATTTTACGAGTCCAATGGATCTAGTTGTGCAACAAACTCAATACATACTGATTAATTTATTTTATATTTTTTTGTTCGATTGAGAACATTCGTCTAGTTTTGACAAGTATTTCAGGTCTTTGAAATCTAATTATGGAGGGGTGAATCGAGAGGATAATGGTGATGAATGTTTGACATATAAATCATGGTGATGTATCATAACTATTTTATTAATAGTGCAAACACTTTTTTGTTCGATCCCAATTTTTGTTGAACAAACATCCCTAGTGCAGCTCGCCTTTGTTCAATATCCGCAACATAATTTATATTCATATTCAATGGAAGGGGCTGGAATTTAGAGCTAGCTACTGACTATGTGCGCTCGTGCAATCTGTATACTACAGGAAGCGATCACTAATTTGGCCTAATGGTCCTCAAACTCAAATTAGTGGAAGCGCCATTAACTGTAACAGCAAATTACGGATAAGCCGCAAGGCCGATTTAAGGGATACACCTCCATGTAGGGTGATTATCACCTTAATACATTGGCGGCTACAATATCTAGCGTTCCTTCATTTGACGTGGGATCAAATATCGATCGCTAAGTGAACTAATTTTCGGGAAGCTGGTTAATGTGAACCGTGAGCCGTAACGAGGACTAATCATATCGTAGCCGTGTCAGCCTCGAAAGCAAATAGGAGAGAATATTCAAATATATTCTTGGAGAAACCCTATACGATTTGTTTCAGAACAAGGTTATTGACAGAAAAAATTACTGCACTGCTTTCTGAACCGCACGTTTCCTGAAAATGTCATCAAAATCGAATGGCAACCGTATACAGTCCAAGTTTTCGCGTGCATAGTTACGGTACTTTCATGTTGAAAGTGGTAAGCGGCTATCAAACCAGTACTCTCCGACAACTCTCTGAGCCAGATAAATCCTAAACCTGAGGAAATGATGAATGAAACTCAAAGGGGTCCAACAGTATTTTTGAACAATAAACAATAAATCCTTCAAAGAAAGTATACGTCTAAAACAATAAATGGCTTTAAGGAGCACTTAACAAGCGCTCGTAGAGAAGACCAACCGAAATCTTTGTTATTCACATTGGTCTAAAACGCAAAATGTGAGTAAAAATGTTAAGTTCCATTCCATGAAAATTTGGCTATACAACTGACGCACTTAACCGACCGAAAAATCAAGTGAGTGGTCAACTTTTCTTGAAATGGCCATTGATTCAGAATCCCCGATAAAAAATGTGGGTTCCCATCTGAAAAAAAATCTGGTATGTATTAATTGGGATAAAAACATGAAGATTGAAAAAAGGAACAATTTAAATCCGCTTTTGGCCCGTGAACTACGATTTTAGCAGGGCTAATTTGTAAACCATCCGATGGTCAACTGGTTCCAGACCACCACGAGCTGATGTGACTTAGAAAATATTATTTCAAAGTTACAAATGGTGAAAATGGGTGAAAGTTTCAATTTTTCATGTCTAAATTTTTGGAAATTAAGACATGTGGGGGAGGGGTCAGGGGTCAATAAACCTTTGTGAAATTATTTGCAGCTTCTTTATTTACAAGTTTGGGAGTCGTTGAAATTGGCTTCTTTTGAAGACAAGTCGCTTTGTTTGTCGATAGTTTGATCGACTGGAAATATGCTAGTTTGTCCCTTATCTAAGAATGGTTATGAGAAATATCCTCCGGCTAAAAGTTGTACATTTCTAACCACAACTCGTAACACACAAACTAACTCACACTCTAACTTTCATAACTACAAATTCCCTATTAAGAAACGTCAGATAAGTTCCAAAGCCAAAGTTTCGTCACTTTGTACATAATTTTGTTGAGCGTTAGAGGCTTGCCGATGAGATAGATTTAATATGTTTAATAACCCTCGGAATTCGGACAGGTGACGATTTGAAATAATACACAAATTTAGAATTTGCATATGGTGTTCGTGGGAAGCCTCAATCTCTTTTCATTTTTCAGATACCACACGTTTTTATGAAGAAAGCTGTTGATGTGTTGGTGCTAGTCCAACTCGACTTCGAGAGTGATCAAGTTCCAAGAGAAACCAGAATCTTGAGGGGATGGAAGAACTTCGAAACATTTGTAGGAGCGGAAACTCGCTCTGATCGATTAGCCCGTTCAAACACTCCTGTTCGAAAAACAGTACCTACGTGACAAAACTAATCACACATCGTCCGGCCTTTTTGCTAAGCTGTTTGCGTTGAGTAATCCAGCGTTCCTAGGTCGAATGTAAATGGACGGAACGATTCCCCAAAACAACGTCAGTCTATCCAAATCGTTTAAAGGGGATTCTAGTGAAACAATGTACCTCCATTTGCCTCTTGTTACTGCCAGAAACTCTAATTTAACCCTAGACAGGAAGACAACTACGTGAAGGTCACGTTTGTTTCTGTTAGTAAAGGAAAACTCATGCTCCAGATGTTATGATAGGGGGAGGGGGAAGCTTGACGACCAGTCCCCTCTAGTTTTTGGTGGGAAGCATCTCTCCGGAGCGCACACATCAGATCTGCATCAAGTTACATCGTATTATTTACGATTTTGCTAGTCAATAACCAGAACTTATATCTTAACCACTGGGTTTCACTAGTAATTTTTGCGATGGTCTACTCTTTCCGAGTAGCTTGTCATAATTACGTACGCACCTACGGTACGGAAACGGAATACCTGAAATTTCTTGTTACAGGCAAACCTCCTGGGCTGATAGATCGATTTTGGGTGATCGTTTTCAATAAGGCTTTGTAATAGTATAGCTAAAATATTGTATTACTACGTTTCAATGTGCGTAGATTCCAAATCTGCAACCCCAATAAAAGGCCTTATAATTAATGAAAAAAGAAAATCCGTTCCTTCACTCGAGGACTCCACATGGGATGCAATGTGCCGTAACTTTAGTCAGCCCGATCGCCTCACACGCACGGACAATAAGGATAAAAACTGATCAAAAACAAGTTTTTTAAAATTTTTTTACGACATTTTTCATCCTAAAATTGACTACAAACATTTCACAATGACACAAAAAATCATGCATTATTAAAAATGCGATAAACCCATTTGTTACAATTGATAGTATTTGGGTTGAATTTTCAGAGACTTATATCCACGGCACGGTTATATCCGAATTGATTCATTTTATATACAGAAGGTATAAAAAAATGAGCACGTACAGACATATACAAGTATCATGAATCTCATTCAATAATTTTGATTCGTAAGAGAATTCGCTCGTTAGTTCTTCAACTAATTCTCACTTGAGGTTAGCGAACTTGAGAAATCGATTTTACAGCATTGTTCCCAGCCTAGGATCGATGATAAAGCCAATGTACAGTGCATGAAACATTTAATAATTAATTATCGGTGGTACAAATACTTGTACTCCCCACATTTATTAAAGAGGTTTCCAAGTCCCATAAAGAAGTTTGCCCTTTTCGCCCTTGTCTTTTCGCTTCTCACGGAGAGTATACTGACCGCCGCCCCAAGAACGCGTTCTACATCCCATCTCCCGAGCTCTATCGGTATTTTAGAGAACAAAGTTAACCCATTAAGGACTAGTGCCGCATATATCCATCGGTCTGACACTGCTCTTGATGCCCAGCGAAAGATATTTACGCCACCTGTATTTTTAACAAGAATGATATTTTCTGTTCTGCTGGTATCCTCATGAACGTTCAATAAACCTAACTGTAAACGTTCATTGCATTTCTATATTTTAATGCTAACTTGTCACATTGATGCAACGATTACTATGTATGAATTAAGTTGGTTGAGTTGAGAAATATTTGAAATACAACGAATGCATCAGCCCACTGCGAAATTATTCAAACCATGGATGTCGTGGATGAAATTTTAATCGATGCGGCCAACATCTCATTAGTCCATCCTAAAAAGGTTAGGCAAGGCAATGAAAGTGATTATGAAGAACAAGGCAAAGTGTAGGGTTCTTCACCAACTTCTGTGGCTCGAAATGAACTTTACAAACCTACTGTGACGTTCAATTCAAGTTGAGGAGAGGAAACGGGAAAATATATTAAAATGGTATTAGATAGACAGGACTATTTCAGCAATGCTGGTGCAAAGGCAGGTCTAAGTTACTGACTTGATCCAGGATGAACCCTTGGAAACCACAGGGAACATCGTGATTTCTTGAACTCAAAATCGTGACTAAGGTCTGCCCAGCCTTTCTGCAACAACAAACACAGTAACACCTTGGAAAATCCAGCGGCAAACCGGAGAATAAAATATTTCCCGGACCCGGACTTGTGGAGAGCTTTTCAAATGGGGACTTGAATAGCAACGTGGTATCCGCGAATTAGCTCAGAAGAGTGCACAACATGAATGGGAGGCCATGGGAAACTTGGCAGCTCCTTCATCTGGGCCGCACCGGCATACGGACAGTGAAGATAGCGCTGTAGGAAGGAGGGGAGACTTATAATCGTCGAACCATATCAGCCTCCACATTACACCGCCTTTCCGAATAAAATGAAGTGTCTGGCTCCATTTCGCCAAGTCTGAATTATGTCGTCGATCCTTTTTTGTTGTTCGGAGGCGAGGACTCCAGCCCTGGAAGGGTTACCGACAAAAATAGAGAGTGACTCAAGACTAACAGTGGAACAATGGAGTATTGGAATTCGTTCTGTCACTGCTTTCTTTCATTTCCCTAACAATCAGATTTCGGAACCAGGAGCTAACTCAAAACAGTGAATTATTGTGTATTAACACCTTCACATTTTCATCAGTACGTGCAGTAGGTATGAAGATGTAAAAATCATCCATGTATGCAGTAACTCATTAAATGTTGAATAGAGAGGCATAAAATATGCTGTTAATATCACTACTTACTGACACTAGTGAAGTTTCATAATTACCACAAGTCTCCGAGAATAGATGCTTCGAGTTTGATAAGGGATATGTTTTAATTTAGTTTTACCTCTTCATTTTTTGGACAATTATTTCAATTTAAGCCTTTGTAATCGTACGGCAACAATTTATTACAAGCCTCCCTCAAACTTTGTTATTTTACGTTGCAAGGACGTAAATTCCAAATCTGCAATGTTGCTCCTCCGCTTGCGACTGGAAAGGCGTTAGAACTGACGTGGAAAATCAATTTTTTGCAAATCAGACACCATTTGCGATTTAGTTGGTCCTATCATCTAGCCAGCTTGATAACCTCACAAACATATATGTTATGGGCCAAAAACTGGACGAAAATATAATTGTAAGAAGTTTTTACTGACTGTGGTCAGTGGGGTGTCGTCTTGAAGTACTGTTCGACGGAAAATCGACATGGATTGCGTGCAGATTTGTAATAATTCACCAAAAGCAAATAATCGACATTTCTGAACTTAAAAGTGACCTTTTAAACGTCACAATGACACGAACTATCATTTTCAAAAAATTGTTGAACGCCGAATCAATGGGATCAAAACCAGTCGAACGCACCTGACTTGGGAAATCTCATTTTAAGGGATTGAAATCATGAAAACGGTTGTAAATTTCAATTTTCAAACCCCAATTCTTCTCAATTTCTCGTTTTTCGCGACTTGACAGTCAAGAATAGTAGGGGGGGAGGGAGGTTTGTCCAAAATAATAAAACTTATCCAAGTAAATTTTTAGCGTTTTTCAATTAACAACCGAAGTATAAATTATACTTCGGTGTCAGATATGCACTACACTGGTGTTAATTTTGCGAACTTTCATTTTTTCTTTGAATAATAAAAATACGAAAAATGTTTAATAACTGACAGAAAATTTTCTTATACTAGCAAACGTTAATTTTCTCTCAAAAGGGGGACTTAGGTATGTGACAAAGTAGGTACTTGAACGAGCTACAGTGTCTTGCTCTAGTGGGTGGGGAATTGATTTTATCTGATTGTATAGGTTGCCTAGAAATTCTTAAAAGGTCCACTTTTGTAGAATCCGTAGCTATCAACCGTTCGTTTTTAACTGAATTATTCACATTTGACTTGTTCCTTTTGACGCCACACAATGGTTTCTGAGAAAAGTCACTGAATCGCTATGCTAGGGAAAATCAGTGCATTACTCTTTTGCCCGAATTACAATCCAATATCATTGTCCAAGATTCGAAGACCCAGACTCAATGAGTAAAATCCAATAAATTTGGTACTCTCATGACCTTCAACGAAGTAACACAACAAGGTTGTCAATAACTTCATTTACAGAACCGGCGCAACCAACCTTCGGAGGCCGAAAATTGGCTAATATTTTAGGTTGTGAATATGTATTTGTTATTAGAGGATAAACAACTGGATAGTTTTTTTTTTTGGATCAAATTGAATGATATAGCTTATCTCAAAGCACTCCCTGCTAAAAACTAAGTAAATATGAAAACCTCTGTACGTTATCAAAGTCCTTCTCGTCATGAACGTTACTATCGAACAAAACTATAAAAGTAGAATATTTTCCATCGATTTGGAGTTTAGGTGGATCGTCTTTTACCGATGCCGAGATATCCGTCGAAAGTTGAGGGGGTGAATGTTTAGTGCTGGAGATAGAGGATCAAATGGATTTTCACTTTCACGAATAAAATCATCAGTGAACTCATCGATGACTGAGCTACAATCCACATAATGCTCTGTTGAGTTGACACACCGAGCTAAAAACCTATCAACAACTGTAGATAATTTTTCTATCACCCCATATCTCATCATGATGTGTTTCAACCACAGCTATTTCTTCGACGTCAGAACTTTACGAGTTCTTGCTAAATCGACTGAAAGTGGTACTATACTTAAAGGGAAACAACTCAGACTTATAACAAAACACAGCGTGTATAGATTTAAAAAACTCTGATTGTAACGGATGGAATTAAAAAAAAAAATAATAAACGGCAGCGGACGTTGTTTCGTGACACAAAATGCAAATGGTCAACATTTAGAAAAATAAAAAAGTAGGTAGGTACTGGACATGACAATGGCTGGTCTACTTCCTCCGAACCTATATGGAATATTCAATTCCGAGTAGGCATACTGTAAAGCAGCTAAGTATAATTATTTTAATCGAAGATAAACAACGAATGGAAGAAAAAATTATTTATTTTGTAGCTTTATTCAATACTAACGGTTTGCCCGCGAATCCATGGAGAAAAACACTTCAGGTATTTTCCTATTGAGAAAACTACGAAATACACGATTGACCGATGAACTTCGTTCGATTTACAAAAAAAGAAAATAATGAGGGTTCCGATGGAGCAATTTAATGTTCCATAACACTAAAGCTGTATTATTAGTGATTCATTTGAAACCGATTTTCTCGTGGTTCGATGTGGTTAAGGGGAATTTCACAAGTGAAAATGGATATGGACGTAGGGCGGAAAAAATACTTGGTCCAGAGCCATCCCTGAGGGTGAATTATGGGTTAACCCCACATAATCCGAGAAATCAGTGTGACAACAAAAAATCTGAAAATGAAAAACAGAAAATTGGCAAATATAGTGGTAAATGCGACATTAACCATCCACGTGTAGGAGAATCCTGATGCCCATATTGGCTGAATGCTAAACCCACCGGGAGAGCCTCCAAGGTAGTAAATCACAATTTAACCAAAATTTCGATTGGGAACATAAATTAAAATTGAATAAAATTGAAATAGTCCAACCTCGTTCAGAGAGAAAGGCGACGAGAGAGTGAGTGAGTGAGAGCTGTCCAGCGATTCACCGCTCATTTCTGCATTAGTTCATAGATAGCTAGGATTTTCGTGGATATTTATTCCCATCCCAAACAACCAGCTTTAAATTGTGAAATTATAACGTAAGTTATTTCATTTGAATTGTCATGTCATATTATTTTCTCGATCCCTGCATTACCTGACCAATGACAGCCACAAACCATAAGGACTCCAAAGGTAGGAGTGTTACTCTGTTTATTGATTAACATATCGCTCAAGTATCAAGCTCTGTGTTTGAACTATCACGTAAGAACGTTATATAACTTCGGTAGTTCTCAAATTATTGTGTTCGTTATTTATTAACTGAGTTACTTGCTAAATCAGTGCATTTTTCATCTCGGGTGAAACAAACTTTGGTAAATATATATTTATAAAGCGCTAGTGATTCCAATTCAGGAGTATGCTTCGGTCGTCTGGAACCCGTATTACCAGTGCCATACTAGACAGAAGGAGAGAGTTCATCGCAAGTTTCTGCGATATGTTGGTTATAAACGTCACATTGCGTAGGATGAGCTTGATTACGACTCGCTGGCTGCAGACGTTGACCTGCTAAATCCCTCAGCTCGCAGACTCTTGTCGGACGTGAGTTTTCTTCTGGGATTGGTCAGGGGAACGGTGGACGCACCTGCACTGCTTTCTGAGATCAAGTTTCTTGTCCCCCGCTTGGGCTCGCGAAATCAACATCTCTTCTGGACATCCTTCTCTCCCACTAATTATTTATAAAACCGTCCTTTATCCAGAGTGCCGCGAATGATGAACCGGATCCTCCATGAGTGCCCCGAAATGGACATCTTCGTAGAACCAGTGACACGAATTAAAAAAACAATAATAAGCAACATAGACAAATTTATTTCATGACTCTGTTTCTCCATCCTTTATCTGTAAATATGTGCAATTTAATTCTTTAGTTGTATTGGGCCGTATCAAATAAATCACTGGGGTTTATTATTCGATTGGCTTGCGTTCATGATTCGAATTTCTACTAAGCTTTGGAGTGTGCGTGTTTCACAGGTGATAGAACGATTATTGAATTTCAGGAGATACGCATAGAGCACGTAAATCTGTTCTCAACCAAAATACCTATTTGAATTGATCAGTTGATCATATTTGTGAACCTCTTGAAATTCAATAATCGCTCTATCACCTGTGAAACACGCACACTCCAAAGCTTAGTAGAAATTCAAATCATGAACGCAATCCAATTGAATAATAAACCCCAGTAAAAGAATTTGCAGCGTTTTTTTTTAATGGTTATCAGAATACTTCAACCCGTGTATCGGCTATAAACCCTTTTAGGTGTTCACTCCAGTATCCACGTTCACTACATCACTGGGTTACTGCAATCAAAACAAAAACAATAAGAAACCAAAATAACGCAAATGTTGGCACCATAATCGGGCCATACATCGCGAATGGTTTGACCTACGGACCTGGGGAAGGGCTCATTCGATTCCTCGTGGAAAGTACATCAAAAAAAGTCCAAATTTAGGCTGCCTTGACTTTTTTCAGGTTTTTAGGGATTTTACAAAACTTTGACAACCCTTAAAGAGCACTTTAAATTAAGTGAGAGTGCTGGCTAAATAATTGGGGCGTTGTCGGACCAACATGGATTTTTCCTGAAAATTTCAGATTTTTTGCTACAGCCGTTTGGGAGAAATCGTGCGTACGGCGGACGGACGGAACATTTTTTATTGCAGATTCGGATTCTACACCCCTTGAAACGTAAACCACGAAATTTTCAGGGGAAATTAGAAAATTTTTTTTCAAGAGCGATTACAATGGTTTATCATTGAATAATAAACCAATAAATAAATACTAATTTTAGGAACGTAATCAGACAAAAAAATATAGTTTGGTGGGACTCATAATCAAGTTGTCCATATATATTGATCTAGCGTTTGTAACAACATTGAACTCACTGAACAAATAAACGTGGACGCCCTTTGTTTTCAGATAATGATGTCCTTAACTTTTGTTGCCTTGGAACAGACGTCACACGCTTTGAATGGTCACGCAGTAATCCTACCTTAGTCAGATCATTTATGTGTTTTCGTGTGATGTCTTTAGCACACAGTGGGGTGGTACATGCCTCAAAGCAATAACTTTAAACCCAACGGGACTATAATAAGAGAGAAAAGTGGAAATGAAACACCCATCAATTTTCTCCGAGGACGTCAGATATCATATTTTGGATCATTATTTCCAATGATGAACCTTTGTAATCGACTAAGAAATAAACTCGTTGATGTCCTTCTCATAGCGAATAAGGGAAGAGCTGAAAATACACTCCCCGAGTATTACCGAAAGGTGAACGCTGTTGATAAATTGGAGAAACCCACCTGTTTCAGCATATAATGCAGTATCGTGAAGTATTGTTCCCCGCTACCAATTAACTAATGACGATGAACACAACCAACTCTGTCGCGTTTCCAATGGAAATCTTGCAAGTCTCGGCCATCCGAGCCATTCAAGAAAATGGCAATTAGTCCGAGAGGGAAATCCTGCCGACTGTTGAGCTCGTTACGGCTTCGTATAATCCGGCTTTGGCTTTCCACAGAGATGCACCGCAGGGGGTGAAAAGGCTCGGCACAAGTGAACACGCTGAGTGAAGGATATTGAGAGAAAAAAACGCTGCAAATTATTACACAGAGGTTTATTATTTCTGTTTTTAGACGATGTTTATGGTACATTCTCTAAGATCCACACTTCGTTGAAATTTCATGCAAGATCAAAATACTTGGGTTGCCGTCAGCCACGTGGTCTAGCTCAAACCTCCGGATGAACGGGCTCTGCAGTTCCAACTGAACGTAGACGACATATTTTCATTAGCCGAAGATGACGTTTTTCAAATCCCTAAGAACCCGAGTGGTCTCATTCGATTCAAGGAACTAGTTTGTATTTTAGTTCAACAAAAAACTAAACTGTAACATCAAAAGTTTTTGAGAGTCCAATTTTCATAGAGAAATCCTAAAATATAATAATTTTCGGATGATTGAACAACATGCCAGATAGATGTTGGATTTTTGAGACAAATTTCGTGAAATTCGGTTCAGTAGTTTCGTAGAAAAGTTCAGGTTCTGTTTGCACATGTGTCAACAGATTGAGTAATAAGCTTAATATAAACACTTTCCTCCCGATTTCGATAATACTGTGGGAATGCTCGTGTTAGGCTCCAGACGGTCCCCTATGAGTTTCATCGTTCAAATCACTATCTTATTTTTCCAGGTTCTAGTTGTCTGATCGCTTTTTGATATTTAGGACCGTCGAGGAAATACAATCTGATAATGTCATAAAAACTCTAACGTAATTTTAATTTCTACAATTTTTATTCGATTTTATTGACCCGTTCTGGGAATGTGCCGGTTAAGCTGTAGATGGACCAGTATCATTTTCGTTACTCAGAAATGTATAACGCATGTTCATAGAAAAAGTCACAACTTATCTACTCCAAGGGTTCTCAGAGGGCGATGAATCCAAAAACGATAGCCGGTAAGTTCGAATGAGGCTTTTTTGGGAAGTTTTTGAACCTTTCTTTACAATGAATTTGGCAGTAACATCAAACAAAGTGATGGAACATTCCCGGAACCGATTAGATGTTTTGCTTTCGATGTACAACGACACCCGTAGCTCAGCAATATCCAGGTCTATGGGCCATCGTTCAGAAATATTTAATTGCGTTCCCGTCATCCTATCTTGTAGAGCGCGGTATCAACATAGTTTCCGACCTAATTTCTAAGAAGAGGAAACATCTGCAGATCTCATCAAGAGGATACTTGAGGCTGAACACCAAAATTGAACCCAACGTAGAACAGCTGATTCACGCTCATCAAGCTTACCCATCTCACTAGCCTCCGTTTCAAGTTTGAATCAGTTTTTCTGAAAATGCTTTTCCAAATGGAAGTTTTTTTGAATGTCAGCGTTCTTTGTTCTTTCTCACATTTGATTTTTTCAAATTATTTTCAAACTAGTTCATGTTTCTAGCTGTAAAAAAAAAAAAAAAAAAAAAAAAAAAAAAAAAAAAAAAAACAAATTTCTTGATATATGTGTGTGAATGTTTTGATATTTGTATGTTGTATGTAAATTCAGTAAATATACAATTTTTGTTATAACGTGTGTTTTCTTCAATGTTTTCATTGTTCGGAATTTGGACTGACTGGGTACATTTTACTTTAGGCATAGTCAGTCTTCAGTTGAAGAAATCTTTGCGGTGTGTATGGGAGGAGAGGGTCTATGACGTAACTCGGGCGGCCAAAGTGGGCGATGGTCAAATATAGTTTGGAAACCACTGCTTTAAAGCATCACACAGAAAAAAATTATTTAAAAAATACATCAGAAAATACATATTTACAAAATGGTCTCCCCCAAAAATTTTCAAGCCCAATATTTAAATTTCACCCACTCTTTTCTTTACATACCAGCCACTTGGCCATGGTATGTTTTCTTCGATGGTTGACGCAGACAGGTTTCTGGCAAACACAGGACTTCAATTTTTTTTGGTTTTTATCAATTTTTCTGCTGCGAAAATTACAACGTACCACCACAGTCAGAGTTGACGGGAGGCTGCTATGTGTCGGTGCTGCTCGGGCTGAGTTTTCAGATTCAGATGATTTCAGTGAAGCCCCTGCAGAAAGCTTGATGCAGTTTGAAACGTTTGTGTGAATATTTTGAGTCAAACCCATCTTCATGTTTGGAGGAGCAAGTTGTTTTGCGAGTTCGATTAGGAAAAGCTTTCTAGTGCTCGAATTTTGAATATTCCACTCCGGATATTTTGTGTGTTGAAATGTGCCTTGAAACTAACTCTAAAAGATTCAAGAGGAATATAGTCAAATGAAATTAACATTGGACTTTGTTGGTAAACACCTAATGGCGCTACGTTTTTTTTTCTGTGCACGCACTACCGAGTGGGGTGATCAAGTCACCCCAGGGCACCATATCGTGTTTTAATCGTTTGAAAGTAATTTTTTTGCACTGCTGCTTATTTTTTCATCAAATTGAGTGTTAATGAGCAAATACAAAAAAGCTTATGCCCATACTGGTGTGAGTTGTTATCAAACTATGAAAATTTGGACCGCTGGGGTGACTGAGTCACTCCACTCGGTATCGGACGGGTTAAAACTGTTGTAGCTTTAGAAGTACATAATGTCTTTAATTACATGAGGCAACTGAATACCTTTATAAAACCTGACAATCTGTATTTCACTACATTCTGCGATCGAGAACATGCAAAACATGTACGTGTGTAAGCATATATACTCGTAAATGTTGAATTTGAGGTTAATATTCGAATTTTACTAATAATAATAAAACAAATCCATTTTAACTCGTTTCCTCTTGCATAAAATTTCATGTACAGTAATCATAACTTTTTTCCTCTAACTCCAGTCGTTGTTGGTATAAAAGGAGCGGTTATATAGCATCCAGAATTATGAAATAATGTTCCATTTTACAAGGCACCTAATTTACTTCGTTCGCTCCGTTTTATTGTGCTGTTTTACTGTGGTTCAGCTTCTCAACATCACATAAGTGACGGCATTTTGGCAGCTGACACTATCGCTTTTGAATGTTTTCTTGTTCATCATACCGAACCTCACGCAGACAAGGAGGAAAAGATGGCAGGTATAGACTCCCCAAGAAACAAGGCGCTTACGAATTCATAACAACATCATCTTAAGTTTTCCTTTCCTCTCCGCTGCTTCCCTCTCGGCACTACTCTTTAATAGGTAATCAACCGGGACTTCCATTCCTATCAGTCTCTCATTAATTATGAACAGAGAGTGAACCAATTTACATCCGTTTTTGCAGTCATCGCATCATTTACTTATGCATTGTAAAAGCATGATGAAGCCTTGGATTAGCTCTTCAAACTTTGGGGGTGGATTTCATAACCTGTGATTATAGGATCCGCGTTTGACATTCAGGTTGCCGTAGTATCAGATGCTTGTCAATTTATTCCGCGAATGCTGAAAACGAGCACGTTTACTCCTTCATCTAATCTTACTGTTTGGGTCAAATTAAATTTTTAGTGTCGACAGCCACTTGGATTCGAATTTCCTCAAGTAGTTTTCTGGAATATTCCATTACATTAAATTGAATAAAGGGAAAACAGATGAAGGTCTTCATGAGTATATTTACATTGGGAGATAGGATGTCCAAGCCCTTTTATTTCTTCGCGTAGGAATACAGGAAACTCTTCAAAGTTCATTAATTAATTATCAACTAACTATTGAAGGCATGCCGAACGATCAAAATGAGCACAATTCCGACCGCACTTTGTGGCCTACATGAATTCATGTTGATTCACATTCAAAAATACACAAGCAGAAAGAGCTAATTCCTGCACAAACTAATATCATATTACTTTAATGGCTAACTAGTTCCCTCTCAGATTATACTGTTTTTGTTTCGAACATTATTTTAATACTTTATTTCAATAAGCACATTTAAATTTCTTTCAATGGGTGAATTCGAATATTATATTCATTCATCGATTCATTTTTAGAGTTCACTAAGAGTCCATTCAAGGACTTGCAGGCTCTGATTAAGTCCAAATTGCGATTAGGGTGGAGAATCGAGTCATTGGGTTCCTTAATCCCGTTTTCATCGTCTCCCCAGCTATGGAAGAATTCAATGTCGTCCCACACAACCCTCGCCTTCACATTGGCACGCGGGTTCTAAGGGAGGCGCTTGACCATTCTCCCCCTTTCCTTCACTTTCATCTTCCACTCCATCCTCCTTTTCCACTACCCCTTGAATGTCCACCATTGTGCAAGAGCTTTCTGGTACAGGTGTGGCCTCAGGACGCACATCAAACAGCAGCATCCGCATACATCAGCAACAGCATGTTCCGGCCACTAATGCAATCAATGTAGAGTGAGAGCGGCCCAGGTATTCGTCTGAGAATAATATTTGTTCTCCCAATCAAGCAGATTTGTTCGTGAGCGTTGGCGCATTGGCTTTTGCCTATAATTACGGATATTGTTAATGTACTTGATTCGTGCCAGCATGGAGTGATGAGTGAGGAATATTTTTGCTTAGGTTTGACAGTACCTTGTGGTTGACGCTTGTTACGGAGAATTCAGTGAAGTCACATCAGAAGCTGCGCTTTCTTGTCACGTAATCGGTACGAAAGATATTCTATGGGCTAGACGTTGTCAGGCTTTCTGCAAGAAGGCTGCTTGAGATAGAGGAAACATTCCAAGTGCGTATTTCCACATATGGTCAAACCAGGTGAGCTCTGCCTTGTCTACCCTTCAGGCATTATCTTACTTCTACTCCGCTCCCCCTTACGAACCAAGCCTGGGTCTTTCCCGCAATGCTGCTGATTCTTCTCAATAGTACAAGGAGGAAAGTGGAATTTATAAACTTCTTTAAAAGGCATGACAAAATTAAGTAATATTTCCAAAGTCCACGTCTCGCATTCGTAAGGCTGGTATTTTTCGTTGCCAGCTCATTAGTTCGATTACGGATTTTTCTTAAACGAATAGCTTTAGTCAGCTAGACCAAAAAGACGAACAAGTGGAAAATCCGAATAGGCTCAACCCGGGACAATGATTCCAACACTTTGGAATATAGCGTGCAACAGCCCAATACGAAACGGCCGAAAACCAATACTGGAAATCGTGTATCTGTCGAAAAGTTTATTTATAAACAACTCTCAACAGATGAAGAACTTTCGTAAGGCCATTGGTCAGGAAAATTGTCTACCTGAAGTTTGGAAAAGGGCAAGCGGAATCCGGTCTAAATCATGAAATTGAACAAGCGAATGAAATTAATCGGGTGAGAGTTGGTGAGAGTGAATTTGACATTTTTTTTATGAGAGAACTTTGGTGGAACAACATTTTTTCTATATAAAATTTCTTTCATCATTCTATGATGCTAACCTGGTAACGTAAGAACACCCAAGAAAATCCTTAGATGCGGAAAATTCAATTATGCCGCGCTATAATAACGAACCTAATTTACCTCCCTTCTCGCTGCTCTCTCAATATCGTAGTCCCGCTAGGGATATTAGGGATTCGTTTTCAACAGGGAAAAAAGTACGAAGTTGCGGTGGAAAGATTTTCAAGTTAAGTTGAGGTTTTTTAATGATGGAGAAGACTTTTTGCTCTGAAGAGCCCACCACGCCGTTGTTGTATTTGTATCAGTTATTTTCGTTAGTTTGTTCGTATTTACTGTTAGCCGTTCAAAGTATGAGATACACATCTCACACACAACAAAACACGTTCGTAACGACACAATGACGATTTAGAGCTGAAGTGATTTCTTCATAAATATATGATACTAACCACGTTACAACGTCCGTTACAGAAGATCGTCTGTTCCGTTTTCTAACTCTTTTTTATATAAATACCACAGGTATACCAATTGGTAATTCCACAATTATGGTACAATTCTTGTCCAAAGGCTTTGCCTTAAAAACCATACTACTTGAAATGTTCTTTCTTTTTGTGGAGTGTAGATCTAGTTGAGCTTGATTGAATGCATGATGAACCAAGGCGCTAAGTGTTTTCTGTTGTACCTTATTTCCAGGTTAAACACGAAAAACTTTCGAGCTTTCTATGTTCAGAAATAGTTCTTGGGCTAATCAAAAGATTTTTCCTCACTTTTAAAATCTTATATCATTGAGGGGTTTGCATTTTATCAAAAAACAACAGCAACAAAAAACCGAAGTCAGTCACATTCAGGTTGTATAGTAGTTTTCAGAGCTTGAGGAAGGTCTGTCCCATGATTTTGGCTCACTCCTAGAAATTCTTTAAAGCAGCATTTTTTCGTTTCTTCAAAGCTCTGGCAACACTTCAACATGTCAGCTGTTGTGTGCCACGTTTTTCAGCCGTTAAACTGTACAGGAAGTGAATTTTCCATTGGAAGTAACCGACGTATTTTCACTAACCCTCACTTCGAACCAATGAAATTACAATTAATTTCCATAAACCATTGTTTTAATGTTTTGGTATTGTAAATGTGTACCACCTGGTCTTTTGAAAAACTCGAAACGTGTGCATGGATAACCTATAGCTAGGGATTTATTGAAAAACCTCTCTCCCTAGACACTACTCCCTAGGAACTGTCAACATATTTGTTTACCCAGGGAGTGAGCTTATTTACTAGGGAGATATTAGCGAATGATAATAATGATAGTTTTTTCAAAGAATTCGGAAAAAGGAAGTTAGTTATGGTGTTTAAGATATTATTGAGAGAAAATTGAGAGTTTGTCAAATCAGTCACCTTATTCCAGGTGGACTTTGTGTGATTTGAGTTTATACGTATTTCTCAAGAAAATGGAAAATTGATTTCATTGTAGTAGCTGAGAATGGTAGGGTCCCCCTTCCTCTAATGTTAGGAATTAGTGTTCGTTTAAATGATTTTGAAGAGCTTTACAGTGATGGTAAGATTAACAAAGACTTGCATGTTTTTGATAAGTTTCAAGTCAACAGTTTGGTGATAGAAGTTTTACTATTTTCTTTAATATTAATATTTAATTATTTGAATGTATATTCTTTTTAAAATGTTAATTTCTGAGTAACTTCCTTATGTGATTTTTTCCATCTTTTCTTCGATCGTAATAAACAGGTTTTGTAATCCACGTTTTCCAGGGAAAACTTCCCCGGAATCCCAGGTTTCCTCATCCAATCATTTTTTGAATGCGGAAGAAAGAGGTTTGTGTCGGGAAATCGGAGTTTTTTTCATTTATTTTTTTTTTTTTACAAAAATAGACTTGTTACAAAAAATTAATTTGGTGTTGGATTGTAAGTACCAATTTTCGCTAAATCAAACGGTGATTCTCTGGGGTCTCTGCGCTCAACAAATAAGGGATTTTCAGACTGAAAAATTGTCAATTTCTTTACAATGTTCTTCTTTTTTTAACTTTCAGTATCATGTATAGGAATACTCCTGGTCATAATTCAGCGGTATTGGTCTTTATTCAAGTCATGATCTGTGAGACGTACTGCTCCTAAATTTGTTCCATAAGAAATCAAACAACAAATCATTATTGCGTCTGATCACTTGATTTGATTTTTTCGTGATTCGAACATGGCTATGCTGTACAAGGCTTTGAATCGCGGCCGTTTGAAACATTACTGCGGTGTTTATTCATTTTATTACTAAAGAAGCTAAAAAGCTTAAATAAACTGTAAATAATTTTGCATTACAAGTTGCTGAATTGAGAAGTATATATTGTGTATTTGGTTCATTTCACGTGAACGGCCTCACATTTTTTTTCTGTTTCTTAAAATTGCTGTTGCACCAACAGGTGATAAAACCTCAAATCCGAATTTTCCGATCCCCGGTGGTACATAGTTTAGGGGTGTGTACCGAACACTAAGTTTCGTGTTAATTACCTGAACGTTATTGTTCCTAAAAAAAAGTATAGTGGCCAATTATTGTGTTAAGCCATCTTCTCCTTTTGTTGGTGATGTCAAAATTCACATAAAACGTAATTTAACATTTGTTAATGAGAACCTAAGAATATTGGGATACTGTGATAAAAACAAATGTACACAGTTGTATACGAAAAACCTTCAGTTGAAAACGTTTTCCCCATGAGATATTATGAATGTTGCACATTGAATCGGTCAGATGTACTGCGGCCAATCGCGTTCGAATTAGTATTTATATGCCAGAAGGATAAACGTTAAGAGGATCGTGTACAAAGATGTGTTTGTTACCAACGTTGAATTATTGTCTCGATACAATATCGTTTTAGCAAGGTGTTCAGCATTTATTGATTAAAATGTCCTATCTTACCTCTTCAATTGAAATATATTAGTTATCGTGAGATCAAGAGACAAATGTATTATTCATTCCGATAATGAAACGCCTCGTTAATAAATTTATAAGCTTTACATCGAGAACAACGGTGTATCGCAAATGAACGGGAAAGCCGATTTTCTAGACTCAGTGTCTCTTGTGTGAATTTCAAATACCGTCCTGACGGTCAGTCATTCTAAGATGCTTCAAGTCTGGAAAGGGGATCCGCTACAACAATATTAAATTAAACTTGCGCAACAAGTCAGTTCCGTTCTGGGAATTCGTTCTTTCGGCCATTGAGGGTTATTGTTGTGACTTCAAGGTGACCAAAACAGCGTGCACTACTACAATATAGTACCAACTTGAATTTGACACACGGATGAAAGATATATTAATAGGGTACATGACACGCTTGATGAGAATTTATATTCGACTTACAGAACTGAACTGTTACTAAAATAACTGGAACGACTAAGCAATGGTTGCTACAGTTATCATTATAAGACCATGTTTTCATTTAGAGACACATATATGCTTAAATAGCCAATGAACTTCATGTTTATTACTGATGATTGCTTTACCGTCGAAATCGAGTTAACTGTGTAACTCGTTACTTTCGTGGAAATATAGAAAACTTCTATCTTCTATTGAAATGGGTTTCCACAACTTCGTCGCGAGAGACTCAGTCCGTATCAACTGACACACTGGATTCATTCAATTTGACGCTCTATTTTGATATCCAAAGAATGATTTTAGAGATGGAGTCATGAAATTTTGAGATTGATTCATTATTGTTGACACCATCTGCTGATACGTTATGGTCAACGTCTGGTAAGTCAATGGTGACATAAGGTAAAGGATTTTGTCCACATGCTCAGGCAGAAATGCTTTTTATAGGGAAAAACAGTATTGAACTTTGGTGATGAACAATTACTGTATATGTACACGCTTCTTAGCACTTAATGAAAACTGTAAATTTCCTTTCATTAGAAACTTTATCGTGGAAGTCCACTATCAAGTTCGATACATAATATGATACATACAAAATTATCGCATGGCACTTGAAGTATTTATCGTTGCCTAGTGGCAACTTAATACAATTTTAATTCAATTTTGGAGCATATTAAGAGTATTAGGACGGTAATATAGTAGAGAACACTTTGTAACAAATAACAATTGGTAACAAAATAAGTTAGGTAAGTAATATGAAGATAAATAACAAAATATGATATGTTCATTTGGAACAGATGTGCCCCTTTAGCGTATCAAGGAGCTGAAAGATCCGAGTGCCATTTTCTTTTCAGGCGTCTGGAGACACGAGGAGGTCTGGGACTAGAGAGGATGCCACTGACAAGGGAGTTCAGGTGAGAATTTATGCTAAGCTGTTGTAGGTTAATGTGATTGTTTGAAGAACGGGGTTTATGGAAAGGTCAGTGCGATGAAAACTGTAAAACAGAATAAATTCAAACCGTGGCTTTATATTGGATAATCTCGTATGTGTAATGATCACGATGTTGATTCATCATCACTGATACTGACAGCAATAAGAACCAGATCAATTGAGTCCTCAGCATTTTGTTTCTGCATGGTGGTCCTAGTGTTTCTCATGTGACTGTGAGGTTCCTTCTATGTTTCTCTTCCCCATCCCGATATACAGGGTGTCCCACTAGTTGTTCCCCCCCCCCCCCTAAAATCGTCAAAATGGGGTAAACAACAAATTTTTTTTTAATCTTCATCAAGGATCTCAAATATCACATTTTATCCGCGCAACTGTGCAACCATGCGCAATTGACACTAACTTTCTTGTTTCAGATGAGAACCCCATTTTTTATTGCAGTGATTCTATTCAAGATTTAATGAAAATTTGACCATTCAACCAATTTTTTTTATTGTGCGTAACCGATTCAGCGAGCACGCAAATTTGCGCAACCCTAAAATTGTCAAATAGTGAATGACGATGAACTTTAAAGTGTGGCACATGAATTTTCATTGTTTTTTATGCTGATTCACGTGATGCTATCCGTTTCTTGATTCGACTCAATTTTCGCGGAATAATGACCAGAATTTGTTTATTTTGCGTGAAAAATCATAATTTATGCCGGCTTTTGGCTCTCAGATTAAGATGATTTTTCAGTTGATCACTGAAGAAGGTTTCAATATCCTATTTTTACATTTTTCAACCAGACCTCGAAAATTAATCCCCGTAACAATCTGAAAATAGGCGCCTAAATAAAAAACGGACGCAAATTGAACAAATTTTGGTCATTATTCCGCAAAAATTGAGCCGAATCGAAGAAACGGATAGCATCACGTGAATCAGCGTTAAAAAACAATGAAAATTCATGTGCCACACTTGACAGTTCACCATCATCTACTATTTGACAATTTTGGGGTTGCGCAACTTTGCGTGCTCGCTGAATCGGTTACGCCCAATAAAAAAAATTGGTTGAATTGGTTGGTTCAAATTTTTATGAAATCTAAGGTGGAATCCAAATCTGCAATAAAAATGGGTGTTCTAATTCAAAATAAGAAAGTTGGTGTCAATTGCGCATGTTTGCGCATTTGCGCGTGGTGCGCAAATGTGATATTTGAGATTTTTAGAAAGGAATATGAAGATTAAAAGAAAAATTTTTTTTTGTTCACTCCCATTTTGACGATTTTCCAATAACTCAATTAAAGATTAACTGGTAACGCAAAATGTTCCAAACCGTTGCATAGGATGTGGTCCGCATGAACGTTTCAACATAAATGACAAAGTCTTAAATATATAACGTTAATACGTATTTATCGATTATAAATTAATTGAAAATTGAGTTTCTCTGCTAACCAAATAGTTTTCTAAGTTTCCCACAAACAACTAACATTCTGGTTATGTTATTTGAAGTTAACATAATCGGAATAGAAAGGAAAGAAATAAAGTGACGCAGCCCGTTCCTCTAATTCTTTCTAGTCAGCTGATTAAATTTACCCATTCAAGGAAAATAAACGAGAGTCTTTGTTGTTGGGAGTAGAGGGAAACAAATATTAGAATACAGGGGAAAAAACTTAATCGTTTCCACCATTTACCTTTACAGTTTTTAAACTTCAACTCTCGATTCCTTAATTTTCCATCTCTATTTTTTGTTTCAGTCTGTTTTCAGCCGCCGTTCTTATTGGTGGCATAATCCATAATCACTCAAAATGATTCAAGTGAGTAGGAACGGTATGGATACCGTCTGATACTGGATTTTAACGAATTAAAAGAGCCGTTTGAGCCCGTGAACAACTAACTGAAATATTCTAGCAAGAAAATGAACTGAATTGATTTACTTCCTAAATACTCTGCCAACTATTTCACTGGTCTACTGATGTAGACCGGGTTAGGGTGATTCCAAAATGAGTCGCGTTATCCCAAGAATGCGGTCATCGTCCACCTCCATGGGGATATTACAATAGGGGAAAACATCCATCAAGCATTTTCCACTGACGGAAAATCCGGTAATATTCACTTATTTTCACGTAAACCTACGTCATCTTTAAATTGAATCACTAGAAGGCCAACTTGAAAATGCCTTTTGGCAATCATTATTTACTAAAAGTGTGATTTGTTGCATAGAAAGCCTACGTGAGAGAAAAGTGCTTTGATAGACTGATCTTGTTATAAACAAATCGCAGATTCTCAATTTGGTGGGCCATTCGCCAGTCCTGGTGGATTCAGTTTACTCATATGATTGGAGCTGTTTCTCCACGCTCTGACGAAATGAGTGAGATGCTTGGAAAAATCAATCTTATCTGGATTTCGGCATCCATTGGTTGGTGACAACGCCATCAAAATGTGGACGAAAAACACAAATAACTCGTTCAAAGCCTGCATGTTGTTTATAAATTGGACAAAGCCACCTGTTTCAGCATATGATGCAGCGTCATGAAGTATTGTTCTACACTACCAATTACCTAATGACGATGAACACAACCAACTCTGTCGTGTTCACAATGGAAATCTTGCAATTCTCGGCCGTCCAAGCCATTCAAGAAAATGGCAATTAGTCCGAGAGGGAAATCCTGCCGACTGTTGAGCCTCGTTACGGCTTCGTATAATCCGGCTTTGGCTCTTCACAGAGATGCATCGCAGGGGGTGAAAAGGCTCACGATGAGTGAAAGATATTGAGAGAAAAAAAAACGCTGCAAATTATTTCACAGTGATTTATTATTTCTTTATTAAATAGCTCTTCAATGTTCACTGATATATGCATATTATCCGTAGGCTGTGGTACATTATCTAAGCTTTTAAGGCCGATTTCGCAAAATTTGGCCCGTAGTTTCGGAGAAAAGCTTTGAACGCCGGACTAACGGATTTTTTCCTATTCAATTTTTGAAATCCACGTATATTGAAACTTGAGGGGGGAGTGCTAAACAACACCCGAGTGAGTACTCCACCTTTCTTAGCACGTAAATACTAGCACCACCTGTACTCGCTGATTGTGGAAGACTACGATAAGAGTTGGCTTATTCATGTCTTCACAACGCGTGTCATATGAGACATAAACTCGCGCAACCCTCGTACGTGTGATTAACTCAGGAAGCGTGCGCACGAGACTCGTCACCTCGTGTGTGGCTGACATCACTCTTCCAACTTTGATAGCTTGATGCCTATTCGAAACACGAAGCTTTGATGTGACTTTTCAATGGTTCGCCCAACCTACTAGGGCACATCGAGCCTTGCATGTGAATGACATTGACCCATTTCAAACAAAATACGCTCCTCACGAAAAAAAAGTTTCAGTAATGAGTGGTCATATGAGCTAATTTTCGAAACAGTTTCAAGTTTATGTCGAATGATGTATAATTTAAGTATCTGGTGCGTTTAAAAATGGTAAAATTTTAAATTTATGGGAAAAAATATTCAGGAAAAAAATCTGTTCTTCTAACAAATTTTGACTCTTCAACATTTTCATTCCGATGACCGTTTTTTTTTTTTACATTTTATTGAACTTAGGTATATATCCCCCCCCCCTCTTAACATAATATTTAGGTTGTTATAGTTCATGAAACCCTTTTCCAAAATACCTAAAGAAATGTGCTAAAAATATCAGTTTAACGGCTTCAAGTCGTTCATGAGTTTTAGAGACATTTCTGGAAGAAAAATTCACATTTTTTTTTCATTTTCCGTCAATTTGTTTGCTCAATTCTATGGAGACCATTTTGACAGTTCTTTTTTTTTTAAAATTAGTCCTTGATTTTGACACAATTCAGAACTGTAAGGAGTTATTACACCTACAATAGGTTTAGTAATATATTGGTTCAAATCATTGTTGTAGTATGAATACTCAGTATTTTGAACAGGTAAGAGTCAATTGTTAACAACCTTGAGTTTTCAATGTAAGGAAGTATTTACCTGTGATCGAATATTTTAAAATGTACCAATTGTGATTATCTATAATATAACTGTAACGGTTTCCACGTAGTATGGTTCGTGGCTGCTTTTTCCGCAATCACGTTTGTGCTAATATCAACGATTGGGCTATCATAAAAATTTTCCATTTCGTTGAATAACAGCTTAAAAGAAAGAAACACAAGCTAGATTTAGACTGAAATAATCTGGACCATGTACTGTAATCCCAGAAAACGTTGCAAGAAGCGTAGTATGATAAAGAGTGTTGAAAGAAATTATGGTAGGTACTATGGAAGTATTTGATCTAACTTTTAAATCTAGCATTCTTAATACGAATATTATTACATTCATGTATGGATATGGTACTTTTTTAAATTTTTCTCACTTAATGATCCTCTTTTTCCGCAAAAATAATAAAGTTTCCATGATAATTGAATATCGTCCAAGAACTATTTGGAAGAAAGACTGGTGAAGCTGGTTTGTGTAATGTCATTTCATAATTTTGTTGTGTATTTTCCTGCATGGGGGATTTCTCGATCAAATTTTATCAGGTTTTCATAATTAACACTGATTTTAAAATGAGATTCTCAATTGATATTTTTTAACAACTCATTAGGACGGTTTGATACACAAGCAACGATATATGACTTTTACGACCCTGAGACCGTCAAATAATCCAATAATCGAGAACATATGTCAATTAATGAGAAATTTAATAGATAAAAACTCGAGATTCGAGGCAAACGGCATCATTTCCACTAATTAGTCGAAAATCGACGAATCCTTGGGATGCTTACTTCACAATTTAAATGACAACAACATAACAAAGTTCAAATTACGTCATCCTACATTCAGATGAAATGGAGATAAGATAGAAATGATAAATGCTCGTCTCCACAATCAGATTAAACAGTGGAGTTAACTTGATACGTACTGATAAACAGTGAACCGTCTCGAATTAACAACCATGCATAAAGTTATGAAGAGTGAAGCATTCAAATATCTTATCTCCTGAACATCTTTAGTGGTTATGGAAGCAAGGTGAATTTTGAGTGATTCAAAAGCATATGGAGGACTGGTTACCAACGAAAGATCTGAAACGTTAGCGCAAGAGAACGTAGCATAACGAAGTGAAATCCTAATATGGCCGATGATGATACAGTTTTGGGAAAGGCAATCCCCTACTTCACTATTTAGGGGTCTTTGTATAGATGCTGGATGTCGAAAAGGTATAAGCCACACTATACCAGAACTCATTAAACTTGCAATCAATCCACTCTAGTTGAAATAACAGTGAACATTTCAAACAATTTTCAGGGATGTGCAAAATTGCTATAAAAATAGCAGAAGCTCTGTAATGTAATATAGATACCCATACTATGGTTCTCTATGATTTTCATCACCTTAGGATTGAGAAGCGCGTCCTAGTACCTGGCTTTCCTGAAGAAAAAGGTGGAATGCGGTGGAAGTATTAATGAACCATGTGCTGCGGCCCAGATGTATCTCTCAGTTGGAGACCCACAATCTCCTGTTGAGTTAATGACGTGTTGCGTTGGATACTACGTTAGCTTCATTTTTTAAAATAGGGATCGAACCAGACCCACATTATCCTGTCGTCGGTCTCCTTCTCCTCATTCGGTCCTTAGCTCTCTCAAATTTCTCGCTTTTTCTGTCTCAATAAACTTTTTTTTTTTCTATATCGTCATTGTCGAGTTTTTCAAGTTAAATTGACACTAGCAGCTGAGATACACGAGAAATTAGGGACGTCTGATCAGGTCCTGGGTACTCAAATTGGAACAGTAAACTGAACTGAAGCACGGAAAGAACCCAAAATACAATGAAACAGTTCATTTACTTTATATCCAGCAGAAATTGACAATTTTGTGGAAGCACGGAAAGTTTATCTTAGAGCACCTATAGCATTCAAAGTAACTAAACAGCTGGCTGAAAATTACATAACCGAAAACAGTTCCAATGATGCGAACTACTATTTTTGGCTTTTAGCTAAACATGCTCTTCAAGCGCGTTAACGTGAATGAACTAAAACACTAATTTCCATCAACTTGATGGTTGACAATGATTCAAAATTGAACTGCCCATGACTCACGTACGTGACTACAATTCGCTGTTGTGACACGAAAATTCTAAACAGTCCAGAAACTGTAAAAGTGTCTAATGTTCCTCTTTTCATTCGCAGCTGTTATTCGTGACAAATCATGATTAGGGCCTTATCTCCCATATTGGACAAACAGTCATTGGACTTGATATTTGGTGAATGAATCTGCTGTTCAGTGGTCTGGAGGAGCTAGAGGAGGCATGCATGAGAATGGCGCCAGAAGTATCGTCACCGCCGCTACTGCTATGAAATATTAGAGATGAGACGTAGTTGTGGATGCCATTCTCAATATGCTTTTGAGTGATTTGGTAGATGGTGCAGCGAAGCAAAAGTATCAATATTGTTTCGTACTGGCGCAAGATATTCGCTGTATCCATATAGTGAGAGAAAAGCATGCTCCAATTATATCGACGTTAAGCCATTGATATCCGTTCTCTCTCTACTACGCGCAGAGCGTAAAAAACAATGATTATTGAATAATATTAGTACTTTTCAATTTTTCAATTAACTAATACACGTTTTTTAAATCCTACTTGATTTATGTTCATTGTTAAATCGCTGTATTGATTAATATGAGCTATCTCACAGAGATAAAGTTGTTCGTCAGGCATTTAGTAAATTTTGTCGTGAGTTCTTTATATTATTTAGTCCAGAAATGTTAGCGGAATGAGAGTTTGGTAACAAAGTGATAGACCTCTGCACAACAATTTTCAGGAGGATAAATTGATTCTACTCATTGCACACCTCATCAATAATTTCGTTCTGCTTAATTGGTCTTTCTATTTTATGCGTATACTATTACCTCATCGAATGTTTGGCAATTTCCCATTGAAAATCAACCAATATATAGCTAGTTCAAGCCCGCAGTGTTTGTTTTGTTCTTCGAATATCATGAGAGGATAAGCTTTGTTCGTAAAAGGACTAAACGCTTCGACTGTAGCATTTTCAATGGTATAAATCCATTGGATGATTAGGAATTAGTTTCATTGGTATTTGCTATGGGTCAGCTCACGTTCAAAAGCAATACAGTCTACTCTCGGTGAATATTCTGCAACGATATATCTAAATCAAGAGGATGTGATACAATTGATCACATAGAAAATTGGATGGTATCTACAAGCGTGTATATCGGATTCTAATCCTGCTATTGAGAACAATATATACACAGGTCCCCGCCTTGTATTACGTCATGTGTTATCAATGAAACCAAATTAATCACTAAGCAAAAAGCGGTGCAAGTTATTTGACGAACATTTGTTGTTTTTTAACAAATCTCATACCCATTGCCCCACCACCTCAACTTTTCTTGACGTATAAGTAAGTTGTCAAAACAAAAAAAAATTGATTGATTCTATTGAGAATTATATCGGACTACAGCTGTCCCTCGATAATCCGACACTTTTTAATCCGACGTACTCGGTAGTCCGACGCGCTGCCAGCAGCAACATGTATCTCCTGTTTCTTTCCGTTTTTCATTTTAAAAACTTACATGTACTGTCATTTCGTATCCTAATCTTAATAAATTACACTGTTTCTTCCTTTTGTTTAACTTTATTGTGTTGAAACGCATTAAGAATAAAACATCTTTGATAATATGACATTTTTGGTAATCCGACACTCTCTCGGTCCCTTAACTGTCGGATTATCGAGTGACAGCTGTATTCTGGGACTCACGTCAACTGATTCGGCATCTCAAATTAATCGAAAATAACACCCCACTTGCCTAGGTCAATGAAAACCTCGAAAATCCACGTTTTCGGTCCCAAGCATCTACGGATGGGATAGGACCATCTAGATTCCAAACGGAGTCCTTACTCGAAACAACGGATTTTTCACATCAATTCTAATGCCATTGGACGGTGGGTGGACATTGCAGATTTTGAATCTAGGTAGAGACAAAGTGTGAGGGAATGGGGGGGGGGGGGGAGTGATACGGTTAATACAAAATGTTTGTTATACAATTACAAAGGCCCGTTATTAAAATTATGAACAAAAATCTGATATGGCCCCATCACATAACCTGGAAAACTCAAAACCTATGAAAGGTAGGTCGTGGTTGTAATAGAAAACTGTTCGGAATTTGTTGGACTTCATGCTTAAGTCATTCAGGGAACTTTTCTCCATTTTTATTTCACACGCTGGACATTAATATTTGACGAAGCTGCCCCTCTGAAACAATTCAACTGTTTGATTACCTGCTCGAAATTGAATATCCTCACCGCTTCAACCACGCACTTGACACTTTTCACTAGAAATTGTCGACCCTGTTACAGTCAAGCGTATAGGATGAGTGAACTCATAGGGATCGCGAGATTCCGGCGTTAGCGGAGAGATCGAGTGTTTGAGAGCTGCGCTGTCGCTTCGGGAGGGTGACACGGAGCAGACTGGAGGAGGGTCGCGACAGGAGCAGGCAAAGAAAAGAGGGTTCAAGTCCTATAATTACCGCCGAAGGGCTCCAATATTCTCGTCAAGTGAAGAACTAAATGAGCCGGGCGGAATCCCTACCGAGAAGGAGCCCTTACACAATAATACATTCACTGGCCAATTAGATTCAGCGAGTCTATGGCACAATAGTACGGAACAATTACCAGTTGAAATCAAGGCACAATCTAGTTTGTGTGATAGCGTTCATTTACATTTGTTCTTCGAACGCTGGGATTGTTTTTTCAACCATGTCGTTTAGTTTTAATCAACAGCGAATGAATTGATGCAAGAAATCAATTTATGCAGGCCATCCAAATCACCGATGTCCCAGTAGTTGTCCAATCCTGTATCTCCCAGAAATGTAGAATCACCCTTTATTTTATGGCATGATAAATTTATGGTGAAAATTCAATCATCAATGTACATTAACATATCCAGTCTAAGTTGACGGCAAAGATAATGGTGATATTTGCCTTCGCAGAAGATATCAGGAAGAATGACGAGAGTCGAAAGCAGATTTGGTGATACGAAGACCTTTGACCGTGGGCCAGTGGAAGTTATTATTGTGTTCTCGGCCCGAAGAGGAGTGGGGTCTGTCTGCCTCGAAACAGTTGGAGTTAGTCGTTGCAGCTAATAGTTTGGGTGCATTCCAAATTTTACTGAACAGCTTTCACGCTCTCTGTTGATGGACGACTGAAGAGGAGAACATTATGAATGGACCTTCGGCGAAGAAGAGAGTTGTACAAATCAATCTGATGTAACTTCGTGGAATAGAGGATTATGTTGGCACGAAGATCATTTATATCCTTAGTCTCTATTCTGGATGCTCCCAATCATAAATTCAACTAATCTTGCCAGGAAGAAAGACTTACTCAACGCTACTGGATTTTAATGAGAAACACAATGATCACAAAACTAGATTTCGAATATTTCCCATGACACATTGAAAATTCGTGAAACAAGCACGCAATTCACGAAATTTCCTATTTTTCGATTTTCGTGGGCCTCTTTTAAAAAATCAAAAAATATTATATGAATGAATTACAAAAAAAATTATATGAATAATAATGTACTATGTTCTAATAATTTAAAGCGGTTTTTGAATAATTTGAACGATTAGGAATAGCTTTCAAGGTCAACTACTTGAATGATGGCGACTTCCTTCATCGCTTCATTTCGGTTTTTCATTTCCCAAACCCTTGGAATTTGAATACATTGAACCTAAAAATGGATGAAAATCCGACATTTCATCGCAAGCATGGTCCCAATTTTTATTTTTATGGTTTATAATAAGCTTATTTTGCAAACACACTTTTTTCTTCCTCCGATAATTATTGTACGGGAAAAAATGTTAAAGATAGACCTAAGTTTCATTGAAAATCTTTAAACCAAACTCATTGTATACTCTTGTACATTCACCATTTTTTACACTTAGTGAGGCAGCGAGGCGTCTGGACTTGACTGGCGTAAGTACATCGGCTTCACTCGGGTCGGGTCGGGATAGTTCAAGTGAAGTGATTAAATATGAATTAAACTGAGTCTTTAGGTAAGGACTTGGCTTTGGTTCGATAAAAAAATGTATTACATTTTCTAACAATGACCCCCCCCAGAATGTAAGCCTAGGACCGCCCTTGTCCGCACTGGCACATACAGGGTGTCCAGGAACTATGCACGATTCGACTCCTACGTGATCTACAACTCATTTCTGAACAAAAATGACTTAGATCAATTTTTTACTAGAAGCCTCGTTTCCGAGTTATTCGTGATTTAAGATTTTTTCCGTGTTTTCGATCTTATGTCATTAAAACTGTCTTAACTCCCTCAATTTTGGAGATAGCTCAAATTCGATGACACCGTTGGAAAGAACGTTAAATTTTCTATCTACTTGATGTCATAAAACATTTTTTTATTGCATTGAAGATGTGCGATTGCTGCGCGAAATGGAAGTTTTGTCAAAATCTCAAAATCGCCTGTTTTCCATCTCGCCTAGAAACCCCATTAATGCTTGACGCAGAACTGTGCAGGCCTGATAAAACGTGCGTCAAAATGTCAGCTTTCCAACGGTGTAGTCCTAATGGTTTCAAAAATATACATATTTTTAGTTAAGCAAATGGTGTTTAACTGCAGAAAAACAAGCGTTTTCTGTTAAAATTGAGGTTTTTTCAGAAGTCTCGGTTCTCAAACAAACGTTTTCATTCATTAAATTCATTTTAATTTTGAATTTTGAATATTTATTTTTTGGTTTATATCTTAACAATCTTGTTTGAACTCTAACTGTTTATATGAACTCGATTTAAACCCCAATATCTTACCATTGTCCTACAACTGGATAACAAGTTTAAGTAAGCAAACATTCCACTAAAACTGAATTTGATCAGAAGCAACCATCAACATCAACATTGCAACACCCAATGTTACGGCCAACTCAGAATGGGGTTGGTAATACACGGCGCACAAAGCAACCCCTCCCTCAAGACCGGGGGGTCGTGCGGGTCATTGCATATCTTGCCCCTGACCAAGAGAGGTGGACGTGAGCACAGTGTGCTGGGACACTCCCTCAACCTTCGGATTCACGAATCCCAGGGGGGAACAAATTCAAATGCCCCTGACCAAGACAATGCCTCCTCCGTAGCTTTATTAATTTTCAAACATTAGGTCTTCTTTAGTAATACAGGGTGTCCCAGGAGTTACGCACAATCCGACTCCGAACAAAAATGCCTCCTTTCAATTCTTTGCCTCGTTTTCGAGTTATTCGCAATTTAAGATTTTTTCCAGTTTTCGATCTATTTTGGAGGTAGCTCAAATTTGATGACACCGTTCGAAGAGCGTTAAATTTTCTATCTGTTTGATGTCAGAAAACATTTTTTTTTTTTAATTTCATTGAAGATGTACGATTACTGCGCGAAATGGAAGTTTTGTCGAAATGTCGTCTCTCGGCTCTTTGATAATCCTGACTTAGGCAGGACAGCTTAAGAATGCCGTAGACGCTGTTCACTAACGCATGGGTTTATGCATCCGACAAAACTATCTTAAATCGTCACTTGAGAGGCCTGGCGTTGGTTCGTATATCCCGCCTCCAACCTTTTTCGTCGAGACTTCGGGAAAAACCTCAATTTTAACAGAAAACACACGTTTCTCTGTAGTTAAACACCATTTCCTTGACTAAAAATATTTTTTAAAACCATAACGACTACACCGTTGGAAAGCTGACATTTTGGCGCACGTTTTACCTGGCCTGCACAGTTCTGCGTCAAGCAATAATGGGGTTTCTAGGCGAGATGAAGAACAGGCGATTTTGAGATTTTGACAAAACTGGCATTTCGCGCAGCAATCGCACACCTTCAATGCAATAAAAAGAATGTTTTATGACGTCAACTAGATAGAAAATTTAACGTTCTTTCCAACGGTGTCATCATATTTGGACTATATCCAAAATTGAGGGAGTTATGACGGTTTTAATGACTTAAGTTCAAAAACACTAAAAAAATCTTAAATCGCGAATAACTCGGAAACGAGGCCTCTGGCGAAAAATTGCTACGAAGCATTTTTGTTCGGAAATGAGTTGTAGAACTCGTAGGAGTCGGATGGTGCACAACTCCTGGGACGCCCTGTTTACGGGATATAATCTTGAATCCATAAGACCAATTTTGATCAACATATTGGATAAAAAAAAAAAAAAAAAAAAAAAAACTGAGTAAAACATCGTTCTATTCATTCTAAGATCGAATCCATGAAAAAAGATAGGTGTGTGTTTGTGAGAATGTATGTTTGTGCGTGAATGTGACCGCCGCCCGGCCTGCGATTCATGAACGATTTCCTTGATCATTTTCTGTTTGATCTTAATCTTACTCAAGTTTTGCGTTAAGCCTCCTAAATTTCATGACAACAGGGAGGAATCGGAGGGGGCAACGTCGACAAAACGTGTTTTTCGGACCAGTTTCGTTCACACTACTCAAGTCTATATTTCTCAACCAATTTTTGTGATTCTTGTCTGGGTCAAACACAATTTCATTTCAAGTTGTGCATCGAACCTAGAAATTACCTATTGTATCTAGATGAAACCCCACTGATAACCTCCAGGTATCATTGGTACATCTAGGTACCCGCATTTATACTGGTGAACAACAAGACATTTGTTATTCATATATTGAGGGGTATACGGAGGATCTTCGTAATTTTTTCGTTCAATTAATAACTTGGTCTAGCTGGGGGACTCATTCAAAAATCAACATAATAAATTGATTACACGCCATTCATAATCATATCGATTATTTTTAAGCGTGATCATATAAAAACCGGACATAGGGGCAATAATAATCCCTGTAATGCGTGAAATACTTACCAATATTTTTTTTTCAATGATGACTTATTTTGAAAGAATCGACCAGCATTTGACGTTTAGTTCGAAATGAAAATGCGAATTCGAGTACGAATTGAATCACTATTAAATGTCACTATTAAAAAATCACTATTTTCAAAAATTATTCTTATTTCAAAAGTTTTTGTTGTCTGATTTTTAACGTTCAATCCATCAACTTAGTGATCTCTTCAGATGTTTGTTATGCTTGGTTCTCTTTTAGAACGTTATAAATTACTACTCAATCACATCCCTTTCCGGGGTGTACATGCGATTCCTGATATACTCGTACTTGGCAGACGTTCAATCACTTCATAATAATTCCTCCTAGTGTTCAGTATAATGTTACCATGACAACATTTTACATATTTACATCGTTGTGATTTTACAACTTTAAAATTAACAAACGACTTTATCTTCACGGTTGTTATTCACTTTCAAATTCTGACTTTGAACATTTGAAAACTATTTACGGTTCCGAAATTCGTAAACAGCTCATTGATCATAGTTATTGATTATCATTAGTTGGATTATACATTGTGGTTTCGACAACGAGATAGTTTATGCATGCTCAAGAGTCATCAATTTGCCTAAGCCACCTGCTACGAAATAATTCAAACCAACCAGACCGAAAGGCGAGGGAACGTAGCTGTTTGTAAGAAAAAAAAGAAGTGGAATGAAAAATATTTCCCCAACAAAGGTTCCCATTTAACCTTTTGTGAATCTTTCCTAAAGCTACAGAAAGGGTTTTGATGAATTTGTGAAAGGTAGAATGAAGTTAGGAGAAAAAGAGCGGCTTTGTGAAAGAGCTTCTTTTGGGTAAGAGGGCGTAAGGACTAATTCAGGATCTGAAATACTTTGTTATCACACGGTGCCCCTTCCTCTTTATTCTTAGTCTGTTTCGTCCAACTCAATTGGCCGCTCTGAATCATCCCCTCATCAATATACAGTTGATTGGCGAATCTAGATTTATTCGTGTAGCAATTTTTTAGTTCAAGTGTTTCCAACCTCCTGATCGAAGAATCGGGCTCCTTGATAAATCGTTTTTATTCCCCGTCCTCATATCATTTTATTGATTTAAGAACTTTTTTTGTCCAGTCTTGCTCTAGTTTCGCTATGCAACAGACCGAGGAAATTTCGAAGTTTCTGGTGGGAGGGGAAATGAAGGGAGTTATTGGCAATCTATTCAAACGCTGTCCATACAGCTTATACTGCCGATGGACATGATTCTGTTTAGTTGAATTAAGAACTTTGGTCTCGCTTTGAAAAAAAGCGGGACAGTAGACCTCTATGGTTCTACAGCCAGATCATTTAAATGATTAATTTTACACATTTAAGTACCGAAGATGAAAAATTGCCTATGCAACCTACAAATATGGGATTCTAGCTCGGAGGAGGGGAGCTACTAAACAGAGATGAAAGGTACGGCTGGGGGGGGGGGGGCTAACAAGGGTTTACGTGAGCGCATTCTGTGTTCATAAACGGTACTTACTAAGCCTAACCAACTCCCTGGAAAAATCTGTACATTCAACCAGAGCACCAGAGAGGCTAGTGCTTACCAAGGTGGCAGGTACACGAATGACCCCCTCGGGCGGACGGAAAGGTGGTGATGCCGGGATAACAAAGGGCGGAAGGAGCCAACCCGAAGGTTAGTTGAATGAGTGTTGAGCGGGGGGGGGGGGGGGACTGTCGGGTCGGTCTCTAAGAACTGGATTGCACTCCTGTTAATCATTTAAGTGATACAAATTTCAGATTATTCTCATTTATGAAAGAGGGCGTGAGAGGAGGTAACAGTGATAAATCGTTCTACACTCTTTCCAGTTATTTCTAACAACCCTCTCTTTTTCATAGGAATTTAGAAGTTGATGTAGTGTTGTGAAGGGGGAAGGGGTGTCCACTCTATCCGACCTATCCTCATTCCTACTAAAACCTCACGCCAATTTTCGTTTTTTTTTTGTCCGATTTTGAATTTGGTCTAGATTTTAAAAATACTCATTATGCGTTAATAATGATGTTTATAAGTGTGCTTATACACAGAGAATCCCCTGTAATGTATTCATTACTTAACAATATGATTCGATTGTTATACGAACAAAAAAGTACAGTGAAGTGTGTGAAATACATGCACCACTAACGGAAAGTTGATCGCAGAATTGTAATGTACAGTACTCTGCAGCGTTTTCGTCTTGCCATGACTTGAAAGAAAAACGTTGAGAGTCAAGGGAGTGAACTACAATGTTTCCCAATGCAAATCATCAGTGTTTGTAAAGGTAGCCGACGTACGTTGGGTTAACAGATCAAAGTTTGTGGGTTTCACGTTACTGCCTCAAGGCTACTATTTCCAATCAACTGGAGTGGGATTCAGAGGCTACTTCTAGAAGCAATTACGATTAATCTAGCAAAGTTTCAGTACGACAAACGTTAATGCAATATCGGTAATTTCTGAACTCAGGACAACTCTCGATGACGCGATTTTTAATCAAGTTATCAAGTCTGATTCAGGCCCAAATAATTTCCATTAAAAACAAGTTGAGAGTGGCACATTTAAATGTTTTAAATAATCTTATAGGATTCATGAGGGTGTGTTTGGACTAGGGACACGATCGTGTTGAATATGTTTGTGAGTCTCTCTAGCCGTCCTACCCCGACGACATACAAATTTGAGAGATTGTGCAAATGGGATGTGAGAAAACTATGTTTGAGAGGATTAACGTTAGGGCGTGGGCAGACTGAAGTGTTGATTCGTGATCAAAGCAATTCATATATAACCGTTTATAGTCGAATTAAATATCCTGAAAGCGGAATCAAATTTGTAGAAATCAGACTTGTCACAAACTCTGTACGTACCACCATGCGAAGAAACTAAGAGCTGATTAGAGCTCACTGAACTTTATTTGAGATTAAATAGGGCGAGATCGAACAACTAGGTAGTTAAAGAGCTATGTTTGATGTTCCAATCAACTGGAGTGGGATTCCGAGTCTACTTCTAGGAGCAATTACGATTAATCTAGCAAAGTTTCACTATAACAAACGTTCATAGAATTTCGGTAATTTCTGAACTCAAGACAACGCTGCTCAAGCTGCGATTGTTAATCAAGTTGTTGGGTCTGATTCAGGCCCAAATAATTCAGAACTCGAAGGTATGTTCGATGAATACAGCGTTTTTCGCAAGTTGTTGAGTATTGAAACTCATATGGGACTATCTACAGCCTAACCAGCATGTTTCTTGATTACAAACCCATCAAAATCGGATGAAAACTGGGAATTGAAGGCTGACAAGTCAAGACAAGACAGAAGCAAAACTAGAATTATTCAGAAATAAATTTCCCTGAAACTTTTCCATTTCACTCCAATTCTGCCAAGTTCGTCCGCCGTAGAGTACATTGAAGTCCTCAGAATTGAAGTAGAAATCCGTTGTTTTGCAAATTGACTTCCCTTGGAGTTTATTTGGCCCCATCTTTTACCCACGACTGTAATCAATCACATGACAGAATAGATCACGTGGCTGTGTTGTGGAACTCCCTCTCACACTAAATTGAGACACACACCATAATCGATACATGTCAGATATCTTGTACGGGAATGAGCAATTAATGATCGATACCAATGCACTATACTAGCAATTTTTGGAACTAAACAGTTCAACTCTCTAGCAACAGATTAGTTGACTGCAATCGATCACATGACTGAGTAGACCAAATGGGTTTTAACTGACATAGTCATATAGTGTCATTTTAAAAGCAATTTTGGACGTAAAACCGACTAGGATAGGTTTTAAATCTGTAGAAATTCGTCCGAATCAAATAATCGCAATTTCTGGGCCTAAAGGTGACTCCTTACATTGAAACGAGCAATCACGCATTATTAAAAAATAATAAGAAGAAACTCATGTTTACAACGTTTTTCCCGTCTGATGTGTCTTCTTTCAATCATTTGCATCGACACAGGGGTCATGTGATAATTTGAATTTTTTTCAATTAAATCTAGCTATTGAAATGTTTTGTGATAGAGCTGCAGGATTATGATGGAGAGAGAATAGTCGACTTCGTTTTTACAGCTATGTCGCCCTAGATTAGAATCAAATCTAGTTGATTGAATATATTTGAATTAAGCTTAAGGATATTACGGCATTTAACGCCATGACTGACAAATAGATTGCCTTTCTCATCTCACCCTTTTTCTTGCTTTTCACTTTTTCCTGGCTCTCTTTAGCTGCTTTTACAATTTAACAATAAATAATCGTTCATTTACAAGTGTCTCTAGAGCCGTAGTTAATTATTTAAACCGTTCACAGTGTGGTAACCATAGGCTAACTTGAATTTTGAGGCATGAGAAATTGATCAATTTCAAGACTGCGAAGGCTTTGGATATGAAGAGGCGATAAGTTAGTATATTTTTCCATTATGGCTCATCGTTCATTTTCCCATTGCTTAGGTCACGATCATGAAACAGGAAGAATTTCGACAATTGAAACAAATGTTGGAATTTGTCAATATCTATTATGATTTCGATATAAGGTACATTCTATAAGTATTGATGTAGGTGAAAGCAGTGATACAATGACATTCAATGACGGTATTTGACCATAGTATTGGTAAGACATTCACTTTGATTCATTGAGTTAGTTTCCAAATTCATTCGATAATCATCAACTATTGGGATTTTGTTCAAGAATGGAACACGGTATATAACATACGTGCTAGCAGCCACCTTCTTGAATTACCAATATAATGCTGGGTTCTTGAAGATATTGCATCTTCTTCGGTATTGAAAGAATTCTAGGCCTTCTATTTTCTTTATTGATTGAGCCAATGCGTTGTCGGTGTATAAAGCATATTGGTGGCATCGGCCTATATGAACCTCTCAAGCTGCTGGTCCTCAGTCCCGCGGTGTTGCCGGCTTGGCAGGCGCCCAAGTGCCGGTCCTCCCCCCCCCCCATCTCCCCAGACCTTCTAGACTCCTCCATTGACCTAGAAGGTTTCTTCTAATATCCCCAGGACCCACCGTCTTACTTATCCGGCCAGAAAATCTACTTTTTTCTTATTTCTATTCCCTCGAATCAAACATTCACGTGAACAGACAAAACAGGCCGATCACCTCATTGTGCTTCTTATCCCCATTCGTATGCTCATTTCTTCTCTTCATAGAAAAGCGATAAGACCAAACTGATCATAAGTCTTTCAAGTACGATTATTGTTTCCAATACGAAGATACTACTAGGAGATATCCTTCTGAGCAGACAGAAATCTACGAAAATGTCTTGAACTGCAGTCCATACTCCCTCCAGCATCAATGTGGGTTTCAAGTTCTTCAGTCGATGTTGGACAGTAGTGAATTGCATGAGCAATTCAATACATCTTCAAAAGGAAAGTGAATAGATGGCTCAATTGATAAAAAGCTGCAAATTCTTTCACTGGGGTTTATTATTCAATTTCATTCATTTGGCTTGCATTCATAATTTGAATTTCTACTAAGCTTTGAAGTGTGCGTGTTTCACAAGTGATAGAGCGATTATTGAATTTCAGGAGGCAAACAAATATGATCAACTGATCAATCCAAATAGGTATTTTGGTTGAGAACTGATTTAAGTGCTCTATGCATATCTCCTGAAATTCAATAATCGCTCTATCACTTGTGAAACACGCACACTCCAAAGCTTAGTAGAAATTCTAATCATGAATGCAAGCCAAATGAATGAAATTAAATAATAAACCCCAGTGAAAGAATTTGCAGCGTTTTTTTCAAGAGCCATTACAATGGAAAAATATTATATTTGAAAATTTTAAATTTCGTAAGACGGAGCATGCATTTCAGAATGCTTCAACCCGTGTATCGGCTATAAACCCTTTTAGGAGTTCACTCCAGTATCCACATTCACAACATCACTAAGTTACTGCGATCAAAAAAAAAAAAAACACTGTTGTTTTTGTTTGATCGCAGTAACCTAGTGATGTAGTGAATGTGGATGCAATGTTGGCACCATTAATCGGGCCATACATCGGGAATGGTTTGAGCTATGGACCTGGGGAAGGGCTCATTCGATTCCTCATGGAAAGTTCTTCAAAAAAAAGTCCAAATTTAGGCCGCCTTGATTTTTTTTGAGGTTTTTAGAGATTTTACAAAACTTTGACAACCCTTAAAGGGCACTTTAAATTAAGTGAGAGAGCTGGCTAAAGAATTGGGACGTTGCCGGACCAATATGGATTTTTCCTGAAAATTTCAGATTTTTTGCTCCAGTCGTTTGGGAGAAATCGTGCGTACGGCGTACGGACGGAAAAATTTTTATTGCAGATTCGGATTCTACACCCTTTGAAACGTAAACCATGAAATTTTCAGGTGGGGTTAGACATTTTTTATTCAAGAGCAATTACAATGGTTTATTATTGAATAATAAACCAAAAGCAATCCTTTGAAAGAAACATGTACCGAACGTGATGGCAACCGTTATTAATTCTGATAGGTACTTGTGATTACAAGAGTGGTGTTTAAGTAGTTGCAATTACTCATCTAAAAAAAAGATTTTATCAGAATTGGCAATTTAAATGATCTTTGACGACAATGTAAACGCTAGCCCAGCTCACATTACTTTACCTTCATCCCCCATCAGTGGTTGGAGGTCTGGACTTGGATACTATACAACTTTTTTTCTTCTATTGGAATTAGCAAGAAACCATAGTCATGAAGTTGTATGTTTTATATTATATTTAATGGATATTATGATTTAAAATTTATAGTAGCGTAATTATATGAATCTTCTTATTTGTTAAATTATAATAAAATTACATTTTTCTATTTACTTCTTCGATAAATGAAAATTTTCTGAGGTTCTTAAAGAGTTTTCTTTTTGAAAAGGTTTTATTCGATTAATCCAAGAGAATACAGAGTTAAAACTAGACACTGAAAGCCTCGGAGCACGCAGGCTCCCTTTAACACTTTGTGTTGTCGAGTCAGCAGCGTGATATGATATACCTGAGTAAACGGAAATACTTCAAGTAATTCAACATAATCAGCAGAAGTACTTCAGGTAATTTTAATGTACCACTAGATGAACTTTGATGGATTTCGAATGAATCATCCGGGGATATTCCCTATCAATCTCTGGGAATATTCTGGGATCTATTTAGTTTATTGGGCTGTTCGGGTGTTTTGCAAGAGCTTGCATCCATTTACTTCGGATTAGTTGGAACATTTCAGGAATATATGTTCAAGAGTCTCTTCTTATTGAGGCAGTGGTCGCAATTCGAACAATTGAGAATACATTTTCGATACAAATGAGATTCACCAGGAGTGAACCATGACTTTGCATCTGGCAGTGCATTTATTTCAAAATAACAGGTACCAACTCCCATGAGCTCTATTTTGATGATTTGCTTGTCAATCTTCATTTGTTCGTGAATATTTACGTAAATGTCGGTGAAAGGAATTCTTACCTCATTCACAGAGCTTCCAAATTGCTATTACCCGACACGTGTGAATTGAATGATCATCATCTGTTAGCCTAAAAGTCCCAACTCTGCTAGACAAAGAACATTTGGATGACATGATTCTGCACTACCTGGATGGATAAGTTATGTGATTGCTATCTATCCCGCATGATCAAACTTTCAGTCCATGTTCTAACTCTAATAAATTATTCGGCACGAAGACTGCGCACTACCGGAGGTGCGGAATACCTCCATCAACCTTTGTATTTGTATTTCATTATTCATTTAAAATTGCGACAGTTCTCGTCACAGCTGGGAGACAGTTTCAACCCTGCGATCTGCCCTAAAGTCGAATGCTTATTTTCGTTTTTCCGAAGCAGCGATTTTGTATAAATACCCCTTATTACGTAATTTGTGGAAAACCCTCTCTGAATGCTGATTATAATGTGCTTTGAAGAATAATTGGAAATGTCGCACACCTGTACCGTATTGACGTCGAATTTGACACGTCAGTCATTTCGTACTGAATTCTTCATATGGCTGACTGGGCTTCATTGATTCATGTTTAATAATTCCTACCTCCGTAATTCAATTCATAGTGTTATTATGGGCTGCTCTAAGAGAAATATCCAGAAGAAACATCCAATAACTAACTTGCTTTATAAATAATTACATTGGTAAATTGGAGAACATTTTTTTCGAATAGAATTTCTGTCGCGTTGTGCAAAAACCTCGGAAATTTTGGACTTTTCTCTAGAAAGGGGAATGGAGGGGATACTAGACAATCTATTAAAAGCTGCTCATACAGTTTGAACAACATTTATTAGATTTTTATATTCGATTAAGAAATGTGGTCTAGTTTTGAAATAAATATCAGATCTTTCTAATTTGATTATGCTAGGGGGTGAATGGAGAGGTTAATAGTAATAAATCATTATAACATCACTATTTTTATTTTCAGTTTTAGTTTTTTCATGCCAATTTCGCTCTACCAAACCCTTGTTGCGCAATACACCTTAGATATTTTGAATTTGATGCCTAGATGGATGTTTGAGGGGAGTTGTCCGATCCATTCAAGCGCTGCTTATACTTACTATAATTCTCAACCAAATGTTGTGATTTCGTTTCTTCGATTAAGAAGTCGATTTCAAACTTTTTCAAATATCCATCATAATGTTAATAAGTGTGACCATTTAAAAACTGGACATAGCGAGATTCCTGTGATGAATGCATTGGAGGCTCAAGAGGGGAAAAAATAGTAGTATATACCCCACTCCCTACAACGTTTTTTTTTCAAAATGGCGCATCAGCAGTACGGTTCAAGATTATGTGTGCTCACTTGGGTAATATGCCGAGAGAACCGCAGTGATTGATTAGGAACAAGAAAATTGATCAAGTTTCAAACTTTTTTTTTTTTAGAAAAGTCGATACCCAAATGTGATCGAAATTTTGAAATGACCCACATACGTCGGAATATTTGTCTGTTACTTCGGGGAGTTGTTCAGTAGAGGAAATTAATAAATTCACTAGAGAAGGATACAGAGAGAAAGCTGGAAGGGAGTGAACTGACAACTGTTGTTATGCCGTTATATTTACGACTGGATGTCGTAAACTTTTGACTGAGTTAGTAATCGCGAAAGCTTGTTCCATGGTAGTGCTTCGGATGGAGTTATCCCTTCTGAATTGTCTTCCATACTTTTGCAAAACACGTAAAGGTTAAATTGTTCCCAGGGTTATGAATGAGTTTGATTATTCAAAAAATAACAGTGAGAAGTTAGTGCTTGAGTAGTCGTAAAATTTTAGGACTTGATATGAATGAAGATGATAACTTGCATGATAAGCTTGTGATGACAAATATGTGAGAGTTGAATCAGATTTGATATAAAAAATTCGAAACATTACACACTGCTCGAGACATAATATGTCTATATTATAGTATAAATTTAAACATTAGCGTTTCACTATGTAATTAGTAGAATCTGTTCTCTATCATTCTTATGAAGTACAAGATCCTCGCTTGTTTACTGTCTGCAGCTTTACAAGTACATCAAATGTTTAGTTGCTTGGGTCGAGTATCGTTCAAGAGAGTTAGAGGTCTAGTCTGGGAAGAAGCTGCCACGTGAAAACCCGGGTCGGAATAACTGTTGAATATGATATCGAGGGGGGATGTCAGTCACAAATAATTCTATAAACATCAGTCACAGATTCTGCTCAAGTACATAATGTTCCCTTCGTATGGAATAAGGATATTGAATAATTGATGATCCTCAAGGTTGGGGATTTATTCATGTCAAACCGTCACGTCTACTGTGAATGGAGCCTTCCACATATCCGGTATAACTAAGAATGTTGTGGCAACTGTGTTTTTACATCACAATTCAGGTCACGACGTTTGTTTACTGTATGCGATCTTCAAGTAGGGAACGAATATAGATGCGTCGCTTGTGCCTGAAACCACAAGAAATATTGTTTTCCTATTTTACAACAGTACGTGCTGAATGTGCTGATGGAAGCAATCAGTTCTGATTATGCGGCAGTACAATTGAGCTATACAATACAATATACGATACAATATTCAGATCAGTCTTGATCCAAAAACACTAGCCGATTGAAGATTACCGCGTTTGACAAACAAAGACGCTGCAGCAGCCGGACCACTACATGAAATCGTCCAGAAACTCAAAACACGTTTAATAACGATACAGAACTTAAAATTAATGATGTGAAAAGTTGTTGGCTGTTTTCGTCTTTCTTTTTTACCTTTTCACTCAAAAACCATTTGTGATTTCGTCAAGTTTATTTTTATTTTTTCAACTAAGTAGATATTCCAATTAAAATCACAATAATCCAAAGTAAAATTCAAAACAGCTACCGTTGGAAGGCTAATAATATTGAGTGTTTTCAAACCTTATGAGAAAAATTGTGTTTTAGCGGGGAAAACCGCCAAAACTGGGTTTAAGTAAAATTTATAAGTTCCTCCTCTTACCGTTATCTCATATTTAATAAGCGAGAAAGCTACGGAAAAACGTACAAAACCTAACTGGTTAATTGTAAAAAAAACGCTGAACTGTTTGAAATATAAAGAATAATTTGCGGAGATTACTTATTAGACAGCTATATGGCTTTTAAATGCCATATTCCAATCAAAAATAATAATCAAGTACTTAATACTATAGAACTATTGAGCGAAATCTTCATTGAACTGTTTGAATAATGATGTGAGATAAGAAAGTCGATTGAATAAAATTTCAAAAGCCTTCCAAGTTAGCTGTGACAAATGGCTTCTTCGTGTTGGTAACATGAATGAATGGATTATTGGAATGTCATTCATATGTTATCAGTTTCTTAATATGAGAAAAGGTAGAAATTATGCTCGTCACAAGAATTCACGCGACAATAATAACACGGACATGTTCGCAATGAGTAAGTGCCGACCTACTTTGTCTGCGGCTGTAATTGTATCGCGTGTACTGTTATTGAATGTCAATATGTAAATTAATATAAGAAAATAAAACCGTACCTAAGTATTTTAGGTTTTCGACCGTTCTGAACAACTTTCGTTTCGTGTCTGTCTGTCTGCGTTTGTGTCGGTCCGTGTGTCCGCAAATCCTTGAAGGACATCACATTATATTTCAGATCTTGCGTTCAATTTTGATGAAATTTCCAGGTAACGTGTGGGTTAGGCTTCAGTTAGTCCTCCATGAGTTCCATTGCTGAATGAATAGGTACCTACATAAACATGTCAGTCAACGCATGCGCATAAATGAAACATCAATATTGATAGTCCCACGTCCTTGACGACCGATATCGCTCAAATTCGTAGGGTAGTTGGGAAAGGAAGGTATTATCATTACATATCAATTTCAATGCGATCGCATCATTAGTTGCTACTTCGTATGCGCAAAAGTTAAATCCTCGTAACATGCGAAATACAGTTTTCACTCACTTGTGATGTAGATTTCTGGGAGTACGAGATTTGGGTGGTAGATCAAGTTTCTTTGCTCACCAATCGTTACTTCAGTTTGCCCATGCGCTTTCATAAAATCCCTGAACCATCGTTCAATCACTTTATACTTGTCAGGTCTTTATAGAATTCGGTGAGTGGTTGGGGGAAGATGGTTTGATCATATTAAATCGATTGTATCGTTGTTGTAATCACTATGGATTTACTGCCGCAACAGAAATACGATTTTTGAAGGCGATGATATTCATGGAAACATCTACGACATTTTGGTACCATGGATCTTCATTACAAGCTTAATGTCTGGTATAGATATATATGTCAGATTAATTGAAACGTTTTAATGACATACACTAATGTTAGCTTCACGAGGAAGCTACACTCAACTGGGCGGACATTTTTTATTCTGATGCTTGATTTTGTAAAAAGGAACGAACTAAGTTCGTATCAGTCACAACCTGAGGATATTGCAGGAAACAAAAATCACTGATATTTCACATGCGGATGTCGAAAGAAAAACCTAGCTGACTATATGGGAACCCATTCATATAGTCAGCTTACCCAACCTTCTTACTCCTCGTGAGAACATTCTATGGTTGTACCAGTTGTAAACGGTACAAATCGCTGGAAGGATCGTCCAGTCACTCGCAGTGTTTCCAATGACACCAGATCAGAAAGCCAAAAAGTTCAAATTATTATGAATTCGTCGACCGAAAATAAGCAGTAGCTCGAGCAGGACACAATGCTCAAAGCGGGCTTTGTGAAGGCGGAAGATCTAAGGCGAGGTTGTCCGTAATGAATAATCCATTTCTCTTGACACTTAACTTCTGGGTCTCGTGAATTAATAATTACTTATAACGACCAGCATTTCTAGGCGAATCCTCAGAAAGGCATTAGAAACCCAGCATGCTACAACAACATGCACACAGCCATATAGGATTGGAGACTTTTGAAAAACTCCATGCTGATTACAAGCATTTTATATTACACTTCCTTATTGGATGTTAACCATTCGATCGCACAAAACCAATTTTAGACGTTTTTATTCATCATTCACGATAACTAACTGTTACATCGCTACCCATTCCAATTTCGATCAATAAATTTGATAAAACACGGATCAAATTTTAATTATCTGTTTGATCTCGATAGGGCTCACTGCAAGGATAGATGGAGAAGAGCGTTGATGAGATATTGAGTTAACACTGATGACGTTCCTACGCTTCAATGCAGCGATGCCACCGATGATTATATTACTCATTTTATTTCGTAATCCGTGCATCAGTGCATCCGTGGATCAGTGCATGTTACATGACCGAATCATATACTAGTCGACACGTTTCGTTGGACACAGAGTTTTAATTTTCCTCCACTTTTATTAGACTCGCCATAGTACAACCAACCAAAAATAAAATAAAGAAGTATTTCCCTTTCATGAAATTCACTTAGGGCCAATGTATTTTACATGAGCATCATTTTTTTTTTTTTTTTTTTTTTTGGAAAATTTCAACCCTATCGATTTTTCCTTGATGGATGAAGAAAATCCATGTGTGTTAATTCTCCCACGTGCCCGGAAACAAAGTTAGCAATATCCTGCCGACCTCCCGCAGCTTTACTTCGAAACCTATGACTAAAGAAAAATCCATAACTGTTTTGAATGATGGCTTCAAGTGTGATCATAAGAACCCTGACGTGGGGAGGTCAATGCAATGCATCCATTAATTACCAACATGTTTATACAGGTAGACTCGGAAGCTATTGCTGCTCTCGAATTATTCGGTACGCATTATTCATTATAGCCCAGAAGATCCTCCAATTACAACACCACTATCAATCACAACATCACTGCCGATTCATCTCTATGGGCTCAAAAACGTTAATATGGACACACAAAAGATTTGTTCGATAATGGTGTTAATCAATTTAAATTAGCAGAGAATGGAAATGAAACACGAATGTTCATTACTTGACTACTAACGAGGACGGTTGGGTAAGGGAGTATAATTAAGGCATCGAATGTCTCATTTTATTTTTGTAAATTTTGATCGCTGAATAAGGTCTAACATCAACCGATACCTCCGTTTCTCCTCGCTACGTAATCAGAGCTGAGCTAAGCAGAAGTTTACAAAAGTGGGGAGCGTGGGTTTTAGAGAACCATGAAAACTGAAGAGCTACGAAGAGGGTCATTCGAGTTAATGTTACGAATCTCTCTCCTTTTCAATTCGGAGGTAAGTTCGCCTTTGATGTTCTCCTTCTTGTAAGTCATTGGGGGCGATTCCTCAACTTGAATTTGTAACCGCATGGATAATTCATTTTAATTTTGGTTTTAGCCTTACCTTATTATTCTTTGGTACATGAAATGTATAATCAGTTTATTATCGTTTCTGATATTCGACTTCATTTTAAATCTCGAGGGATAGAACTTTTTTTTATCTCCCAGCTCATTCGTTAGACTATTATAGACCACTTGCGTCTACATCTGTCTGAGTGATTGTGAGTGCACAGATCCTTGTAACAAACTTTATTCTGTTTATAATATTTAAGGAACTTGGATGTTTAGCTCTTGATACTCCCCCGAAAGTTTCACCAATCGATACATCACTCTGCGCATGAGCAAACGTAAAATTAACCAAGCCTCATTTTCTCAGGTCTTGTGCTCCAATGTGTAAGGTAATCGAGGAAAATCGGTCTAAAAATCTCTCACTTTCTACATAATACTATCATTAGTAGCTGCCGCGAGTGCGCGAACGTGAAATGCTTTCAACAAAGTGCGAGTTAGAATGGATGTAGCATTGTTCACATAACAACACAACTCTGCGAAATAACGTAATACACAATCCTAATCAAGTCACCACTTTTTAATATTCCGATCTTCAGTTCAATAATCGTATAGCGATTTCTAGTCGATCTTATCATTATGGTATTTGCTAAATGGTATATTTTTGGGTGTGGGTTGTGCGATAACCAATCCATTGAATCGCTGCTCACATAAGAATTCTCAACTGCTTGATGTTATTTTTAATTTTTTTCTAATTTTTAATCAATTAAGATTTTGGTTTAGTATTTGAACGTATTTCAAATCTTCAAATTAATAATTAGAACTTAGGTCATAAGGAAGGGGGTGAGTGACTTTTCCTTTGTTCGGTATAAAGAAATTTAAAACGAAACGAAAACTTGATTAATAGGTTTTAGTTTAAAATCTACTATCGCATGTTCCAGAAATGCTGGGTGACAGTTCAGTCCACGCTATCAATTTTTCACAGTTGGATGTAGCGGACGTCGTTAGCGTTGATCTCAAAATCATTTTCCAGGTGGAAGCATTTTACGTATGCATTCACACTCAATGAAAAGCTGTCAGGAATAAACAACATTTCGAAAATTAAAAATTCAGCCGTGACCTAACCCTTTTCGTACATTAAAATCACAGTGAGTCAAGGCCCAATACTGTGCAACATTCACTGAAACATTTAATGAAATAACGCTTTCGATAGCTAAACCAACGAGTTATTTCAGCAACTCAACTTTTATGAATGCGGGTAATTTGACAGGGGACGTGGGCACCTACATTAGCGATCCTCGATGACATCCATAACCTCACAGCGCATATCGAAAATTGCATTCTGCTTTTGAATATTCCTCTTCACATTGATACGCCATAGTGAGTAACGATCAAAACGATTGTCTAAATATTCTCTTAATCGCAAGCTCGAATCAAGAGTATTGGCCTATTCGTTTCGCGGAAAAAGATCCATTTTATCCGTCACGTACTTAACGAAATTCGGAGATTTGAATTGGTGCTTGTGCTTACGACGTCTTGAGCTCCAGTAGCAACCCTGCTTACTGATTTTTGAATTCCCTAGGACATCCTACTTTTAGTCCGTAGATTACTATACCAAAAGTTCTAAGTTATTGTTTTGTTATCTCGACTGTTGATATTGCTGAAAACACGCTATTATAACGTTAGTTATCTGAAGTTAATTATTAATAAAAATAAATAAATCGGCCATCTGAATGGCAATAGTCCCAGGTTGGGCACTTGGATTTATAGAGGCGATCCCCTGTACTACTACTTGAAGTTTATATTCGAGCCCCAAACATTCAGAAATTTTCTCAAACCCCCTTCTAGTTTTTGTAGAGAATTAAAAGTCGTTTAAATTGGTAAAAAATGAATACGTCTGAGCGATTCATCTCCCGAATCCGAATTACCTCCTACTACTTTAGTTATAGGCCGTTACGGATTCCTGACGACTCTGTTTTCATCTGCAGGTTGGCTGGAGGGCCTCTGGAACGTAAATTTCACCTCAGTTTAAAGGGCCCTCGGTATAAACGTTAGAAGTGTTTGTGGGACCCGCTATGCACCCACATGAAAGCGTGTGTGTCTAAATGTCCCGTGGCGTTGTAGTTCTTCACTGATGTTAACAATAACACAATTGTTATTGTTATCAAGCTGCCAACATGATAACGAAAGTTATCATTTTTCGGAGGTATGAATAACGAAGTACCTAGTAGAATAGCCAGCCGTAGACGAGCACTCTTACCCGACCCGATAACCGGCTGGAATGAGGGTTCGTGTATGGGGTTTTTCCTCTTGGGTTTGAACGGATCTGTGCTCCGTGGGAGGAAAGCGTGTCCTCTTGCCCTATCCTGCAGTTTTTAAGATGGATTGCAGGAAACAGGTAACGACTGAGAGGAAAGCCGAGTCTCCACTAACGGCATGTTAACACAGCAAACAGCGAACTGACTCGAGTTGAAGGAAAGACCCGTCCCTCACGCGCCTTTCTGTAAAGATTACGGCTGACACATCATTCCAGCAAGAAAGAGCTCACCCAAAGGCGCCTTATAGGTACTTGTACCACACCTGAACTCACCAGTTATGCGGCTGGATATTTCCGTTGAATTTTTGGTAACTTCCAAACATTCTATGTATGGTCTATACTTAGCTCCGTCAGTGGTAAAAGTTATTTTTGGTTTAAATTGGGGGTGTATACTTGGGATATCAAATGGTTCCAAACTCAAACTCAATTCCTCACGAATTAACAATGTTTGTGTATATCACTTAAATAATGTTGAAGTGGTTGTTCAACAATAAACACAACAATAAACAATAGCCAAATCATATGTTTGATGAAAACTGGATTAATCGTGTATTTCAGCCTGCCTCCCATCCATCCCACTATTCTCGAAAGGGAAGAGGGGATGATGGAAGGAAGTCCGAAATTGCCCCCCCCCCCCCATCATTCTCCATAGGTTAAAAGAAAATTCTCCATCCTCCATTCTAGGTTAAAAGAAACAATGTACTTGTTGTACCAAAAGTACAAGTACTACGTAAAAGCGGTTGTAGTAGCCACATGGACTAGTACGATTCGAGTTTACTCATGGAGTCCATTGAAGTGATCCCTCAAAATTACCAAGAAAAAAAAGCATTCCATTGGAACTACATTATTATCGATCAACCTTTCAGGATTGATAAAATTTCAAAAATTTGACGTTTTCATGAGCTTCGATATAGTAGTTTCGGTGAAATACTCCAGATGGCGAAGGTTGTAAATGCAATCGGTTGGGTCGTTGTTCAGTAGGTAACAACAAAGGTTAAATTACAACAGATGTAGTTTTCGAATTGTTAAATGTTTAGCGATCGACATGAGCTACTTTAATTCGACTGTTCCCGACAAGCATCGACTCCAAACGCTTCAGTGTGCTCTAATTCTTTTTCGAACGATGTGGAGGACGGCGGTGATCGCTATACGAAATACTCTCGTTGCACATCATTCGGTTTACGTTAGCTCGAAACAAAGCGGGGCTTTTCACTCCACGTCGGCCGGATATTGAGGGTTTTAGGCCATGTTTTGATCTCCATCCAACCCACACGGAGGAGAGCCGATAGTTCACACACGCTCACTCGTGAGCCGCCCTGACCCGGGCGGTGAAATTGGCCAATTCCTGTTTCACCCCAGTGACGTCAACCGATTTGACAGTTTGACAATACTTGATGGCAGGGAGCGGATAGATGGTGAAGGGTAGTTGGTTCACAATGACCATGTGCGACTTCGGGAAGAGCGGGACAGGGGATAAAGGGCCCAACTGAGTGTAGTAGCTCTACGCGTTGAATCACCACGGGGTTTATTCTTGACAAGAGTGGTGCTCGATTGCCCGGTGCAATCTCGACGCCAAGTTAAACTCTATACGAACGAATTTATTCCGTGTGATCCCACAAAAACAAATTGCAAACTGCATTCATCAAATAAAAGGAATCAATCAACCAATACAAAACAAGATTCATACAACTAAAGGAAATGTTGAGAACCGAAAACTGTCAACGATCATCCTTTCATATTCCATGAAATTGTTTTCAAAATGCCGCTATCGAAATGAGTCCTAGAATTAGAGAAAAAAATATTCACCTACATTTTCATGAGAGCGATCCGTTTGGAGGCATTGTAAAGCTGTTCTTTGATTTGCTCTCATTATCACATTCATTTGGTCACATTCTTCAATAGCCATCACATTCTTGATATCAACAAGCACGGAATTTCATCACCACTGCACATGTCGAAAACACGTATAAGAAATTGTACTTGCACTGTGACAGCTGTTACACTCCTCGCACACAAATACTAATCCCAAGATCAAGCCTACACGGAATACATTTGCTGAAAATCTATAAATTGCTTTTTGAGCTTAAAATTATTTCAAAAAATATCATCAACTGTGGAATAGAAAAGGGAAAAATGTATGCACTAAATTGTGCTGAAAAAAGTACTTACATTCCATTATGTGCTAAAAAAAAGTGGATTTCAGTGAATTTCAAAAATTTTAAAAGTGCTTAAAATTCCAAACTTCTGTTTGAAAGACAGAATAATAACTGAATAACTTTTTTTCCCTGAGAATCGTTGACATAAATTTGTTTGCTCACATCGAGTTCAAATATGAAAATCAATATATCGTAGAACTAATATGATAGTTACCGAAATTTGCTCAGATGACCGTGCTGAAGGAGTGGAACCTTCTTTGTATTTGGTGACTCTCATTATTCCATTAAGCGATGTATGTTTCCACATTCCAGCAACGTGAAGATGTTGGATGGTTATGAGACATCTTTGTATCGGCGGGGTGAAAATTTTTCATTTCCATTCAATTCAGAATATTCGTTCCGTGAAAAATGCTGTTCTCTCCAGTTGCTATCTGAGAAGACATGCTGAATCGATTTGGACGATCCTCCGTGCTCATATTTGGCGGGCTGGTGTGGGTTCCATATCGAGTCTGCAGAAATATTCTTCGCCAATTGCATGTTCGGCTCGTAAACGACAAAACGGGCTCAAACTCTATCCCTTCAGTCGGGAAAACAGCCAACCAAGGTCCGGACGATATTATCGGAAATACAGCTCGATATTTCCCTCTTGGGTAAGATGTGAATTGAGATTGTCAAAATGCTCTCTTACACCGCTTGCGTTCAGCAAAGGATTCTGTGTGTGGTTTGACTTCCGAAGCCCTTCTTCGTGCAATAAAGTCAGTTTTATTATCACATTCTTTCCTAAACAGCTTAGTATAATTAAAAAGACAAATTCTTTCTTGCGTTTTCTATTTAGACTAATTGCCACCAATCTGAATATTACAGGAGTAGAGGTTGAAGTTGACTGCTGATTCAGTCAGTGACGACTTGAGCATTGTAGTGGACGTCAGAACACTATTAATGTCCAGTGTAACATTGCAATTATAGCTGCAAAAACGCTGCTAATTCTGACACATGAGTTTATCACTTATTGAATTTATTATTTTTATTGATGTCGATTTTATGGGTCTGAGGATATCGAGCTGGCTACAAGTTTAGGACCAACTAGACCTCAAGTGGAGTCTATTTGCGAAAGAATGGATTTTTTTCTTTAATTTTAGGATCTTATGTTGATCGTAAGGCGTACAGCAAAGGGTAATCGCAGATTTATAATCTACGTACCTTTAAAATTTATCGTGGGGGTAATCAAAGAGGTTTTGCTGCAATATTACAAAGGCGGAAAAAACGAAATTCACATACATTGGAACTTTTTTTATAGCTGTCAACAAGAACATTGGACGTTAAACCTGCCAAGTTGTAAATTCAGAAAATATGCTTTTAAAAAAATCTATTCAACCTGCATGATTGCAAGGCAGGTATTTTTGTTGTGCTGCTTGATTATTTCCAATGAATTACATTTGTACATTTCCTACTTAATCATCTACATGGCTCCTTTCCACCCAAACTATTTGTAAGATATAGTATTTGAACCTCAACTAAGAAAATCATTCGTTTTCTGTGACTATTACACCAAGGTGAGGTAATGCTCCTCATTTACATACGTTACATTTTTACCTTTCGCGACAAAATGCCAATAGTTTTAATCAGAGACAGGTATCACGGAACACTTTGTGCCCATTCATTACTCGTACTTTCGCTACTCAAATTTGTTGGACACAGGGGAGATATGATTAGGAACGTCAAGGCATGTTTAGGGGTGAACCAGAGCGGTTTAGACCGCTATTTCAACAAATGTGCTGAAAAAAATTATTGAAAATGGGAAAAAGAACAGTTTTAAAAAGAAATAAATCACTCGCTCATACGATTCATTAATCTTGCAGGAACTTGTACTTTTAATTTTATACACACGTCAGATATACTTTGTAGTTATATAAGTTTGAAAGTTTATGTTCTTAAGTTTCGAATCACGCAGGATTTACTAGGTACAAAACAGGAATTACCTTGAAAATTCTAATTGAGATGACCAGTGGAGTCGAGTAAATGATTCAAATACTCTCAGTTGTACTATCTGAAACAAATTAAAAAATAATTATTATATGACTAATAGAAGCACGTATTATTGAAAGTTGGAAAATAATACTGCCAATTTGGGTGTGGCACACAGCTTCCTCATCCAAGTAATCTGATACAGTTCACTGAAATATTTTAGACAATATAAAAAGATGTCAAATATAAAGTTGTAACAATGATTCATCGGAGACGAACTTCCGACGCATACATCAAAAGGTTAGTTTACAGGTATGTAGAGGTTCTGTCGCGATAATGATGATACGATCATGTTGGTGTTGATATGAGACCGTTCTTCCCCGACGACTTTGAACATTTTGGAGCTATCAAACCCTTGAAACCTGAGAAAATTATTCTTGATGGATCGTACGTTCTCCCGTGCGCGATATGATTGGTTTCTGAACGACGAAACTCATAGAGTACCATCTACATTCTAACCTACACATTCCCTGCAAACGACATCAATAAAGGACGAAAACTGTAGGAACAAGGATCTGTGGCACATCACTAAAAATATTTCAAAAACTAAATAAAATGACAGTGAGGAGGACGGCCAAGTTTACCCGCCTCTTGGGATTTGGCAGGTTGAGGAAGATGGAGGGGGAGAGAGCGATGAAAAGAAGTGCCCCTGTAAAACGACCACTAGTTGAGATAAGAGCCTCGAAGGACACGGGTGGTGATACCACGATTCACTCCTGCCGAGATGCCCTACTCGAGAAGTTCCGTGGCAATTATCCCGCACCACACACCGCTTCATGCCACATTCTCAGCTATGTCCTTGATGTTATTAGACTTCTCTCGTTTAGCTCAGATATCGCTCGCCGCCTCTCACTCCTGTCAGATTTACTTGATTTTAGACCAACAGGTCTGTTCCATGTCCACGCTGCCAGTAACACACACACATGCACACACACGCACTCTCAAAAACTGACCGACAAACATGAAACGAAAGTTTTCCGGAATGGTGCAAAACGCTAAATGCTTTAGGAAATCGTGATTTTGGAGAAAAAAATTGTTTCACCCGGAAGTGAAAACGAGGCTTTTAAAATCAATCACCAGTTTCACTAATCTACTATGACATGATAATTAAAATACATGCGGTAACGTAAAAACGTGATGATGTAGATGATCAATATAACCTTAATTGTTAGCGATTCCAGTGTAACTTGGAGTCTGTTGGAATTTCACACATTAAGTGGTTAAAGATCTTCTACGTGTACGACAAGCGGGTGATGAAAATATGATTTCAGCTCACAATCATGAGCAAATGGCGTATTTAGGTTTAATATCTCGATACGTACCCAATAGCTGGTTGGTGGTCATTTTCCGTGATCATAGCAACCTACCTAATGACGTGGAGGGTACCAAATTCACCATGACAAAAAACAAGTCGGCCTGATACCTTTTTGTCAGTACGCAGGAACTCTTGATTCTGTTTTATCACTTCATGAGCGACATTCAGGCAAATCTATTGGAGATTGTAATTTCTTTTAGGGATTTGATCCCGCCCCTAAATCAAACTTCTTCTTCTCCTCAAGGAAAAAATCGAAAATACGCCTACGGACTACCAAACTAGGGAGTGTCACCCGCCAGACAAAAAAAAACTATAATAACTGGTAAACGATTGAGGTCTGGGCCACGTGTACAATCACATTGTTAGAATATCAGGTATATGGTTGGACCAAATAATCGGTTTTCGCGATCTTTTTATTCGAGAATCAGCTAAAATACATTTTTCATCATCGCAGTAAATGGCGCAGAATTTTCTTCATGCTAGAGCAAAGCCAGAAATCAGAAAACTAGGATGTTTTCCTAGTGAAATAAAAATTATAGGAAACCTATTTGCTTAAACTGAAAAGAACGTAAATATGTCACCGACCTACACTACATCTGTCCTACATTTGAATTGAGTAGGCCCTTCGCATTCATATACACCTCCACCGGGAGCCTGGATAGAGTGCTACTGAAAATCCCATGTCCCTTTTACGTACTGCTCTATGTTTGCTGTTTATCAGAGAAGAAAAAGGAAAAAAAAGGAATGATGAACGCAGATTGCAAGTGGGAGGTCAAAAGGCGCAAGTCGGTGAAAGTTAACCTGGAATAATTCAGGCTCAATTGACTTTAGAAAAGATCTAAAAAGGTCAGCTGGAAAGAACTGCGAAAGTTTCAGCTGTGGTTTGGGGAGCAGCAGAACGGGCTGCGTCCTTTTACCACAGTTAAAGTTTTGTGGCGAAGGGCGGGGGTGGAGGAGTCACGTGGGTGTTACGAAGGAGGTTCCAGGGTAAAGAAGCGAGCGAGCGGATCTTTCTGTTTGACCACTTTGAATGGACAAAGAAGCCCGCGGGAGGGAAAACGTGGGCGAGATGATGGAGAAGTGATGGTGGAGCCGGTTGTAGAAGGGACAGAGTGGAATCGAGAGAGTAGGAGCGAGCGGGAAAGGGGGAGGTGTTTTGCGAGAGACAAAGGAGAGTCGGCTGAATTGATCTCCTGCAGGCGGAGGTTGGGTTTGCGGAAGAAAGAACGAGGATGGGGGGTGTAATAGGGCTAAGGCTCAGGACCGGAGGAAATATGGTGAATGAGTAATGAGCTCCCCATATCAACCGCTGTGATGCGGGTGAATCGAAAGGGAAATGGAGATAGAGGGAAACCGTGGGGAAGAGAGAGAAGGGATGAGGCTGTGATGTGCAGGGCCTAGTAAGGAAAATGCCGAGGTTGTGGTGTGGCGAGGGGTTGAAGTATGGGCGGCCGGTTCCCTCCTCCCCCTGCGTATTTTTGTAAACGCAATCCTGATGAGGTCACAAGAATATTTGCAAATCACGGCTCCATTCACAGCAGCCATGATTTGCTTCAGTCATTGAAACCTCACCAAGTTTTCGTTTGAATGATCTCACAGGATCTTATAGTAACTATCACTATAAGCGGACCACTCACTTAATTATGATTTTTAATCATTGTTTCATTAATTTTCCATAAACACAAGTACTTGAGTACTAGTAGGGCAGCATCTGAGTAATTCTCTTCAAAAAATCAGTCTGTTCATCCATGTTATAGTATCGTATGGACGCCTGTTTTGTAGAAATCGAGTCAGTTTTTTGAGATTCTGAATGCATCACGACCATTGTGTGCATTGATTGTATCGTAGTGACGAATCTACAACGATTGATCACTGTTACCACCTCTAATGGTGGAGAAACTATAGTCTGGGTATCGCCGAAGAGAATGTCGCTTACACCTATCGTTTTTCAGTTCTAGAATGGTCTGAAACGGAATCTCATGGTCGTCTCTCTATTCGCCTACAGATCGCCTACAGAATTAAGTAGAGTTTGTTGCTTGCATTCTGACCCCTTCACCAAGATGAGGTTGTAGATGTGGATCATAACTTTGACAATGCAGCCTTCTTCCATTAGCTTTCTTATATCAGTTCTGTGAATTCCCAGCGACTTAGTTTGCCAGGACGAACTAGAAAGTGCTTCCCAACCTCTGGGTTAATGCACGTGCTTGTTATGCAAGGTTATTGATCATGTGTACAATCGACTCTCCAGAATGTTTGATCCTAACTGTTCACAGTAAGAGAAGGACAGCAAGGCTGTACTCCTAGACTCCTAGAATGATATAAATTATGGATGGAGGAACACACAGCAACTGTTCATGATAATATACACAATACCGTTTCACTCGGCGTATTCGGTGATGTACTTCTTTACTTCCAATGTTCGAATAGTTTCGTTTTTTCATTAACTTATTATTTATTTCATTAAATTTATTTGAGCTATAGATCCAGTGATCGGCCACAACAATTATTGCGATTGCCCACTTTGCTTTATTGAACCTTTGTGAACGATAAATTTTTCGCACGGGATTCGTTCGAAATGACCTACAACGGAGAATGCGAATTGATATTCAAATTCTCGGGAAAAATAATTTCTCATCTTCCATTTCAAAAGTGAAACCATTGCATCTGCTGCCTATAGCTATACTTGGCCTTAAAATATTGTCCATAGGATGAAGAAAAAATACTTTTTCTGGAGTGGGACACCTCTATTACTTAGGTTTAGTGTATATTAAATTCTTCTCATACCTACAAAATTAACTTCTAAAATTTCATCAGAGCCGTTCTAGCCGTTTCAGAATAGTAGAGCAACTAACACAGAGACATGCGAATTTTATACAGGGAACTACGTAGACATTATTTTGTGGTCAGGCACCCATGATACTTAGAAGCTGCCTATGAGTACGTTACCGCCATCGATCACTGCGGGCTTAAATGACTTGTTCCAACAATCGGTAATTGGACACCCTACCCTCAACATCATCCGATCTTATTGTAATCAGTTTAACAAGCGAGAACACTATTCGGGTTATCCTGGAAGCGTGAGAACAATGGAGGGCACATACGAGTAATTAGTGATTGTCTGACAAGCGAGCCACAATCATTATCGGAAGCGATTGATACCGGTATAATTTATGTTTGCATGACAATCAGACGGTCAACTTTACGGGTAACTAGTTGAAGGGAATAGCTGGAATCAACTCAACCGGTCATCCTTTGAGTAAGTCTGATTGAACCCTCTTCTACTATTGGCGACCCAAACCCAACCGTTTAGATGATTGGTCGCTTGTATAACATTCATCTGGAGAGCTAACTCAATAACGTGGTTCCTGCTCGTCAAATGTGATAGGGAAGAACGAGAAGAGAATCGTGAGTGAAAAACAGAGAAACTGTACTTTATTTATAACAATGAACAAAGTTTGCTCTGTATGGTGGAGAGTAATGTAATACTCATGAATGTGTTACTATCGAGAGATAAATTCGACGAGACTTAAGCTCAGTACTCACTGAGATTTCTTGAATCGGGTCATGTTTCACTACAAAACATCGTGTCTTCACCACCACGATAGCTTCGATTAAAAGTATAAACAATCATAAAAAGAAAAAAGTTAGTATTCTGTCACACATCAAAATTATCTCTTGCATCAGAATTTCAGACTTCGGAACCAAACAGATCACAGACGAGCTTAGATATTTTGAAACTAACTGTTAGATTATTCTGACTTGGTCCAAGCTATGAGAACTTTGAAATAGTAACAATCCCAATCCGATTACGATAAAACTCACTTTGTTTGAGCGGGTTGGTCCCCACAGTTATAACATATTTTTTGCAGCTGTCACCATTTTCACAGGATGTGGATCTGAGTTACGATGATTGTGTGGGTAGGGATTTGGATGTTTCCCAGTGGTTTTAACGGATCGAGTCAGTTTAATTTGGAATTTATTAGTCTCTAGCTCTTACATTGTTGCAAATTCGTTAAAAAAGGGATCATATTATCATTCCCGAATTTTATTTCTCTGTGAATGAATTTAATTCCCCATGTTCATTACAAGCAATGGTATATGAAAATGCAACATTTTTTCTCTATATAGTGTGATGGGAATGAAACCTCCAATTACAAAATGGGAAAACGGAACGTCATTACTCCAAGAAAAACATCGAGTTTGTAGTGGAAATCTTAGTCAATTTCCAAAAACCAATTAAGAGAGTTAAAGCCTTAAATCAATTCCGATGGTTGGATCATCATTAGTTACAGAAAAATAACCGAATGTAGTCGAAAAAACAGTGGTTGTAAAGTGATAGGTGAAAGGAAACTTCAGTCCCATTGGTCAAGAGGTGTGGGGAACATCCAATCACGTGGTTTCAACGTAAGTGAGAGGAAAAACTATTCTATTGGTCGGAAGGTATTGCAACGGTTTAAAATGGGGGCACATACCCGACGGCCCCCATCCACAACTTTTTTTAAGTATGTGAAACTGCCCGCTTACTTTCTCTTCGTGTATGTGAAGCTCCCCGTCTCGTTAGGTGGCCCACCAAACATGAACACCCGTTTTATTTTCTATACAAACAGTATATTGAAAATTAAAAAAAAATACGTGTCCAATGATTTTTGACAAGGATTCAACTAATTATGTGTGCGCACTCCGCGCAACTGCGCAACCATGCGCAAGTGACACTAACTTTCCCATTACAAATGGGAAAACCAATTTTTTACTGCAGATTCAAATTCTACTCCAAAATTCAAAAAAATTTGACCCTTCAACCAATTTGTTTGCTTGCTCTTAACCGGTTCAGCGAGCACGTTTGTGCAACCCCAAATTTGTCAAATAGTGGATGATGGTGAACTGTAAAGTATGGAGTATGAATTTTCATTGTTTTTTCTGATTCACGTGAATCTGATTCATCCGTTTTTTGATTTGACTCAATTTTTGCGGAATAGTGACTGAAATTTTTTTTTTTCGCATCCGTTTTTTTTATTCTAAACGCGTTTTCAGATTGCTACGGTGGTTAATTTTTATGGTCTGGTTGAAAAATGTAAAAATAGGAGATTGAAACTTTGTTTAGTGATCAAGTGAAAAATCGTCTTAATCTGAGAGTCGAAAGTTGGCATAAATGATGATTTTTCACGCAAAGAAAACAAATTTCGTTCATTATTCCGCAAAAATTGAGTTAAATAATAGTACGAAAGTCACCTTATACTTTAACAATATTAATAATTTTATTTGCAGCAATCTAGATTCTTGGCGATAGCACAGCCATTTACCGCCGCCACCTAGAAAAAGAGTCTACACTATAAAGTTCAGAAATCAATAAAATGCTCTTCAATTTCATCTTAAATGAATTGCATGATGGATCAGAGTAGATCAAAAGGAAGCTTGGTGAACAAAACATCATGCATAAATAATTGTAGTATACTGAAACAAAGTTAATTTAATTGACGAAGTTAACTTGTCACAGAATAAAAGCCTGAGCGTCGTCTCTAAGAGAAACTACGTAAAAATATACATCTAAATCGTCAGTCGTCAAACATCAAATCTGGGCGGGTATTTACATGAAGCGATTTGTATAAATTTGTTGAGGGTGATGGTGTGCTAATCGTGCTTTTCAATCAGTTTCTCCAGCCCCACGTTCTTTTTAATTGACCTACTTCGCCTATGATTCCCCTCCTCTGTAAATCGTCCTTAAATTGTGCATGAAAACACTCGCATATGTCTGCGGTACTCAGGGTCCACTCATCCGGCAGCCCCACCTATCGGGGGGATACAATGCACTGTCACTAATTTAGGAGGACCTCTCCATATCTGAGGGCTTTTTCAAGCGGACAATGGCTGTGCAGTTGCCTAAAATTTAGGTTACGGCCAATAAAATTATCAACACATCAAGTGACTTTCGTATTTAGTGACGGGAAGTTTCGTATACATTAGGAGAACGGAGGCGGGGAGCATCGAGTACAGCGCTAATGACATTCACTTCGGACGGGGAGCTTCGCGCCATGCCACCCTAGAATGGTTACTATAAAATGTTTTGAAATTTCTAACATGGAAATCTGTTTTAGCATATTGTGAAATAGTTCTTGAATTCTATCGCTTTATATATACAATTCAATCAAATCAAAAATTAAAATCGTTAATTTGTACAACCTCTACTGGGCATTACTATGTCGAATGAATTCAAAATATCCCATTTTATTAGACGAATACCTAATAATCGAGGCATTCCTTAGCCAGTGTAGCGCATATTTATATTCATTACACTCGATTCTGCGAATACAAACGTATTTATATTCATACGTGTAAATGCGAATGTATTCGTACTCACTCGTGTAAATACGAATGTATTCTTATTTATATTCACACGTAATGTATTCTGTGAATATATTCGCATTTGTATCCATGAATATAAATATGCCTTACACTGACCTTTGCTTTATAACAGACGTTTACAATTTTTATTTATATTATCCGGTATCTATGAACTTCGGACAAAGCCGATGTTGAATTCCACATTTTATAACAATAGAGTCAGAAATTAGTTATTTTATTCGTTCAGAAAAAGATCTTAATCTCAGACCCTTGTGTGCAATGACCAAAAATATCTGCTATGATGTTTTATTATTATTGCTATAATTTATACCTATGTATTCACAGAACTTCAGAAAAAAGAAAAGAAAATGTTACGTGGGCTTTACCAATAAATTCCTAAACACATGAAATAAGTTATTTCATTTGTTTCGAGAGAAAGCAGTTAATCATAGGTCTGTTGTATAATAACCAAAAATATCTAGAACCTCCGGTTTACTATCCCAAGCAAGCAATGCCTCCAGATGAGACTGCACATTCTCTATCGGTATATTGTCACATTCTCTGTAATAAAATACATGATCAGCAAAATAATGGTTTTGGTAAGTCTAATTAATTGGACATAACAGTAATTAATGAGTTTCGTCCTCTCCCCTGTCACACTTCATACATTTACCTTTTGTGATATATTTCAAGTTTACCAGTGTATGTCATTCGTAATGGTGCTGTAACTCTCTCCACGTATCCATTACCTGAAATTCCAATATACGGCATTCGAGCTATAACTAAATATTTCCGGGAAGTACGAATTGAAGCGTGAGTTCAGGCAATTTTCAATGTCAATGGAAAACCAATTATTCTCCCGTCGTTCATGTAAATCTGAACACATACGTTTGATTGTCTTAACATCTAATAAATCCAATATGTCGCTGCTTCCAATCAGTGTTAGTAGAATGGGCAACTGCGATGCCAAATTTAGCTCCGGCAAGTTGCGCTTAGGGGAGCCGAGTGCCAACAACTGTTCCAGACAGATTCGTGGAAGCATACTTTCCCCAATTCCTCGACTTCTCATCCAATACTTCACCTGCTAGGCGGCCCCTTTTCTAATCTCGGATAGTATCCTAGACATCTAGACAGGTATGTGTGTCGTTTTAGACAATAAGTTTCAGTAAAAGTTAATTTCGTCCCCCCCCAAATCAACCATATTACGGAGTCGTTGAACTGTACTTTTAGAACACAGTAAATCGCTCAAATTTCGAAGAAATGTACTATAACAAAAAACTGAAAATCCCGGTTCCTCTACATTTTACCCTTTAAATAAGCCATAAATGGTCCACTTGGCGTGGAATGGTGATATTTTAATTTGAACCAAAATGTAAGTATGAATGAACTGTAAAAGACCCACAACTAATGTTACTCATTATGAAGATATGACGTTGGTTAATTTAGTAATTATCATTAGTTAAAATTATCTAGAATGTTTTGGTTCGAGAGACACAATTTTAAGATATATGGTGTTGTTTGCGAGGGTGGCACTTCGTGGAGTTATGTATAGATTTACTTATTTGCTTGTTCCCTAATTTCAAAATAATATTAAAGACGTAGATTTGTTATGTATGGTAACAAGTATGTTTCTCAGTAATGTGTTGTTTGTTGGTGTGCTACCAGACCTCGCCAGGTTTGTAATACAAAGACTTAAATCCCATTCAATTCTCTCCCTAAGCAATTTCCCATTTCTGTAACACCCAGTTTCCGAAATTTGAAATTCGCAAATTTACATTTTAGATTTAAATGAAATGTTTTATGTAAACCCTGACTCTAACATATTTCTGATGTGAGTTATGGATATTTTGGAAGAGAGAGCCCTAAAACTTTGAACACGAACAGGGAGTTCAATAAACAAAGGTCATCATCATTCTCTCCTCACGACTACAATTATTTGAATGCCGAATTTACATCAAGTACTTCAGGATTTGTAAAAATAGGAGAACCCTGGGTCAGCAGAAGGGCCCGATGACGACGGGCCGCAGCCACATTGGTTGTAGTATGCACCTCTCAAGTGAAATTTCCTGCCCCCTGCCGTTGCGTTTCGAAATATCCAAAGAGGGGTCCCAAAATAAACGCATTCTCAGGGGAAGAGTCTTTGTTGCTCTTCAGTACCTACCTACTCTGTCGACCACCGGTTTCTAATTTTGACGACTTCCCTCCGTTCCAGCTCGACTGAAACGTCAAAGGTTTAAAAGACTTCGGGTGTCATTACGAGCAAGCGCATCCGTCTGAGTTGCAGGGGAGTCGCTGCCACTGGGTTGGTCGTAGTCGTCAGGGGGTTATTTCGTCAGCACGTGTCCTTTAATGTCCCGTTCACCGATCACGTGTGTGTGCGCGCTCGGATGATTCTCAACATCAAAGGTTATTCAAACGTGCAAGTGGAGTAACATATATATCTGGACTGTTATCTCCGGTTTAACCAAAATCACAAACTGTTACGAACGTTCCACTACGCCATGATATCGATATAAAATTGGCAATTTTGATGGAACATCCTACTTTTACTAAACTTCCCTAACTACCCATGCAAACATCATTCAGATTACACTATTATGCGGAAAATAACCTATGCAATATCGGTATTTTCTTATGTGCTTATGGAAAGTCTCCATGGACGAAAAAAAAAATAATTACATATTTTTGGTACAGAAAATTTAATCACTCTGGAATATGATGCTACTGATCATCCTGCACCATATTACCCACATGTTGTGTATTGCAAGACTAGATGTATGTATAAATGTGTTGACATACATCAGGACATGCATAGACCTACCTACCTAGGCCGGCTATTTCGGACCTCTACGTTCCAGCTGATAAATAACATAATTTTTCTGGATGAGAATCTCGAACACAAGAGCCATTTGTTTTAGAAAAGGGGAAGAACAAAGTCTCCACAAACAAACTGGAGTTCATATGAATTAGTACAGGATCAATCAAGACTCTGCCCTCCCCCCGTCCCCCCGCAATAGGCCTATAGAATCATAAAAATTACAAGATCAGCATTTTTCCCGGTCACGGTCATGGACGTCTCACAATACAGGGAAGTCTAATAGAATTGATCCAGGTTGGTGAGGGTTATTACAAACATGAGAGAAAACCCTAAACGAATACAAATCCGTTCCAAATCATTCTATGACCGAAAATGGAAAAATAACTATAAGTGTTGTTAAACCACTTTCAAGAACAGAATTCTCAAACAATGTTCATGATTTGTTTTCGTTATAGTTCGTGTATTCTATTGTTATGGTAGTGTATGTGCTCCAGATACCTGCGTGGCACGAATGCTCCCAGATACCACCAAGTTTGACTCAGAAACTCGTCGATTAGATGAAGTCTTATCTGTTGGGAGTGATCAACCAAAAAGGAGAGCACACTAGCTATTAATATATTTTTTGAGCTCGGTTTTCAAGTGTCTTCGGACTGTACGAACACTTTTTTGACTTTATAAAAATGATTTTGAAAATGACTGGTTTGTTTGGTTGGTAGATTGTTTGACTTGAAATAAATTATTTAGGACCTCTGTAAACACATCTTAAAATTAAATTTTTTCTGTTTGGAACTCACGGATTGTTTTCTGTGACACAGAAGTCAGCAAGATATAAGTTCCAAATGGTAATGCAACATTTAAAATTATGCATTGTCATTGTTCTTTTTTCTAAATCGGACCAGTCGCAAGATACAAGTTCCAAATGGTAATGCAACATTTAAAAATGTTGTTCAAATCGGACCAGCGGTTTCGGAGGAGTAGTGAGCTCAGAATAGAGAAATGCCAAAGGATAGGTAGGGAAGCTCGTCGTCCCCAAATGACCTATTTCCTGCTTATTGTGAGCCTCTTCTCTCTTTCCACCTCCCCCTTGTTTTTTGAAAGTCCCGGGAGTGTGATTGTTCTTCTGCTCTTTTCTTGAAACTGCTAAATCTGAGCAAAAGCCTGGACCTATTCAGCTTCAAGGTTTTCCTCTGGTTGTTGCTTGGTATCTTGGGAGGTGCAACTAGTTCATTCCATCAACCCCCTGCTGTAATACGAAGGATTTTCAAAGCAGAAATGCAGGAACGGAGCGTCTTACAAAAACACTAGACTTGTGCTGACACTTGATGCCCATCTTGATTCAAAGGGGTAGTCTGAAACGACTCTCACAAATGTATAACATTTACTCATGTGTAGGTTGTTAAAATAGAAGAACCATTTTAGAATATGCTAAATGTAGATGAATGAAAATTTTGATGGTTTACGAGCTTCTATACAAGGAAAATAAAAGTGAGAAGTTGAGGGAAAAGAATAATGTTGTACAAAAGCAATATAAGTATTGCACAGAAATGTCAGGTTCAACTTCATTATCATCGAACTGGTAGTGCATGTCATTTTACTTGGGAACTCAAGAAAAGTGGAAGTTATCAGAGGGAATCAGTCGTGGACAGGCGCGAGAGGTAGCTGGCGGCTACTACATAATGTCGCTCATAACGATCATAATAAACTTTTTGAAGAGTTGCGTGCTGGGGAGGATTTTCTCTTCCTAAGGTAATAACGCCTGAGGTATAGCGATTCATTCGTCCATTGAGCTCAAGATTAACATCATTACATGGCTGGCTCCAAAGACTTGAACGCAGTTTATTCTAGTTCGGACATTTTGAAACTGCACTATTGTTTGGCAAAGGTTATGGCATGGTTAAGATGTAGGTTACAATGGTACGGTACGTGATCGTTTACACGATATCTTGAGTAACTGAATGGAAGTTGCAATATCATGGTATATTTTTTATTTTACTGGAAGAAGTGATTGGGTCTCCTAGGTATCCAGACGACCGTGCACTCAACTTCTGTGACATTTAAGTACAATTTTAGATAAGAAATCCTAATAGAAGTAATGGAATCCAATATTCTGCTAGATCATTATGGGTTAAAATGAGTTACTTAATAAATGCACCAATCATGCATGAATCGCTGTACAGTGGTTTCGACGCCGCACAGTGGTTGAAACGCGGAAAAAACCACAATTTTCGATATGCAAGATTTTAACGATTCAAAGCACGTTTCTGTAAGCTAACGTCCTGTTAAATCAAGATATAATAATGTTTTTTCTGCTGAAAAATTGCGCGAACCTATTTCTACCCTTTCAAAGTGAAAATTTTGAAGAATTAACGGATCTAGAGTAATATGAATTTAGGTCAGGAACTGCGTACAGTTTCGTTTGAAAATTCAGTCGATTGACTGTTTGCTATCAATACATCCTACATTGCATCGCACATACCCTCCGGGTCACAAAAAATCCAAAATATGAAGCACAATGAAAAAACAGCAGTATAACGTTAATTTCAAATGTTTTTTGACTTTTAAGAAAAGCTCCAACAGTCTCCAACCCGGTTTTGCCGTTTTTCAGTAGTAGACACATTGTACTTTGTTCCCTAAAAATTTAATTTGCGTCTTTGACGTTTTTTGTCTATTAAGTACCAGATACCTCAAACCTATCGGTGCAGGTTTCTACGCCCGAAGGCGCAATAATCACGAGACAATCGGAGGGACCGATAAAAGGAGCAAGGAATGGAGGTCTAGAATCCGTCGGAATCACTAAAATAATAATCTTTAAAAAAAAAAAAAAAAAAACCAGCTCGCCGATAATTGAGTCATGAACAACAGAAATGTGGTTTTTGATATTTGAGACACTTTTTTGAAAATTACGCGCACTGGGTGGTCGCGGATCGGGCGTAACCTAGATAAAAGCGACTCAGCACACAAGAAAGTATGTTTCATGACACCTAACTTGCCAATTTAAAAAAATTACCCTATTTTTAAGCGTTTTTCACACTTTTTTTTAACTTGACACACTGGATTGCAGTGGATCGAACTGAAAATGGTCTTATTCGACTCAGCCCTCGAAAAACCATGTTTCACGACACACCACACCTTGCCAAAAAATGAATTTTAGGGCATTTTCTAACCATTAAATTGTAAATTTGGACTACGAATTCCCGGCCGATCGGGCTGGCCAACGAACCTCACCTGTTCGTTGCAGCGCAAGAACGAAATTTTTAAAGAGATAAATAGAGTGTGTCGGGGGTTTTTTCCGTTTTCAGGCCATTTCCAACCAGTGTGCGCCACCCCCAGGGATCATAGAGGTTCAGGAAGATGAAGTAAGGAGAGGGTAATGAAAGAGATTGCTCTTATAAGATGACGACGGCCCTGAAAATCGGCCGTCACAGTCTGAGCCGAGACTTAATCGCTGTCATAACTTTCAGCTGGGGTGTTCATGCCGCGGGTCATTCCCACGTGCACAAAGGCCGTCAAAATTTTGTTCAGAATGGCCTAAAACGTAAAACGTGTGTGAGAATTTCGATTTTGGAGAAAAAATGTTGCCTTCTGTATAAAGGGAGAACTACAGGTAGATTCGAGTGCGAAAACCTATTTTCGGTATGCACCTGTTAGAAGCAATAATGAACTTATAAATGTCACCAATGCTACCAAATAGGTAACTAGCAAAGTCGAACAATTCGCTCGGAACTTATTTTGTGTGAAAACTGATTCTCAAATTTCATCGTGCAATCGCAGAATCGGCCAAACTAACGTGGTAATTCTAAATGAAACCTAATAATGATTCCAGTTGAGTATATCGAGGTTCGTATACCACGAAGAAATTCGAACTATAATTTCCAACCTCCGTTGATTCTTATAGGAGCAACCTCTATTGAAAAGAACCATTTTCACTCTCGGCAATTCATACGTCAGACGCCTCCGAGAAAATACGTTTTCCAAAGATTCCCCTCAATGACTTCCAGTTTATTTGCCGCGTCAAACGATCAACTTCGCCCGACTTTTCCCGCCTATTCAACCCGGCGAGGGGCTCACTCCTTACATCGGACCACCATCGCAACTGTAGATTATGGGACGAGTTTTTATTTATTTGTTTTGCGAGGAGCGTCAAGAGTCGGTGAAACTCATAAAGCTCTTCCTGAGATTATTGGAGCCGGGGAAGGTTTTTGTTTTCTTAGCTGTTGTTGACAACTGTCATCTTCCCATTGACATTTCGGAAATGATATATGTTGCGGGTTGAAAGGAAGAACCATTCATCCGTCCGCTATCTCGGCACGTGTGAAGAGAACTATTGGAACAAGGCGTTCGAACGATGAATGTTTCAGTATTCTACGGACTTATTCATCATCTTGACCCTAAGGAATCGGGTCAAATGCAAATCTATAAATGGATACGTCAAAAAACCACTGAATAATTTAGAACGAATAGGAATCGATTTAGCAAATTTTCGTTTGAAAAAATGATAAAATTTATAACACTTTTACTATTGTAAAACTTCCAGCCATGCTTCATGTTTACATGAATATATATTTTGAAGCATTTCAAAAAAAAAAAAAACAGAAAAACGTGCACATTTTATCTACCTTTCTAATGGTAAGGTTAACTGTGTGATTGCTCATCGATTTTAAGGATGAATTCATTTTTGTTTTCTAGAAAACTCAATCATTCGATTATTTCACTCCGGGCAAAGCAGCTATCAAATATGAAATTTAGACGTCTGCATATAAACATTTTCTCAGAACCATGCACATTGAAATGGGATTTCTAAGCGAATTCGGTTTTAAAATGGTAGGATTTTTTAGGAATTATCATTCGATTATTTACTTTCATCGTGGGAGAGCATCCCTTCCGAACATGATCGAAAACAATGGGGTCGTCCTGACTGAAATGCCGCCTTTGACGGTTCGCCCAAGCTTCTAAAAGCCCCCCTAAAAAAAAAAAAAAAAAAAAAAAAAAAAAAGAAACAGTCCATTTTCCCGCACGGCCAGAATAGGTCGTGGAGCGATTCATCCCCCGTCCAATAGTACCAGGATCGCTGGGATTTTTACGGTCGGTATATGTTGTGAAAAACGGCTGCCCATTTGTGAGTGGCACTTAGTTTCCTAGTATCCGCAACCTGGATTTATAGTTCATTGAAATGTTTTATATATTCTTGAAAGATTTCATTGCTGATTCCTTTAGTTTGGGAAGGGGGGGGGGGTAGTAAATTAAACTATTGACCACGTAGGGTTCACGTAGACCTGACGTTCAACTCTTTCTGCCTCCCTCAGCCAGCTTGCGCCTTCTCCTGCCAGGTCGGCAAGGTAGTCTCTGTCGTCAGGGTCCTTCTGAACACATCGATTGATTATTAGCCCATTTTTTGCTTCCGATTCTGCATATACGAAGCGGAAGCTTTGTTCGCACTTCCAGGAGATGAAAAAAGTGTAAAAAACTTGTATTTTAAGAATACTTGCAATCTTTAAACATTTTACAGATAAGAGGATGCTTTGTGAAACACCAAACTTGTTGTGTTTTCTTCAACTCGTAGTTTTTCTGACGTCCCTATATCTGTTTTTCTATAGTCACGCTTATAAACACTTGGAAACATTTAAAAAAATTAGATCAAAGTTCTTAATCGAGCAAAATAAGATAGAAAGCAGCTCGGCAGTCCAAGCTGCCCTTAAGAGTAGCGCTTGGATGGATTCATATTTCTCCTAGATTCGTTCCACAACCAAACGAAAATTGGAGACGAACACAAATTATTTAGAATAGTCTATGAAATGAGATGACAATAGTGAAGGAATAAGGATTTATTCACAAAGTACGGAAGAATTTGTCAGTGGCGACAAATTTTTGGAAACACGTTTCAATAAGAACGGAGTAAGATAGAACGTTGTCTACATTTCCACGAAAATAATGAGTTACACAGTTAAATTGATTTCGACTGTTACGTCATTATCAGTAACAAACATGAAGTGTAGGTATATCACAGAAAGCACATCTTATAAGGCCCAGATGAAAGGAGAGTGAATCCTATTAGCTCAAGGAAGGGGATGACCAACCAATGCCATTCAAGAGTTACAAAGTGAAAGGGCACAACAGTAACATTATGGAGAAGGGGAGCCAACCTTTTTGCAAAAATGGCCCAACAATAGTGAAATATTTTGAGGAATAACTTCATTTAAACATTTTCCTGGCCTATCATTCAAATGTTTATGAACTAAAGGATGATTTGAAGTGCTATAAATAGTTATATCACTGTTGATATTTTTTAAGAAATGGATAAGTCATGCTTTTTGTTAATCATTGAGCCGAATTTCCCAAGAAACAAGTGGTCTCATCGGCGTTCTTACTTAGGTAATGAACAGAGGGGAGACAAGATAACCTAGGCGCAAGTGGTTTCATTTTTACAAAGCTGGGTTCGCACATTCCTTTGATAATATATTCTGACTTGATAACTTCTTTACGAATTATCTTTTGATGGTTACCAGTTGGATTCAATTTCAGAACTTTGCAGTCATTATCATTCAAGAATTTTAGAGTTTTTTCCAATGTAGCCTTGTTTTGTTAAAATAACAGTGGTGTTCCCTTCATCTGCTTTAAGGGCTACAATCTTCTTTTCATTGAACTTCTTCTTCGAACCAGCTGCCAGTCGTTCTTCTTGTCTTGGTGGAATCTTGACTGTCTTCTTCATCTCTTCAGCGCATAACGACCGTTGGAAGCTTCAGTGGAGAAATCTAGGTCCCTAGAGGATGGAATCCGCAGAGAGGCGACAGGATTGTGCTTGAGTCCTTTTTCAAAGAGCGGTACTTCTGCTGATGAAAATGTAACACCAGACAAGCTCTCATGACATGTATCACTTCTGAAGTTTTCATTTATGCTGGGTACCGTCAACAAAATTTCCCATAACACACTGGCATACACCTATAGTTTTCTTTCACAGAGTCGGTCTATAATGGTTTGAAATGGATTTGTTTGTCGTTGTTTAGATTGGATTTTCTTGTTTGTGGGTTTTCCCACCCCCCTCGCCTGGAGGAATTCTAAAATGTAACATTCTACTGATGTAGCCTTGATTGAGAGGGACGTCCTGAATAACAAATCCAGACTGTACTGTGAATCACAGGGACCGATATTTTAACAATAGAGAGTTAAACGTTTCTCGGATCTGCGGCTCATAAAAACGAAGGCCTAGTTGAATTTTCTTTTGACGAGAAGAGCTGTCACGCAATATGGGGAACCGGATGGGAATCCGCTGATCACGCAGAGTGAACGGCCGAGCCCACCCGGCTACTTGTTTTCTTGATCCCATTCCCTTTATCCTCGATTGATTTCCATCAAAACGCAGCAAATGTAATTGTTCTTTATCTTGTTTGATAGTTTTCAATCTCTTCATGAATAACCTCACCAGAAGCTCGGAGATTCCTGATATGAATGATACAATTAATAAATTATATAGATTGATTGTGATCATCTTTTCGCTGTTCGATAGAAACTGTAGGGTTTTTCCAACGTAAGGGCCGTGCGAGGAGGAGTGGCTGACAACAGCTCTCTGAGCATGGAGGATACTGAATGCACTATCTATAACGCTGTCTCCCAAGCTTTAAATCAGTGATTTGCACGTCGAGGAGAACATGCTGAAGCTTCCCTTCCACCGGTATAGTCCAATGATTCGCGTTGGAGAGCCACCGAATATAGAAAGGCTGTATGCCAGTTGTTCCCTCTGTTGAAATATTTCAGCATGATAGGATTAAATTATATAATAACCCAATTCATCAATCAGTTGGTTGAATAATGAAAAAAAGTAGGTATGTGGCGGATATAGAAATGAGTTGGACACCAAGTAGGTATTGACTGATCGTATTTTATTTTTGTACTTGACCAATATAAAAAAATGAACAATCTTTCGCCGAAAATCTCCTAGTAAATTATTATGACGAAAATGTACTTTTCTTGGGATTCAAAATAAAGTAAATGGAATGGTCTGACCGGTATCTGCGATGTGTGTGGGCGTGAGTCGTCGTTGGTTCTCCGAAGTGCACAAAAGACCGCTCTCCTCCATCAACCGTGACAATACATTTGCGACCTGAATTAGATGGAACCCTCCCATGTACCTCGTGTTACAGTAAATGGGGCTGCTTCGGAGTACCTTAAGTCTGAAAGAAAGCAATAAGAGAGGTTTTCCGTAAATTAAAGGCTTTTATCAGATCCGGAAGGCCAACATGTACGCAGGGGTGCTGGAACTCACATAATTTGATGGTCGTATGTACTGATTGATATCCAAATCGTACATAGTATGGCTCAGGAGTGTAGGTGTAGACGGACGCTGTACGATCACGAAGGTTTAGAATGTCGTTTATTTCTTTCGTTGGTATGATAGAAGACGACTGACTCTGAAAGGAGATTTTATAGCTTTACGATCCAATCAGTTATTGCCCTCCGCAGTCCACCGTTATTTGGTGCAGCGAAAATTCGTACATTACTAAACTGATGGAAATAAATCCAATCTGTTGGCTGCAACACCCTAACCCCCCTTAGCAGTTGCATTTCGTTTGTGTTTTTACAATTTACCAGCGGCGCTCACGATTTCAACACTTTAATGAGACATCCATATACCAGTTGCACCCAGGGAATCTGAGTAGTAGCATCGTGCCAAATAATTGTTCTGGACTTGTCCGTATAAAATCCATCCGTGCACGTTTTCATTGTACAAAGTCAAGAAATACCGCACTTCCTCTCTCGAGCTATCCAGAACTTGAAAGATTCTGCCACTGTTAATCCTTTCCCCTCTTCACTCCGCACGTTGTCCATTTCACATGTAGTATTGCATTGACTAGTGAGTGACTACAGATGCGATAACTAGTCAAATAATGTATTGTACAAGGTTTTGGGAGATACAAGATAATCATCGCATCCTAGACTCGCTCGTTAGTTCTAACTTCAATCGCTATCCAACTCAATTCAAACAAGACGGCAGTGTAGCAGACCAAAACCAAAACCTAGGAGCAACTGGTGTACTGGATGAGGGCGCAACTATCATATAAGATTAAGGAGTTTCTATAGCCTGGGGCACAACTGGTGATTAAACCTTTGGGTAATGAACTGCAGTTATTCCATTCGGGTCAGGCCTCACGAAACCCGATCAACAACTAACCACAGCCCACCCAATTGGCGCGCCGGCCTTTTTATAGGTTCATCGGAAGGCGATCCCGCCCAAGAAGCCTGCCTCGCGGCTCGTAAGATATCCACCGGATGGTAAATCACTTTGTGTTTCTATTTTAAGTCGTCAAAAGGGCCAGTTAGTGTTTCAGGTCTCTTGGGCTCTGCCCTAAGTAGCGAAGCGGAGCTCCAACTTCCCAAACCTTCTGCGGGCTCCACAAACACCCGACGAATCCAACTGGGGAATAATCCATACTTGGGACGCGTCCCTAAAAGCTTTTGAATTAATGTAAAGCTCCCCGCTATTTGCTCTCATCAATCTCTTCCATTTATGATGTCTATAAAACTTCAGTTTAAAACACCGAGGATGAAACTATTTACTCCTACGTGTCTGCTGTCGACTAATTTTTATTTTAATTCTTGGATTTATCGATCAAATTTTCCTATATAATTCCTGAGAACTACGGCATTTCCTATTTTTCATTCTTCAAATATTGATTTGTCCAGGTTCGGAATAAAAAGTTTTAGAGATGCTGCATCATTGTATAAATTATTCTTTGAAATACGGTCGTTACGGGTAATTGAGGTTAACTTGCAGGATTACTATTCACAATGCAATTCAACCGAATTTATTTTCGCCATTGTTCCAATCGAGGACGTGAAATAATGACCTTTAAAGGAAACAAAAAAGGTAGTTTTTTGAGGTACGTTGTTCCATTTTAGATAGGAATCTCAATATTCCCGGAAATATAACATACCCGAAGTTACTCAGCAAAAACATAACATTCTGAAAATGAATTCATTGTTTTAATCGGCAGAGTTTTGTTGAGTTAAACCGTGACAAAAAAATTTCCTCTTTATTATATCAGTATACATGATTTATTGTTCTCGGGAATAGATTTTTACTCTTAACCATTAGTTTAAAAAATTTTGTTCATTTTCTTGTTCTCAGAAATGTGTTCGAACTTGAATGAAATGCGCCCCCACAGCCTGCGCGTTGTAAAACAGCAAAACTTGCCACCATTCTGAAGTCTGTAAATATAGCACAGTGTAACCTGATTTGTTTGAAAAACCCGACAGAGTAATTTGTCATTGTTAGAGTGGAGAAAATAATCAATATCTGGCAGGATGGTAAGGTTCAAAGACTTTGTCTTTATATTTTGCTTTAATTGAAGTTTCGTATAAATGAACATGTAGGAAATCGATTATCGGATATAACTGTTTTGGACCGATCAAGACGTACTAGCTAATATAACTGTATCTTATGATTGATTCTGAACTGAGTCATAAGATTCGTTATTTCTCTAACTCCATGAGGATACAAGTGATCCAAACTACCTATCGTTTAATTGTGATTTACACAAAAAGTTTCTGAAGAACAGGCCATTTCCGAACTAATAAAAACTAGTTAATTCAAGCGAGATAACCTTGTGAAAGTTTATAATTACGAGGTATCTTGAAACAACCGAAAATCACAATACAAAATAATTAGATGTAGTGAAAAAATGGAACACATATGATTTAAAACTTACGATTCTCACTCTCCCCATAAGAACACAAAATTCAATTTCGGATTTTCTTTGAAAAAACCACAACAGCGGTGGAGTAAGAATGACACTTGAGTGAAATTGAGTTTAATTCCAGATTTCCTTTTTTCTCAGTTGTTCCTGCTTTTATTGATTATTCCTAGTTAATTATTTGCCACAAAACATCATTTTACCAGAGTGAAACTTAACCCAGTAATCAATAAACTTAAATCAGTATTTTTTTTCTTTCATTTCAGGATTCGTGCCTAATTTTCCGTGCTTAACCCCTCGATAGTGATTTTTTGGTTTCAATCGATACAGCGACCCAAAACCAAAATTAGAATTGTTTGGTGATAGTTTTATAGTAATTGGAGGTTTCTCCCAAAAATCGGTCATTTAGGAACGCTGTCGGTTTTTTTTTTCAAATTTGAATTTCGAAATCTACATATTTTGAAACGTAAAACAACTAATTTTTAAGAGGGTTAACACATTTTTTTTTTTTGGTTACAGAGGTTCATTAATTAAAATATTGATCCAAATTTAATGTTTCATTTTCATAATAGTAATGAAGATGAAATTATTAATTTATAAAGGTATATTGTTAAGGGTAAAACCAAGGTATACCAACACATTTTCCACCGCTAGAAAAGACAGTAGTGGGTCTTCCGAAGGCTTGAGCGAATCTTAGCTTCCCCCAAGACTGTAGTTAACTGCGAGGCAACTTCCATACGGATTTTAATATATCCCACTATGCTACTGAGTATAACTTCTGTAAAGAACAGTGCAAGGCGTTTAATAATTTAGCACAATCCTCCCCCGGTTAAGCCGCCTTGCTACAGAAAAAAGAGAAAATTTCTCTCCGTGGTACAAAAGTTCCGGGACCTTGAGGTTGCTTTTACTTGAATTGCTAACCCCATATTTCCTGACAAACATGATCATCGTAAAACGTCTACTTCGTGGGAGTACCTGATATTACTGGCGTGGGGAAGAAAGTTGCAGTGGTCATAACCTCATTAGTGACCTTCGTTTGCGCTGCCATATTATTTTGCGTGGTTAAGGATGATATTATTGGCTTATTCACATGATATATTTGTGAATCATTGTATTCTACCGGTTTCTCCTTGTAGTAGTAGGCATCATCAGGAATGACTTGGAGTAAAACGTGGGTAGGATCGTAATATCATGTACAAAATAAGTAATTACTTCTCATTTTTCGTTTTAGAGTTATAGGGAATTTCTTTTCAGGGAAACCTTATTAATTACATGGTTACCAGATAATCTGAAAAGTCGTTAAGCTGCAATTGTTTTTATGCTGGGTTTCCGTAGTTCGAACTGGAATTCTTTGAAAATATTTAACAAACCAGACAACTGTTACCCATTAGTCAAATAGTGTTGAGTAATAAACTACCTAAAACATTCGAAGTAATACTGATCAATGTTGAAGATATGAACAAAAGGCCAGGAACTGTATACATTTGGATTTTTTCAAGTCGAAATTTCACGATACGTCAATGCATTAAACGATTGTCAACACTTTACGAGGTTGCAAATCCAGTTGTCTGAAAAGATCATTATCAGGAAATCATAAATGATCATAGAGAGCGTTTTATAGGTATAAATCAGTGATCTTCCTACATGGCATATACAGAGGGTCATTCCATACCCAGACTGACTCGAAATGTATCGATCCCCTCCGATTTTGTTCATACTTGGTGCAATTGCTTCCTTTAACGAATAAAAAGGCCTGCCAGGTCAGCTCCTCCAAAAATGAACGGTTTTGGAAGTATTATGATATTGTCATTGTTGTGTAGTCTGCCCATTCACGGGTACCATGGGTAAGGAGATAGAAGTGGCAAAGGGAGTTTCATAGTCAGTAGAGCTCCGATTTGCCCCATGAGGTGCTGCACTAGTTTGTCTCGTAAAACTTGAACTTTGCTATTCGCGAAGGTTTATTGGAAAGGCAAGGGTCACTGGGTGGGGGTCAAACAAAAAATGTTTAGCATCTTAAGAAATTTATTGGATTATACAACTTATTTACGTGTGAATGCTGTCAGACCCGGAGTCTGCTCATAGCTCTTGAACGGTTAGAGCTATGGAAAATTGGAAGCAGTCCATCCTAATGGAAATTTCAAGAGCTACAACTTTTCTTCCATGACCATTTTCGATATTTCGAACGGATTTCGAGATAATCCAGTTTTACATTGACAAAGGCAAATTAAAGTGAAATAATGGCGGTGCATAGCCCTTATAATCTCCGTCAAATGAAATTTACACACAAAACCCGTTGGGGGAATTGTACAACAAGTAATTACAAACAATTCAAGACCTCCAACGCCTAATTCTACTGAGCAACTCGGGAGAAGTCGTATTATCCGCCCGACAAACAAAACGGATGCTCATACCGGCTTTCTGCAGGTCCTTGCGTTCTTTACTCTATTACAAAGAAAATCAGACCGAGTACGCTTAATTTGATCGATTAGAACCGAAGATATAGTCAAAAAACCATGTTTTGGTCATAAAAAATCGAAAAAATCGTCAAAATATCATACTTCTATAGCTTCCAAAACCGTTCATTTTTGGAGGAGCTGACCTGGCAGGCCTTTTTTATTTGTTAAAGGAAGCAACTACACCAAGTATGAACAAGATTGGAGGGGGTCAGTACATTTCGAATCTGTCTGGGTACGGAATGACCTGGAGAAAGCATTTTACTTTGAAACACTTAGAATTCATTTAGTACATTAGTTGAATGGATTAATTCAATTCGTACTTGCATTCATCCGCTTTCCCCTAAAGGGATCTTCCACTCGGGAAATATCGGTATTCCCAAAAAATTCAACTCACCCCTCTCAAATTACTTGGAAGTACTAAAAAATGCTGAGATCAACGCAAAAAGAATGAGCTCAATCGGATGAAAGTATTCAATTGAAAGAAGGAGAAACGTCTTCCTTGATGTGATGACTGAAAGAAGAGTTTATCTTTTTGTTTCTGGTAGTACATATTATTTTCTTCAGTTTCCAGTCGGTATTGGACTGATATAACTTCAATTGGATTCCTTTTAACGATTAATGTCTCTTATTCCGAATGAGTTTATTGTAACTTTCGAAGTAAGACGGTAGTTTTTTGTTTGATTCAGATATACATTAGTTCCAGTGGCGGCTCCTGCCGTGAAACCTCAGGGGTGCACCGAAACCGAAAGGGACAACCACGAAGGGAACGTGAGACAAAAATGTGCTCAGCCAAATTTTCAACTACCAATGTGCAAAGGAAATCAAACTTGTCCGTTTCTCGGCTTCAAATCGTGAAACAAACGACTCAATCCTACCTTTGAAAAAACTTCACCAGTACGCAAATACCTAAACAAAAATTTTTGAAATGATTGTCGAACTTCAGGAAACCGTGTTTGGCAATAGTTGAAATTCTTATCTGACCAGCAAGAATCATCGTGGAGGTGAAAGCCCAGTAACATTTTTAACACAAGCTTTATCCGTATTATTGCAGCGAAGATGACAAAGGAGGTAGAACAGTTAATTACTTACTTTTCGTAGTAATTAGGGTTGAACTGCGAATCGTGCAACGATTTATGCTTGCCTTTGAGGTTTATTGCAGTCCTGTAAATAGTGGCATTGGGCCGCCTGCATTGCGAATAATCACCGTTTTCCGAAAATTTCGCGAATTCACGTTGTATAGCACTTATTGTATCGAGTATTAACAGATAATACAGTTCAGTCACAAGGGTTGGGGACAATAAAATGATAATAGGATAAGAGTGGGTTTTGGTGATTCTAGCGCACTATAGAATTCTTAGCGGGGGAGCAGTGAACTATTTGTGCACTCAGAAATTTCGCGCGCTTTATTTCGAGATGTCGTATCTATATCGCCTGGCTGACGATAACCCATGTATTATTAATCTGGATGAAATTACAAGATATGGAGGCCCGAGGTGCTGCGTTATTTGAATGAACAACGGAATGTCTGTAATATACGGACATCAGTGATTGAAGTGGATGGGTTATCAATTACAGATACGGAGTTCACATTTCCTTAGCCGTCGAAAACTTTTGCAAAAACACTATTTTCTCGCTGTATTATTGAATGATTATCGATTTTAACAATTATTGGGCAGTTTTTTCAAAGGCTTCGCTAAGCTCCAGCCTCCTCCCCCGTCCCTAAAAAATATTAGGATGTTTGCATATTATAGGTGAAAAAACCAGAAAATCGAACTCAATTTGCTTTCATATTCCTGTACTAAATTACATGATTAAATTTTGCTGAGTGGCTTGAACTTTTGCGTGTGTGCAAACCATTGGAACTTATGAAGGAACTTTCATAACTTCCTTACATTCCTTCTAAATTTTATGAAAGTAAGATGGAAACTGTATTAATAATGATTGTTTTGATGGTCTGAATACACATGGGCACACACATACTAAACGAAAGTTGTTCAGGTTGGTTTAAAACGCTAAACCTCTCCCCGAAATTTCGATTGTGGACAAAAAAAATTTTTTCGTCTCCGGGGGCGAAAACTAAGTTACACAATTGCAGTCTTGGAAGCAAAATTTTCTTGCGAAATTAACGGTGCCCCACAGTAAATAGTTGTTGCGTAAACTGGTTGATAGCATCCAACTGTGTACCTTATGTTATTCCACGTAATTGGAACAGCTAATAATTAATTAATATTCCAATCAAAGCCCAGAGGAGACAGCCTTTCTGTATGAAAACAGTATACCTACATGTAATCGGTTAATGTTATCCCGTTGACATTATCGAGTGGCAAGGAATTTCTATCGTCTTCTTCCAATAATGATCCTATAAAATTGGAATTCGTCGTTCAGATATGCCATTGAATCTAGAAACTAACTCAATATATTGATAACTGAACTTCGTTACTGAATACAGACTAATTCTAGAAAGGTATTCTCACTTAGAACCTCTAGAAGGTCAGTTAGTAAAAGTTTAGAACAAATCTGACGTAAAATTCAAACCCAGAGAAGTTTTTGTTAGATTTGATCATTTTCAATAACATTGCCTGATTCTTTCTATCAGTATCTGAAACGGACAAGTCCATTGCCAAATTGTATGTTTCAATTTTTAAAAAGGTTTTTATGATTCGTGATTTCCATGAAAATAAATGACTCAATCATTCATTCTTCCGTCAAATTAAAAATCATCTCTCTCTCTCTCTCTCTCTCTCTCTCTCTCTCTCTCTCTCTCTCTCTCTCTCTCTCTCTCTCTCTCTCTCTCTCTCTCTCTCTCTCTCTCTCTCTCTCTCTCTCTCTCTCTCTCTCTCTCTCTCTCTCTCTCTCTCTCTCTCTCTCTCTCTCTCTCTCATTGATTTGCATTGGAATGTTCACTGTGATTTGCATTGAACTGTACTGTAATAAGTTTATTGGTTTTCCTAGCGACGGGGATGGAATGGTTTGAGCTCTCCGTCGTGGTGCTATCTCTAGCCATCACATTGGGTATCGGCCTGTGGTTCAGCCGACATGGATACGTCTCACTGCAGGATTACATGATCGGCAACAGGAAAATGACTGTACTTCCCATCAGCCTTTCAATTGCTGCCACGTAAGGAGCGTTTTATTTATCTCACATTTCAGATAATATATCTCACTGTTTGAAAGTTGAAGTGAGTAACTGAAACTTTCGGAAGCAAATATTTTGTAATTTTGATGAGATATCAATTTCTGATAAGCTAACAATACGAGTAATTCCAACTAGAGTATTACCAAAACAATGGACTTCGCTCGTTCACCTGTTGAGAGGACTCTTGGATCAAACTAATTCAATTGCTTTATGAAAAAACCAACAACTTTTGAAGGGGTTAAATTTTTTTTGGGAAATATAGAGGTTCATTATTGAGAGTAATATACCCAACCGTTCTTTCTATCATCACTTACTAAATTATTTTTAGTTATTACACGACGCGATTTCAATTTGATTGACCTTTTTCGTGTCTACTAGACGTATGTATTCTGCGGTACATTATCTCAACCCTGAGCACCCATCAATTGTAATTGTATTCAAAACGGCTTAAAAACAGTTTCAGCACTGCAAATTGACTGGGAAAGAACTTAGCCAAAAGGGCACTCAGCCCATCATTGTACCTGTACACTTTGAAGTTCTAGCCAAACGTTCCTAATTCTTCACCTTAGGCCGTTCAGGGAAGCTATCACTTAACCATAACCATTTTTTTATCATTTTAGAACCTATTTTTTAACGTAGTTAATTTTTTTTATCAAAGGATAGGATGACTTCGTCATAAATATAACTCGTGAACGTGACTGAAGGTGATTTATAAATACAATGTTGCAGCAATAAGGTAACAACAAAGGAGCTACTTTGAGCATCTCATAGCGGCAAAACACCAAACCAGAAGTAGGTTGGCGTCAAATCTCAATGACATTTACCATGTCCTTCTCAATCCATCCAAGACCAATTATATTCAGTTTACACACGATAATCAGCTGATACGTAACTCGATAGTTGGATGGCTACTGACAGTACTATGTTGCATCACACCACGAATATAAAACTGAAATTTTTCTTTTACAATCAACATTTCTTCACTTTCAGATACCTGACAGGTTCGGCAATGGTAACCTCCTGCCAAGAGGCGTACCTATATGGTATGCAGCCCTCTCTGTCCACTTTGACCTATCCGTGCTGCGGTATCCTATCCGCATGGGTTTACCTTCCTGTTTCCTACAGCATAAAGTCAGCATCTTCATTCCAGGTGTGTATTCCTACGATTTTTCATGTTAACTCATCGCTGCTCTGAATAATTTGTTTACAATTCGGTTATGAGTGGACTCCAGAAATTGTATAGTTGTAAACTACGGTACCTGGAGATTCAATAAGTTTGATCCATAGTTGTCTGACGGACTCGGTGGTCTGAAACGGATTTTTATGCAGTTTTCTTCCTAGTTGTCCATTGGAACAAATCTAATGAAGAGGAGCTTTGGAGGGACGTACAGTGTTTCGACTCATACGTTGTATGTGAGGGCCTGGGTATCCCAGAAGTGAAAGAGGCCGTGAAAAGTAGTTATGAGGGACACCATGAAAGGCCGAGAAACCACTCCAATGAGCTCCTCTCACAAATAGTTAAAAACCCTCTGTACCAAAACTCTCGGAAGCCCCTATTTGCACACCCATTTTCCCCATAGCACCCATGGTTGCGGAGATGCCGGTCCCAAATGTTTTACCGCACATTTTGGAGGGATAAGGACAATAATGTAGAAATTTCAGACTTTGCAGAGTGTTTCTAGACTTTTTTTCCACCTAAACCTATAGGCTCGAAACACTTTGGGACTTCCTAAAAACTAACTTCTAAGAAAAAGCAACTGAAAGAAAGAAATGTGCATGCGTACATTATATGAGTGAAACGTCATTCAGGCATACCCGCAAATGATGAAGCCGAATTATGCGCGAAATTCGCTCTCTCATCAAGGGAAATAGTCTACTACCATAATATGGAAGATTTGACAAATAACATAAACAGATATATATGAAAAATGGAAGAAAGAATATACTGATGATGTAAAATAAGGTAAATTCTACAGAAATATTGCTGGAAAATTTTCATGGTTCAATTATGGCAATTCAGATTGTAACTGCATTGGAACCAGGTACCTGCAGACTCCGGTTTGACCATCATCGATTACCAAGCCATCTGTACTACATCAACATCATCAGCGACATAACCTGCTCATGCTCGGAGGAGGAAACTGCAGACAGTGATCATATTTTATTGCAGTGCCCTCACTACAAGTCGACGAGAGAAACTATGGTGGCAAGATTAGTAGAAGAAGGAGTGGAACTATCCACGAGAATTAATTGCATTGAAAAATGAAAAAAACTGATGAATATTCAATAAAACTTATAAAAATTACCAATATTGAAATCTAATGTTGAGGAGAAACAATTTGTTTTACTAAATGCATTGAATTTATAATGTTATTAATATTATATGTAGCTTAATAAATGAATTCTTATAGGCCACAAAAAAACTTCTAAGATTCCTAACAGCAGTTCAAACTACTAATAGTAGCTCAACATTTGAAAAAAAGGGTTGAGGATTTGGTATAGTTTATAATTATGTTCATAAGTGTGATCAGATACAACCGAACAGCGGACGTAACGTTTGCATTACTTCCCAATATGTGTTATCATGAAAATACACTATACGTGTAGGAAATTCATCACTGAATTAGAAAACACGATCAAAAGTCGAAAGAAGTCGTGTTCAAGCCGAGGAATGTGGGTTTTATTGGTAAAAAACGTCGTTTCCTTAGAAAGAAAACTTTTGAAGAATCATATCTCTAAGAATGGTTGCCATTGGCAGAATTTTTTTACAATATCAGTATATATTTTTTATTATTGCATTATTTTTTTAGATTAAGTTTGGAAAACCCTGTATACATACTTGTGAATGTGATTCGCCATAAATGTGTAATCATGCATTTTATGTTTCAGTTCTTTGATAGAAGATTCAATCGGCAGATCAGGATGTTTGCTTCAGTCATATACGCCGTCGAAACTGTGAGTATAAAAACGTGAAATTCTCAACAAAATAAATTGAATGGATGCAACTAAAAACGTGGCTTCCACTATTTATTTCGTCAGCCGAGATTACAGGAACACCCCCGGCAATTTATAATTTTTGAGTCGAATTTTAAAAAATTTCGTGGATAGATTTGGAAAAAAGTTTTAAATGGCGTAAAGTGGTGCCGATTGGGGTTAAGCCCAGAGTTTAGCGTTCTCCAATCTTGACGCTTCGAATATTTTTTGTACTCTTTAATACCATTTGTGCCCGCCCGCGTGGAGAAATAGCACCTACCTACGTTTGGAGAAATTTTTTTGCTCTTCATTAGATAAAACGACGCAGGAAAAGTAATGGTATGTGTCTCATTGATCATATCTCTAAATATCACACTTAATGCCGTATGCACCTTTTGAATGTCACCTTGAATTACATACACGTTCGGTCCGGTGTTAAACCAATCTACAGGTTCTCGAGACGAAACCCCAACAGGTTTCAGACTACCGGATGCGGTCACCGTTTAATTTTGATTCTGAATCCAGACAGGGGACAGTAGGAGCTGAAGGGGGAATGAGATTAAAACTTTCTTGTTGTTTATTGACCGTGAGCACAATTCTGTTCAAACAGGTTGATGAGACTGAATCGCAATGACGAAACCTTCGTAGTACAGTGTAACCCTCCGGCGGGTTCGGTACGGAGCTCAGGCCCGCCGTCATCATGTTAAAAGTTTTTTGAATACTAGCAGGAAAGTCTCCCCCAACCCAGTAATCCTTTATCAGAACCCGGGAACATTACCGCTTCTCTCCTCCCCTTATCGATTACGTTTTAGCTGACACAGATAGTTTGAAAACAATTTAGACACTCAAGAGGACCGGAGGTGATAAGGAGTAAAGTAATCATTTACCTATTTCTCTGAATAATCCGAAATTTTACTTATGTTTCAAAAATACCTTTCGCTTTTCCTTGATGAAGTGGTACATAGATTATCGATGTTGAGGTTCTACATTTTCCCCAAAATTCCTCATTTAGCAATTTTTCTAGAGGCTTCGTTTTCAAGTTATTCGCGATTTAAAATTTTTTCGTGTTTTCGATATTATACTATTGTCACTAAAATAAATTCAATTTTAAAGATAAATGAAATTTGAAGACACCGCTTGAAAGAGCGTTAAATTCTCTATCAATTTGACGTCAGATAACATTTTTTTATTACATTGAAAATTTGCAATTGCCGTGCGAAATGGAAGTTTTGTCAGAATCTTGAAATCACCTGCTTTTCATCTCGCCCAGCAACCCCATTAATACTTGGCACACAACTGTGCAGACCTGGTAAAACGTGCGCCTAAGTGTCAGCTTTCTAACGGTGTAGTCTTTTTGGTTTTTAAAAATATTTTTTGTTAAGAAAATGGTGTTTCTGCAGAAAAACGTGCGTTTTCTGTTGAAATGTTGAGGTGTTTTACCTTACGTCACTAAAACGGCCGTTACTCCGGCGTTTTCGAAATACAAATCTAAGGATACCGTTGGAAAGATCATTGAATTTCCCATCGTTTCAGTCTTCAACAGTAATTTTTCAAAGGGAACTAAAAGGTTAAAAGCTAGCCTGAAAAGTGAATTTTGTCAAATTTTGAAAAACCTTTTTTTTTAAATGGCTCATTAGTTCCTTTCAATTTTAATGATACGTTTGAGCCTGAAAGCCTAAAAAATGCGCAAAAGCCTCAGCTTTCCAATGGTATAATTATTTTTTATTTTTTAGAGGGAACTTTTTTGAGAAAGCTGAGATTTTATGCAAAACAACGTGCGTTTTCAAGCACATTTGAGTTTAAAAAAAAAACCCCACATAACTAAAACTTTTTTTTCTATTTCTGGGAGGAGAATGTCATTTCAACGGCATTACTTGAGAAATTGAAGAGTATCCGCGGAATGAATTGATGGAAATCTCTACCGAAGAGACTGAATGACTGAATTGATTTTATTACTCAAATATCAATTTAAATTAAAGCATTAAAACGAGCCTCTAAAAAAATTGCTAGGAGGCAATTTTGGTCGGAAATGAGTTGTAGAACACGTAGGAGTCGGATTGTGCATAACTCCTGGGACACCCTGTATAGATTCTCGATGTTGAGGTACATTTTCTCTATTCCGCATCTAGTTTATACATTCAGTTTACTGGAATAAATGAAAAGAGTTATGCTAGCGACACTCGAAATTACTGTTTTCACTAAGCCCTTCATTTAGATGTTCTGTATAGCCTCGCCTATTTTTAGAATGTAGTAAATCACGTCAGCACATTCTAATAGTCATGCGTTCTATAGTGTTTAAGACCAAGAGGTATTGGAATGTTCTACTTGCCCCTTAGAAAGTCTGATTCGACATACCTGAAGCACCCCTTTCAAATTTGTCATACCCGTTACAATCCCAGGGCTTTCAAAAAGTCAGCAGAGATGGAACGAGGAAGCTTGCAATACGCAGGGCGGAAGTAAATAGTACTTTTTAGAGGTACTGTTTAAAAAGAATTATCCATTTTGCCTTTGGGGCAAAAGTCGAAGCTGGTCGAAGAAAAGCGATATCAATCATATGGAAAATATGTTATGTAAGTTCTAAACGATCTAGTTGCTAGGAAATATCACCTAGAATTACCACCACCTCCCCCCTTACCACCGTTTACCTAAAAGTTTTCGACTATATGTTCCAGGTTCTACACACATCAATGTCCCAGTACGTCCCCGCTGTATCTTTATCCCAAGGTAAGTGAAACTGAAACATTTTTCAAACCCAACAACACGAATTGTTTTCGCAATTGATTTCGCGAGTTAGTTAATTGATTGGTTTGGTAAAAATTTAATGTAACAAACTTCGTGAAAGATAAATTAACATTAAAATTGACACTTTCGTCTCAAAGTATTCGGAAAGTTTGAAAATGGTTATTTCTAGGAAAGTTATCATCGTACTCTTATTTTAGTAATCAAGAAAGCGTACTTGTTTGACTATCAAAAACTTCTTAGTTCTATTGTGATTTAGTTATTCTTCGGTTCCATTTTGATACCTATCTTCTTCAATATCTCGAAAATTTCAATTTTGGGAAATGTCTTTTGAATCAGTTAACGGCTTTTGGATCATTCTCAATACTGAACCTTTGTGATGAACCATGAAAAAAAGTGCCCCCCTCCCAAATTTGTAGGTTTACGTTTCAGGATAGGTAGATTTCAAAAATCGGATACTAATAAATACAAAACATTTTTCGTTCGTTGTCTAAAGCTTTTTTCTTTGAAACTACTGGACAGTTTTCGAAATTTTTCGTCATAAATAAATTTATCAAATCACACATCGACACATCTAGCACTATCGGTGTCATGATCAATCAACCTTAAGGGTGGTTCCATGTATTAGGGTAGTTTTTCAGTTTGATTCAAATATAAATTAGTTCCGTGAATTTAGTGAGACGTATACCATCATCAATTTCCCTCCATTTGAAATGAAATCGTCGTCGCGAATATGCAGACTGAGAGTGAATGCTAGTATTAATAACTAAAGATATCCCCGGGGCATGGTGGGAACTATACTAATCTATTTATCTACACCTTACTGATATTCTATGTGACACAGAAATAATAAATCTTTTTTTATTAATTTGAAGCGTTTTAGATTCATCGTAGTTATTTTTATCTCACAGGTTAAGAGGTATTTCACAAACACCCCGCAACTAATGGTCGCAAATCAAAATGTAGTTGAATGAGCCAAAAACATTCAGGTCAAAATGGTATTTCTGCTCAAAGAAAAAATCAGCGTTAAGCCTTATGAAAGAACCTGGTTTTAAATAAATATGCCCGTGCAGCTTTCAATTGCCACAATACTGTTTTCAGCAACTGGATTGCCTCCCTTCTACATTGCATGCGGCCTTTCCTTGATTTGTTTAGCCTACACAGCCTCGGTGAGTTAATCGCGTATGAATACATTTTCAACCCCTTTTATTTATCATTTATGCATAATATGTTAATGGCAATATACTGATGATATGAACATTATCTTATGAGCAGGGTATTTTGAGAAGTATTAGAGTTAATGACTCGTTATCTCGTAAACTACGTAAGCAACCTTTCAACAGGAGGCTCAAGAACTATCTCAAGAAGTATAGGAATAGGTTGACTTCTTTGATAAGAATTGTAAGGATTCTTTTGATAAGAAAAGGTTATAGGAAGCTACTGGGGATTGTAAAAAAGGTATGGAATATGGTCAATGATGTCGCTGGAAGTAAAAGATTGAGTGGAAAAGCAGACAGCGTAACTGTGGAACAGGATGTCTTGTCTGTTGAGGAGGTTAATTGCATGTATAAAGTCAAAATTAGATGGAGACTAACCTTCTTGAGCATTAAAAAGTATTTTGAAAATATCAGGAAAAAAAAGTAGAAATTAGTAGGGTTTCAAATGCTCACATTAACGGGCGCAGGTATCTAAGGGATACTCGTAGCCACCTGGAAAAAACACAAAAGTCCGAATGGAGGCAACAGTACGACTGACGATAGTACCGACGGACGTTAGAAAGCTAGAGGGGAGGAGGGCCTTCTCAGGAACCCCCTACACTCTTTCCTCTCTGTAAAAAGGTTCTGCCTGTATCTCACAGATGCCCGCTCCCGACGTAAGCTTAACTTGAGTTTCTCTAAAGGTGAGTTTCCAGATATCAATAGAATGGCAATAGTAGTACCACTTTTTAAAGCAGGAGATCCTATGGATCTGGATAATTATCGGCCAATTTCATTGGTTTCTATCAGCCAAAATGATCGAAAAAGCAGCAAAATTACACTTGGTGAGAAGCCTAGCTGACAATAGTTTTTTGAACAGTAATCAGATTGGGTTTCGCACTGTTCTAGGCACTCAAGATACTATCGCCACTTTAACAGATTAGATAGTATAATAACTGAGTTTGATACAGGAACTAACCTATTGCAATATGTTTAGACCTTAGAAAAGCATTTGGTTATGTCTCATATAGAAAATTAGTTAGTTGTGTTCGTTAAATGATGGATGATTCCTTTGCTAGTTGGGTAGATAGCTGTGTGACAGAACGGTGCCAGAACGTGAAGACAGTCTCAACTTTTAGTGATAAAGCTACCTTCGCTTTTGGTATTCCACAAGGGACTGTTCTTGGGCCGATTTTATTCATCTGCTTCATGAACAGTATGCTTAACCTCCAAATTGAAGGAGATATCATCGGCTACGCTGATGATACTGCTTAAGTTGTGTAACAGAAAACATGGAGAGAATCTATGCAAGCAGCTTCAAACTGTTTACTTTCTGTTAGGAGGTGGCTTAAAAATGCTGGCTTAAAACTTAATTTAAATAAGTCGTATTTCATTGCCTTTTCGCTACAAAGTATTTCTATCCCAACATTGGATAGTTTGAAATATCACGAGTTAGATTGTTGTTTTGCAATAAATTGCAACTGCCCTAGCATCAAACAGGTACCTCACACAACTTTCCTGTGTGTCTAGAAATTGCAAATTGTGTCCTCGTCCATCCTCATATTATTTTACCATGCTTTGGTGCAATCCTTAATTTCTTATAGTGTTCTTGTTTTGGGATCGGCCTATCAAAAATATTTGGAACCATTATGTATCATTTAAAAACGGATTATTAAAATTCGTTTTGCCAAAAAAAAAAAAAAAAAAAAAAAAAATAGAGATTCCCAAATCACGAGTTTTTAGAGTATTTAATGTTTTGAGCGTTTCCAGTATTTATAAGAAAATTACACTTATTTATGAAACAAAAATTTAGCTCAGTACGACAGGCTCTGTGGTCTCACAAGATCAGCAAATACTATCCATTTAAAACTTTCTTTTCGCCTTACCACCAAAGGAAATAATTTATTTTCATATAATGGTTTAAAAATGTTTAATAACCTTCCTAATGATCTTAAAACTATAGTTAGACCAAAGCATTTTAAAAGGAGCATCAAAGAGTTTGTTTCAACATAATTTGTTAGAAGTTTAGTATACGACCTATAAAGTTGTTATTTAAGGCTTTCCTTGACATTGGTACTTTCCACCTTTCTTTCCTTTTCGATTTTGCAGAAGGTTTATAATTTCAATTTATTAATTTGTAACTAGTTTATTTGAATTTTTGGAATAGTGGATTGCGACTCCACCTCTCAGCACAAGTTCTCTAACTTATAGAGGGGTGACCGTATTATAATTCATTGTGTTTTCTATCTTTTGTATTGTTCATGTTTTTTTTTTATCTTAATAAATGAATTTTAAAAAGTGTTTGCTTTTATCTATAGGGAGGCTTGAAAGCTGTTGCCTGGGCAGACAGTTTCCAAGCTGTCATGTTCCTGTTCTGCATGTTTCTGGTGGTCGTTGTTGGAACAGTGCAGGCAGGAGGACCGTATGAGGTTTGGCGCAAGGGTGTAGACGGTTCCCGCATGGAACTCTGGGAGTAAGTGAACGAAACGAAAGGGAGGTATCAAATATTAATCTGTCTACTTGGAAATTACAATAGAATTTAGAAAGCCTAATAGCAATAGAAACTAATTTAAAAAAACAGCAAATCACCACAACACAATAAAAAAATTAGAATTGCACTTGTAGGTACAACAAATAGACACAAAATACAACAATCTGGATTTACAAGAACAAGGAGGAATTATATTGATTTCAGCTTGCCGATGGAGTCACTAAAAAAGTGAAATTCTGTGAAATGTTCCATTAATAAGTTAGCTATAAATGGCTATCGCTGTAAAGGATGCTTGAAATGTTGTAGAGCGGAGAGCGAGCTGATGATCTAGGGACTGTCAGGTCAATTAGACAGCAGTCAGACTCAGTATCCATGTTTATTGACCAAAAAAATCAACAAAAAAAATCAGGCTTAGTCAACTTTTTTTTAAATGTATCACATCACCGATTAACCGACGTTTATTTAGGAATTTTAGGTGAAACGGTTCGAGCAGAAGGTTTCAATCAACCTAGAGTCCAAGCATGAATAAAATGAACTTGAGGAATTTTCTCTGAACTCTCTGTCAAATTTATTTCGATTCTTGTTTCGTTCCCAGCTTCCAATTTTCCCTGAGCCAACGTTATAACACTCCGAATGCTGTGTTGGGAGGTTCAATGATGTTGATTCACATGTATTTGTCACCTCCCTTTCACCAGCGAGTCGCCTCTATGCCTTCTTTTCAAGGAGCCCGCCAGTAAGTACGGACACCATGTGCGGTTCGTTTGATTTTAATCATATTCTAAACATAAATACCAAGCAGCAATTCCAGCGTATTGATTTCGGTTTTACTTTCAGAGTGGTTATTTGGTCATCATTGGTTGCTGGAGTTTTCATCGGTTTGTGCCACTTGACGGGGGCTATAGTGTACTCTTATTTTGCGGGTTGTGATCCAGTACTAGCCAAGAAGGTACGTAATGTGTTTGCTTTGCGAGCTTGACTACAAGTCATTGATGAAGATTGATGGAGCAATGTTGCAAGATAATGAAACTTGGAAAAATATGGGAGACCAGGCAAACGAAGAGCCTACTTTCTCAATCCTCAAAAATAAATATCATACTAATTCAATGTTTTTGGTAATGTATAAATAATTATGTAGTATGGATTTGAATTTGTAACAAAATAGGATCTTTGCATTTTGATGTTGAACACTATGAAATAATGTTAAAAGGTGTTGAACCTGAAGAAAGAAATTAAATGCCAACTACTAGGTTCAATCAACCAACCACCCCAAAGTCGAGTGATATAACCCCACGGATATGAGGATAGTTGACTTGAGAGTGCATAGTGGTCCCTAGTTTGGCTTAACTGTCAAGGGACTATATTAATGTAGTAATATTAATTAAGAGACGTGGGCGCTTGAGCGGAGGTTCGGATCTACCAAACTGGATGGTTTGGGATCTACCCTTTCTCATCAAAAGTACTCCTTTGTGTATTAAGTCGGTCAAGTTCAGGTAAAGAAATTTTCATCATGGGATTGACGAAATCGTGCTGCAGCCTTGTAGTAACTTGTCATTAAAGTTCAGAGCTGGCGGAAAAATTTCCACGCGAGTTGCTTCAGAAGTCAATCTTCCTCATTTGTGATCGTACAAAAATCGTTCACCGTTCGTTGGAAAACCCTCATTTTATGCATAGATCATAATCGGCCGAAACCAGTGTGTATATGGATGAAGCTGATACATACCTTAGAGTTGAAAATAACCGCAAACACCATTTGCGGTAAGAACCATAATCGATATAACGGAGTTTTTTCAAACCTAGTAAAACGAACCTTCGCGGTTACAATAAAATAGGTACTTTCTTATAAGGTAGTAGTGACCACCCCAAAAGCGTATTCCATGTTGCTTGAAAAGCACTGCCTCCAACCAAAAAGCAACTGGAAGCCCGAAAAGCCGAGTTTTCTATGATATCCTATGTTCCATCTAGTTCAGATCTATTTTCAGATTTTTATCCAAATTTATCGAACTGTTGGGTAGAAATATATTTTTTGAAGGAAATTTGAGGATTGAAGTTGGATATTGCCCATGATGAAATTAATACAACTTCGCAGCATGTCCCACGTCAAGTTTTGACAAAATTCAGAACAAAAGATATAAATATCTTCATTTTTCAGCTAGCAAAGTTCAAATAAGGGTGATTTTGGTATTTGTGAAAAACTAAATTCGTATCAACAAAAAAACTGACTTTCCTCATCCCCAGCGATAATACACACGTTGTCCACCTCCTTACAGCTGGCATACCAAATAGCTTCCTTATTTTCATCTGTTCCTTCAATCATTCATAAGCCGTGCTACAATTCAATCTCAAAGAATAATAAGGTTAAACTATCGGAGAACTGGGTAATTTTGGACGAGTTCTTTCCTCCCACTATCTACAATTTCTTCCTTTCAAATCATCTGATATTGTTCTAATCCAAGTTAGCCAAGGATCATTTTACTGAAAGTTAAATACTTCAATAAGGTTTTTATCCAAGCTTCAGCTCAACTCAACACTTGAAACTTGTGTCATTTTACATAATGGAAATAGTAAAAACCGCGTTTCAAGTTCATATCTATGGAAAACATCCTGAGTGGTTGAAAATATTCAACCTCGCGTAGAACGATCTTTATCCAACTTCTGTCGGACCGATATTAAGGTCGCAAGGTGAAAATAAAGGGCGAAAGTCCAGACGGGGTGCTGTGACGACTCGCTAGAAATTAGCCGAATTCCGAAGGTTCCTAACTATTGTTTTATAAGTTTCCGTTTTCTAATGTTTACACCATAATAATAGGGGAAAATGGTGATAACATTCACCGTTTTCAATCTCGATTTTTTTTTTTTTTTTCATTTGTAGGTATTTTAATAGCTTTCACATTTCGAAATGGGTTTGACGGAAAAAGAACCTCCCAGAAATGTGCTTCACACCTCATAGAAGTCAATTATAGATTTTAATGTTTTGTCGTATAAAATACACTGACCAAATTTACATTTATGAGATCTAAAAAATACACGAAAATGGGATTTTCATCATCGTCATTTGATTCGGAATCGTCCCAGGTCTCACAGATTTCTTGAATAGCGATAAAATTGACCGTTAGCTTAAAATATTATAAAACTCACTCATTCACTAATTTTAATTTATGCTGCAGTTCCTCTCTCCCCTTTTTGTTTTTTATAGCAAGACAAAGTTGTTTAACTAATTGACGCAGTTGAGATCAAACAACTAGGCGGTAGAGAATATGACCAGCTTGAGTACATGGACAGGGAGGAGTGAACAGTTTAACGTCAACTACAAAACTAAAAGTAACAAACAAACAAGAGATGTGTGGTGCCACCACCATGTCAATGACAAAAGTATGCTAGTAGTTATACATAGTTAGACTGAGGAAGTCCCCGCTGCGGGACGAAACTGACGAGAATAAACAGATATAGCGCTCCAAATTAAGAGATTCGGAATGAATGTGGTCACTCCACTACCCACACCCACTATTAAAATATTATAAAGTTAACAGCTTCTTAGTCATACCATAATTCATTCACCGAGTTCAAGGAAAATTCACTCTTAAAGCCGTGCTACATTATTTAATACTCGTATTCCTGCTGTTTTGACATGTTTAACAATTTACAACAGCAGGGTAGTACTGTAACACAAATAGTAGAATTAGAATTGTATTGGTTCAGGGTTTCTGACTGAAAGTTGGCGGCTGTTCCTTGCTCCTCTATTCTCGCTGCCCTTGCCACTGTCTGCCCTCGCAGGCGATTAGCATTAACAGCAGTTCATTACAACATTTTAGTTTTTGTAACACAAATAGAATTAGACTGATATCAGTCCAGGATTCCAAATTAAATTTGTAGGGTGCTGCCCATTTCCTCCATTGAATTCGCTTGTCTCGCCACTGCCTGCTCCGACAAGCGATACGTTCAGCGCTCATATACAGGGTGTCCCAGGGGTTATGCGCAATCCGACTCCTACGTGTTCTTAACTCATTTCCGAACAAATATGCCACGTAGCAATTTTTACCTGAGGCCTCGTTTCTGAGTTATTCGCGATTTTTTCCCTGTTTTCGATCTTCTGTCATTAAAACAGTCATAACTCTCTCAATTTCGGAGATAGCTCAAGCTTCATGACACCGTTGGAGCGTAACATTTTCTATCTATTTGATATTAGAAAACTTTTTTTAAATTGCATTGAAGATGTGCGATTGCTGCGCCAAATGGCAGTTTTGTCAAATCTTGAAATCGCCTGTTTTTCATCTCGCCTAGCAACCCCATGAATGCTTGACGCAGAACTGTGCAGACCTGGTAAAACGTGTGTCAAAATGTCAGCTCTCCAACGGTGTAGTCGTTTTGGTTTTTAAAAATCTTTTTAGTTAAGGAAATGGTGTTTTACTGCAGAAAAACGTGTGTTTTCTGTTAAAATTGAGGTTTTTCCGAAAGTCTCGACGAAAAAAGGTTGGAGGCGGGATATACGTAACTTTTCTCGCTGAATTGAATGGTGACATCGCCTTTCAAGTGACGATTTAAGTTAGTTTTGTCGAATGCATAAACCCGTTCGTTTGTGAACAGCGTCTACGGCATTTCTAAGTTGTCCGGCCAAAGCCAGGATAATCGAAGAGCCGAGAGACGGCTATTATTTGTGTTCATTTACGATTGATTGCGATGAGTTGCACTCATCTTTTTGCTGACACTATGGACCCTAATCAAACCAGGCTTCCGTATCATTACCAACTGTTCCCTTTCGTCTTTTTCCTCGCTGTATTTCCTCCAGCGTGGTTTTTTCCTACTGCATATGCCCATCCATCATGGTGCGCTATAGCTATTGAACATAGCTGGTAGTAATAACCAAAACCTTAGTGACAAAAAACGATCAGTAGATCAAAATAGCATATAGTTTACTAGATAAAGAAGGATCAGTGACATGAACAATATTATCTACCAATATTTTTTCCTCATAGTGACACAAATCGTGTCAACATACTCACTTGTGGTATAGCTACTCAACTAAAAGCAAATCAAACGTAAATAAACACAAATAGCAGTCTCTCGGATCTTCAATCATCCTGACATTAGCTGGACAGCTTGGAAATGCCATAGACGCTGATCGCAAACGAACGTTTTCATTCATTAAACTTTTTCATTTTTAAATATATTATTTTTAAACTTATATCTTAACAATCTTGTTTTAACTCTAACTCTTTGTATGAACTCGATTTAAACCTCAATATCTTACCTTGGTCCTACAACTGGATAACATGTTCGAGTCAATAAACATTTGACTAAAACTGAATTTGGTCAGAAACAACAAATTATCAACATTGCAACACCCAATACTACTGGTAAATCAGATTGGGGTTGGTAATACACGGCGCACAAAGCAACCCCTCCTTCAAGACCGGGGGTCGTGCGGGTCGTTGCATATCCGTGCCCCTGACCAAGACAATGCCTCCTCCGTAGCTTTCCCAATTTTCAAACATTAGGTATTTTTAGTGATACAGGGTGTCCCAGGTGTTATGCACAATTCGACTCCTACGTGTTCTACAACTAATTTCCGACCAAAAATGTCTCGTAGCAATCATTTGACAAAGAGGCCTCGTTTCCGCGTTATTCGCGATTTAGGATTTTTTCGTGCTTTCGATCTTGTGTCATTAAAACTGTCTGAACTCTCTAAATTTTGGAGATAGCTCAAATTTGGTGACACCGTTGGAAACAGCGTTAAATTTTCAATCTGTTTGATGTCGGAAATTTGTTTTATTTCATTGAAGATGTGCGATTGCTGCGAGAAATGGCAGTTTTGTAAAAATCTTGAAATCGCCTGTTTTTCATCTCGCCTAGAAACCCCATGAATGCTTGACACAGAACTGATCCGGCTATCACTGATACGTGCGCTAAACTGTCGCTTTCCAACGGTCGAGTCGTTTTTGTTTTTAAAAATATTTTCAATTAAGGAAATGGTGTTTAACTGCACAAAAACGTGTGTTTTTGTTAAAGTTGAGGTTTTTTCAAAAGTCTCGACGAAAAAACGTTGAGGGCGGGATATACGCAACTTTTCTCGCTGAATCGAATGGTGACAACTCCGGACGTCTCATGTGACGATTTAAGTTAGTTTTGTCGGATGCATAAACCCATTAATTTGTGAACAGCGTCTACGGCATTCCTAAGCTGTCAAGCCAAAGTCAGGATAATCATAGATCCGAGAGACGGCTATTGTTTGTGTTCATTTACGATTGAATGCGATGAGTTGCATTCATCTTCGAGACTTTTGGAAAACCTCAATTTTAACAGAAAACACACGTTTTTCTGCAGTTAAACACCATTTCCCTAACTAAAAATACTTTTAAAAACCAAAACGAACGCTGACATTTTGGAGCACATTTTATCAGGCCTGCACACTTCTGCGTCAAGTATTCATGGGGTTTCTAGGCGAGATGAAAAACAGGCGTTTTCAAGATTTTGACAAAACTGCCATTTCGCTCAGCAATCTCATGTCTTCAATGCAATTTAAAAAAAGTTTTCTGACATCAAGTAGATAGAAGATGTAACGCTCTTTCCAACGGTGTCATCGAATTTGAGCTATTTCCGAAATGGAGGGAGTTATGACATTTTAATTGACGTAATATCGAAAACATGGAAAAAATCTTCCTCTGGCATAAAATTGCTAGGCGGCATTTTTGATCGGAAATGAGTTGTAGAACATGTAAGAGTCGGATTGTGAATAACTCTTGGGACACTGTGTATGTATATATTTTTTATTATCAGCAGCACTTTATAAAATAATTTTTTCTGTTTCATTTTGCCTAAGTTAGTGTTGTAGTATCTATAATAATCTTTGGTACAATTATTACATATTAGGTACAATTATTGGTGAATTTCCTCCCCAACACCTAGTTTTGATCCTATTTTGTTATTAAAGCTTGTGTATTGACATTATTTCCAGGGTATAAGAAGTTATGCGACAATACTTCCCTATTTTGTTACGCGCATTTCAAAACTAGTCCCGGGAATTGAAGGGTTATTCCTTTCTGGGTTGGTCGCTGCTGGATTAAGGTAAATTCCTAAAGGTGGAGCAAAAACCACAATAGCTACCACTCAATGTTTAGTTTTTTCTGTTACAGCAATATTTTCTAAAACATGCCTTCCTTCATAAATCACACACTTACTGCATTCCAGATGCTTTTTCAATTTATTAGAATGTTATGTGCTTACGTAATTATCCCATCCATCGTAAAATTTCAATTGAGGTACCATGGTAGCTATTGAGGATGTCTATTTTGGCACTTGGTCCAAGGTTGTGCAGACAATTTCATAACGATCCTTGAGCGAGAATTGAAAATCAATCAAATCTTGAAAAAGCGTGGCAGCCGGCACCTTGCCACCTTCCACTTCTCACCCCACCCCATCAATACTTTCTGGTCAACAATTGGTTATCGTAGTTCAATTCGAAAACAAACCATTCTAAACTCTAAAATTTGATATATGCCTTATCTCTCACAAAATTATCAAAATTTGAGCCCATGTGATTCATATGTGCAAATTCTGACATTTTGAACATCTGAACTGATTTCCAGTGATCAGCTTGGAATTTTTAGTCCAATGCGATTTCCAGATTGAAAATCGCCCATTTATTTACAAAATCAGAAATAAAATTAGATTAGTTCATTTTAGTGCTGCCAAGAGGTGGTAGAGTTTGGTTGTGGGCTATTTTATCTTAACCAGATTTTGAAGTTAAGAAATTATCAATGCATTTGGACGTCTCAAATATACGTTCAATCATTGGAGCAATAAATGACCCATTCGATGTATAACTCACATAGTTGAATTTGATGATTCCCCAGTAGACTTTTTCAATAACAATCTCGAATTTGTTATTTATATTGCGCTTTTAGCACAACAACCAGCTGCTGGAATACCGTGGCCTGTACCATATACGAAGACTTTTTTGTCCCAGCGTTTGGACATAACTTGCGTAAACGAACGTCATTTCGAATCTTGATGGGGATAGTATTCATCATCAGCTTATTCAGCACTGCCTTCATTCTCATCATTGAGAATATTCCGTCAATTCAAGAGGCAAGTTAACTCAACCAAAACATCATTTATATTGAAAAATTCTAGTTACCCCATGACTTCCCTTATTGACTAACTTCAATAACTTGAGTTCAACTGCAATAAAACAATTATAAATCTGTTTCCAGGCAACAATAACCACGAAGTCGCTGACGATATCATTGTTTTTTATTCTCTATAATGCTGGAATGTTTCTTCCGTGGGTCAACTCCAAGGTTAGTGCATGGGTGATCCTAAAATTATTTGTTAAAATGATCAATCCATGATTTAAGTCACCTTTCTTATCATTGGCTGCAAAGATAATGTTCTTCCACTATTTTTTTGTAAAGTTAACTCTGTAGCATTTGGTGTCTGCAAGTAGAAATAAGTATACCTAGAAGGAGTTTAACATTTAAAATTTTAGAATAATGTCGATTTTAAGAGGAGGAGGAAATTTTGTGTCGAGAACACTAAGCTCAATTTACCTGATTTTTCCATCTATAGAAAATATGAAGATAGTGCATGCATCATCATGATGCAAATGCATCATCCATAGTGCAAAAAATCACCCTTTAGTTCATTTTTATGCAGCCTTCCATAGTATGATTTACAGTGAGATATGTATTGCGATGAGTGAACGAAATTAAACAAACGAAAAATCAATTTTTCGTTTCGAAACTTGCCTACTCAAATGGAGTTGCTACTGATGTTACAGGGAGTTTTGGCAGGGAGTTTGGCATCTGCAGCGCTAACAGTATACATCGTCGTCAACTCCAATTATGCCAGATCCCACAAGCTGGTGCGAAACCTTCCGAAGATACTCACGACGGCCCAATGCATGGTAAACGGAACCACCATGGAGTCATTGAAGTACGACATTGTATAGTAACCATTTGTCTGATGTATATTGGTGGTCTATTCCCGGTGAATAATTAATTGCAAATTCCTTCTTGTTACTGATTTATATTTTCAGCATCACAACAACCATTGGAACAACGGGGCATGGCGTGACGACTTTACTGGAAGATAATGTCCATCTCCTATCCAGATTCAGCATGTTTTTATACATGTTTCCAGGTAGTGACAATTAATATGGTTAGTTAACACGTGACTTTAGTGACAGAGGTGATGGAATGGACTATTATCCTATCCAAGAGTTGAGGCAATGAGTTCGCAACATCCAGAGAATATTGAAGGAACCTTTTATTTCCTTAATATGTTCGGAACGGCAGTTATTAAAGGGAACGAATCAGGAAAGTGGAACATTCCTTGTTTGTCTCACATCGTGGGATGAAGGATTAGCTTACCAACAATTATTGATATTATTGATACAATTTCTTGGTTTATTATTATGCTTTACTGTCAACGATATAAGCGATATAACGATACAAAACTACCGACTTCCTACGTGAATCAAACGAAAAAAATCAAATGTTTTTGGGATTTTTATTTCTTGATAGATTAATCTCTAAATTTAATCCGGCTAGGCTTGATCAATTAAAATACCGATACTACTGGCACGTCCCGGATCGATGTTGGATTCCTAGTCAAATTTCCCAAACTTTGGTCTAGGAGTTGTGGAAAGAAAGATTCGAACGGCATATATGCTGACTAGCCTACAGTTCCTAACCGATTTTCGTGATTATTTTGTTTAAGATCACTCTTTTAAATTAGCTGTTCAACAAACCTCGGAAATTTGGAATCTACAAACCGGTTGGGGAACAGAGAAAGCATATATTATGCTTTCAATCCATGATCAAACGAGGATTCTACACCGATTCATGTAACTATTATTTTCTATTAAACTAAGATTTTGGTTTAGCATTGAAACTTCTTTCAGAACATTGAATTTCAATCACGGAAATGGGTGAAGGGGTCAATAGTGATAAATCGTCCAACTTCACTATTTTCATGTGATTCTGATTTCGTTTTTGTTCCGCCCCGACTTAGCCTGTCACTTTCAGTTTGGTCCGGTGGCTTCTGAAGCGTTTATTTGCTGACGACTGCTGAAAAGACCTGGTGGGTCCATTGGAAGTTCCAAGGTAATTTCTTAGGTCTCAAGAATGTGTTGGATTTTTTCTTCATTTCGAGCAATAATTTGCTTGTTGTTGTTTATTTAGTGGATCCTTATGATACTAATGAATTTTCGTTGTTACAACGTTACAAATACGTGAAACAGGGTCGAGGCCTGTGAGCTCATTGCTAGTTCCAATGTCTCTCCGGATTTTTCTTTAGTAATGCCGAAACGTTGATGAAATCCATCGTGCATTGTTGGATGAAGACGAAGATTATCTTCCCTCATGTTTAGAGCAGTGATAGTGCTGGAGAAGCAAAGGTGATTGAGGAACATACTGGGGACTCAGAAACTCAGCAGATTAATGACTAAGAGGACGAGGAATCTATATTGAATCATGAGCCAGAAAAAGAGGACAGACAAAACCGAAAAAAGAATAAGAAAATTATTGACTTCTTGTGGTGGAAAGTCTTAAAAGAGGAGAGAATACCTTGTGTGTTCAAATTGGAGTTGTTATGGGCATTGATCTGCAGCACCTCTGGAAGCGTGGGAGCTAGTTTTGATTATTCAATGCTAGATATGATGTTTTACTTAGTTACTTAGAAAGTTAAGTACTTATAACGAATGACTAAAACCAATTTTTTTTCGTATGTACATCCTTTGCAATGTATTTTTTTAAATTCGTTTGTCGGATAATGATATTTTTTAATCATTCAAAAATTGTATATAAAGTTATTACATATTCGTTAATTATTTAGAAAAAGTCGTACGTCATTTCCCAAGACCTTATTAAAAGAAAATGCATCTTTTGGCTACAGATATGTAAAAAGACCTGTCAGGTCAGATGCAAGTTCCCACGTTTCTTTTGGAATACGAGTTCCGCAGGGTTAGTTATTAACCAGTGAATCGAGAACAATTCTTAATATCCACTACAAATTAAACATGATAATACCCCAATCTTAAGGGTTAAGCGCGGAAATGGAGGACAATATAACACTTTTGGAGCATGCGGGCCACTGTCGGGAAGTCAGTTTTACTATGTCCATCGTGAGTCTATATTCGTAGTGTCAATAAACTTTTACCTATCAAATTATTGCTGAGTTGTTTACATTTAAACCACCCTTACACTGTTATGCACTTATTAAGTACTTTTTATTTGTTTAGTTTATCAAGAATGTTCATCATTGATCACATAATTACTTCTGATAATTAATCAAACTAGAAGTTTATGTTGCCAGAATTTAACTTTTTTCTTCTTCCCTAGGTGCAGTGGTTGGAATGGTAGTTTCGTATTTAGTGAGTCTATTGACTGGCGCTCAAGACCTAGCTACCGTTGACCGTGAAATGATCGTCCCAATAATGCATTGGGTTCTACCTTCTCCAAAAGTTGAATGTGAAAACACAGTAAGTTTGCAGCTGGAGGAATCGTCAGAAGCAGAAACCGATTTGGACACGACAAAACAAGAACCTTTATAAAGATTTATTGTGTCAAAATATTTTCCTAATATAGTCATTGCCATCAAAGTAGTTGGTTTGTTCCGTATATCTAGCACGCAATCCAGACTAAAAAATCTCATTTCAAATTCATATATAGTCATCAGTTTTTCATTCCATCAATTTTTTATGAAGTTGGAGTTGGAAAATAAACATTTATTGAGATAAAAAAGATGCTCATTGTAACACATGCACATAAGAACATTTCGTGAGTGATAATTTCATTTTGAGGTTGATTTAATCACTTCATGGTTTAGAAATTACAAATATTTATTATTAGTGAATTTCTACGGATCTGAAATCTTTCCCAGTCGATTTCGTATCCATAATTTCATGGAAATGACCACCCACTTACACACGTCAGTAAAAACCTCGAAAACCAAATTTTTGGCCCATAGCATTTATGCGTGTGAGGCGATCTTAAACCGATATAGGATCTGGCGGAGCTCGTATGGGAAAGAACGGTGTTTGTGCTGTGGATGTTGACCGCCTCAAATGGCCAAATGCTAGGCAACAGCTGTTTAGGCTGACGTGTTCTTCCTGATAAGATTTGTTTTTTGATTACTTTTCCTGTTCCTTGAGTCTTCTTGTTGTCGGTAACAACGCTCTCGTTTTTTCCGCGCCGTACGTCTTCCAACGTTAATTAGAATAAATTCGTGACCCCGCGAAAGTTTCTTTTTCCTTTGACGTTGGGGTAGGCCGCGATTTCCGCTCTTCGCGTTTCCCATAGTTCCGCCGTGGATTTTCTCGTATCATTCCGTAACATGGTAACGTCAGAACCGGGCACCTCCCAGTCCAACGACCGTTGTGAGCAAAATTATTATTATTATTTTTTTCGACAAGAAAAGAGAAAAACAGTAAAAAAACAGAAAAAATTGAATGTGCTGTTACAAATTAATTTTAAGGAAAAGATACAAAAGAAAACAACAAAAGATACAAACGGAAAAGATACAACTTTAAAAATAATACTCTTCTTCTTGCCCACCAAGGTTCAGATGAACTTGTGTTCCCTGGTAGACTCTTCAGTCAAATTACAAAAATGAAATAATAATATAATTTAAAATATACTCTGTGATTAAATAAATGGACAAAAGCAACGAAAAAAAAACACAGGAAGCTCACCCACTTGAATTGGTACTAAAAAAAATAAAATAATATGATTAGAAATCAGTTAAGATAGAACGACATTGCAAGAGTATCGATTAAAATTCCACCTTCATGGCGTCGAAACATTAAGGTTTGGCGAATTCAAGTCGATGCACGATTCGCAAACTCCCATGTCACTTAAGAACTCACAAAATACAATTACATTAGCATCTGTCGACGGCGATGTTGCCGAGCTCATCTCAGATTTGTTGCTCAAACTACCCTCAAGGACGCCCTACACCGACCTTATGAATCGACCGCAGGCCTAATTTGAAATATCAGAGAGTCGAAAAGTCAACAGACTTCTGACAGAACTTGATCTAGGGGATCGTAAGCCATCACAGCTATTCCGCGAGACGCGCCCTTGTTCGGAACGCAAGTTCATGATGACTTCCTGAGAACGATATTTTTGCAACGCCTACCAGTCTACATACGGGCGATCCTCGCTTCCTCCTCCGATCGACTCGACAATTTGGCAGTCATGGCAGTCAAGGTTCTCGAGCTCCAACGTTAATTAGGATACAGTTCGTTAGACTTGTACGGCCCGTACTAACATTGAACTGAAATCTACACACCTTGAAAAATCATTACTTCACGATTGAAAACTCTTATTATTGAAGATATTCAATGTATAAAGTAAACTGGAATGATTAAAATCACGTTACTGAAAGAGTCAAGGAGTGAGGGACAGCCACTCGAGCGTTACTAGGTTCCCTTGTTATACAAAGCACGAGTAGCTCTCTTCCTCTCTTTACGCTGTAGAAACTAGGAGAGTTAACCAGAGTGGAGATATCGATCAGACCCAGATTTATCCATATAAATCAATCATGTTTCTCCATAACAACACTCTAGATTATCTTGTGAGGACGGAAGATTCCAGGAACCCAATGCTCTGTTTTCGTAGTCTTCCCGCCATACACGAATCTCAAGCAGATACTCTCTGCTATTGGTTTAGTATAATGGCAGTCACTTTTGATAAAATCAACGAAGAACGAATTCGAAAAAATCATAACTATCTTAGTTTCAACCAAAAAGCTTTTTGGTGAAGGTGCGGTTGTTTTGGATAAATACAGAGAATGAATGCAAACAGACAATTCGCTGTATGAATTTTAATTTCACAATTAATTTCAAAACATTGCTCACATGAGTGAGTTAGCGGGAATATACTCCCCCAAACATGGAATTCATAGTTACGCTGTAAAATTTATTGATAATGACGACTGTACTGTTCCCTCTCATTCGAAAACTCCAATGAATGCCAAAAAATTTCGTTTTCTTCCGCAAATTACTTAAAGATTAGACAAATCTTTCCAATGAGCAACTTACTTAATTTTAATTTGTATCCATACCTAACTATGAATCACACAACCTGTATTCAATTGAATGTCAAGTTAAAGTAAAGATGATCTATCAGTCGATCCTATATCTTAGTCTATTCCTGACTCTAAAAAGATTATTTTTCAGGTTGCATCCCTGTTTTATGCACTCCTTCAAATTAGTTCAATTTTTAAACTAATACCTAATGCTTTTTTGTACCCCATGTTAATCCTGAATCGCTGAAATGCCTATACAAATAAATCATTTCGTCCTACTGCAATAGTTCATTGTATTTCAAACCTTCATCCAGTAAACAAACTTCAAACTTGCCGCATTCCCTGATAGTTTCATAGAACCTTGGATAGTTGGTTTGGATAGTTACACGAACGTGCTTGTAATTATTTGCAACAAAAGTCGCTTGCAACGTCGATGTTCATTCTCTCTTCGACAAAAAATATGTTGAGTTCCTGATTGAATACGCTTGACGGTGAGTACAAATACCCAATCAACTTATTTGAAGGATGGTTTTCAGATATAATACACTTTAGCAATGTTAAGATGATTACTCAGCATCTCTGCAGCATACAGTTGTACGGCATGGACCTCTACCTAGAAAATCTATGTATTTGTCACAGGAATATTGACTTAGGAGGATGCGGAACTCACAATCCCCATACCCCACCTTCCATGCATCACTGACCCGTTAGGGTACTATACAACCACAGGAAACATGCCCCTTCCTTCAATTTCTGTCGGTTTTTGACCACTTCAAAACGTATTTCGACGCTTTTGTTGTTCTATCATGAAATCGGTGACTGCCAGTGCCATTTTACAATCACTATTCTCTAGGAATCGGTGAAAGCTGACTCACCACCAGCCACTGCAGCCTTGCAGCTCCCAAGAAGGCGGGTTTTTTTCATATGGATGTGAGGTGGCAGGAGGTCAAGATAGATCTCCATAGATGCGGAGTGGCTATGTACATAGCGAAAAATAATACGGGAGAGCGTTGATTACAACTGAGTAACACCTCACACACTGACCTGTAGTGAACAGAAAAAGTACACAGTACTGCCATATTTAAAGGCCTTAAAGGTCCAGGAACTTAAATCAATTAATCTACAAATCTACACTATCTCAAGATGCTTCTCCTCGTAGCTAATTCAGTCATCTAATGGAGCAAATGTGTAAGTGTGGGAGAAAATACAATTTTTTCCAGTGGAATCTCTTTTAGAACCATGAAAAACCATTTGTATCCAGTTAGTACAAGTTTTATTCTTAAACAGAGAACAGGAAAGGTTTGAAAATGATCAATGTCTGAATATTTGGTGATTGTTCATAAACGTCAAGTAGTAGAACAAAGGATGCAAGTGTCAAAGGTAGATCAGAACCAGAAGACCGATTTGTTCATTTTTCCTAACCATTTTCCTCAGATAACTATTATCAAATAGTTTAATTAGTACATTTTTAATTATCTTGACTGTCGACAGCCAATCCAATATTCGAGACAACAAAACGGTACCTTTGAACGTTCGTTATGGTAATCTCTGAACTTTTCGTGGGGTAACCTACAAATTATAATAATCTACATATTACGTAGTTCAGGATCATATTTGAAAACTGGTTCAAACTGATAAACAAAAAGTTTACATGCTAATATTGAGTGATAAATTATTGTTCTCTTAATTGTACCTATATGTTATTTGCTTAGGTTTCATGTTTTGTGAGTCGGTTTTATCGTCTTTGGTGTTGATGTGCAGGGTCAGGTATTTTTCTCTACGAGGCCACCTGCGAACAAACATTGGGGGGAAAGTGGTGTTATCAACTCGCTGTTTTCGGACTGTGTGAGGTGATGGAATGGTATAGTAGCCCCTTCAATTGAGCTGAATGCGGATTAATGCTCCTCCACGCTCAGAGGATGACCCAGACGCTTGAAGGGATCTGATTCATCTCCCAAAGCCAAACTAACCATATCAATCACAACTGGATGCTGTCTGGTAGAATTAAAAGCGGCTATGTAAAAATAACATGAAAGACGGGGAACAAAAGAAGGGGGCTAGTCTAAAAACCTATTTGGCCATTGATGTCGCACCATAAATAATGCGGAATAATGACCGAAATTGTTTCATTTCGCGTGAAAAATCATCATTTATGACGACTTACCACTCTCAGATTAAGATGTTTTTTCACTCGATCACTGAAGAAGGTTTCAATCACCTATTTGTACATTTTTCAACCAGATCCAGACAATTAATCCCCGTAACAATTTGAATGCAGGCGCCTAAAATTAAAAAAACGGACGCGGAATGAACAAATGTCGGTCATTTTCCGCCAAAATCAAGTCAGATCAAAAAACGGATAGCATCACGTGAATCAGCGTCAAAAAACAATGAAAATTCATGTGCCATACTTTACAGTTCACCATCATCCACTATTTGATAATTTTGAGGTTGCGCAACTTTGCATTGCTCGCTGAATAGGTTACGCGCAATCTGCAAAAATTGGGGGTCAAATTTTCATTTAATCTTGAGTAGAATCCGAATCTACAATAAAAAATCTGAGTTCTTATTTGAAGTGCGCAAATATGATATTTGAGATCCTTGAAAAACAATATGAAGATTCAAAAAACAATTTTTTGTTTACCCCATTTTGACAATTTTATTAGGGGGGGGGGGGGACAACTCGTGGGACACCCTGTATGATAACGAAAGACGGTTGTATGCCTATTTATTATAATTAATCCAAAATATCAATTATTGCTTAAATTATCGAGTTCAAATTCGAGTAGAATCGATTATCAGTGATATTGGTATCATGATTATGATCCGTAACCATTTCAAAGGTTTGAGGTTGATCATGTTTCTGAAAATTCCACATTAAGCCATTCGGATCAGAGTTCGGACAGTAATTCGGTTATTTAGGTTGAATCATGAGTTTTAAATGTGATATTCTATATTGCACATATTGACACAACAGACTACCGAAATTAAATAAATTAGAATTTCCCATAATCCGGGGAAACTTGGACAACAGTGCAAAAACCCTGTTCATTGAAATATTTCTTCGTTTTTCGGTTTGGGTGTCATAGGCGTATTTTCTTGAAATTTCGAATTTTTACGTATCTAAAAGCTCCAGATTTCCTGTTTTTTAGTTTTTTCGTTTAAAACTTCTTCTTTTTGTTCATTTGTTTTTCTTGTAACCTTCTGTACAGTTTGGTGGTCTTTATGCTCGCTACGTTGGCCTCTTAAAAATAAATAATATCCTAAATCAATCCTTCTAGTAATGTATAGATTAGTTGGACAAATATATTGGAATCAGTTTAATCTGGTCGTCGAAAATAAGTAATTAGTTGGTAAACGTAAAGTAACGGTATTTATGAGCGAGCATATATGTAATAGTAACTGCTCCAGCTGTCGTTTTTTGAAACATTTATCTGAGGCCCTTAATGACCTAACATTTCTTCTAGGATTGGCGCTTTCGGCTCTGAAAATTTAAGGTGTTTCCGAAGCACTTCGTGCATTTGACAACCACTTGTTTTTTAGGGCGAATAATCAAAAGTCATCCACGGTTGCTGCCTGACTGCAATCTAAATTTATTGAGATCGTAATTCAGCAATTTAACGATGGAGTCACTGTTTTTTTTGCGGTTATTGTACTAAAAAGAACCCATCACATAAAACTATAATTCTTCTAACTAGAAATGTCACTCTGATTCCAAGAAGCACCATTCTCAAATTGAATTTACTTTTTCACCAGTGAATTTCGTTTCAACGCCAAAAAATTGGGATCGACATTCGTCAGGGTCTAAAAGTTAGTTGTCCAAAATATTGCCGAAATGTCATTCTTTCACAAATATGGCAGGCGTGTGGGCCTAACTTTTCAAGTATCTTCCCGCGTTGAGGCGATCTCAGTGTAGTCCCATAGATATCGATTTCTGTTCGAAAATATCTGAAAAATTGGCTGAATGGAGGTCATGCTATTCCGCTGTTTTTCGGAAGCAGAATTTTTCAAGGAATATGAGTTTTGCCAACAGTTTGAGCAAAAATAAATGAATAAGGACACGTAACGCGGGTGCGTTGTTATCGGAAAATCCTCAAATATGGAATATTTGCACACTACCGACATTCTATTATTTACCATTTTTGTTACGTTTATCGCAGCTTTCACTCAATCGATTAGAACGATTCTCTCCCGAGCATTGGAACCATTGTGCGCTGGCCGGTCGATCACTTCCTCTTCCATTTTAGATCCTTCCAGTGGTCAAAATAATGGACCAAGAGTGCAACAGTGGTCGCGAGTTATACCATCACAAATGGGACCAGCGGTTTCGTAGCGATATATCTGAATTGAATATACCGTCATAATAATGAAATCTCGAATTCTGAAGGTATAACAGACGTTGTTAAAAGGAAGTAGAGAACAACACCGAACACAAAGCTAATTGTTATAATTATTTTTTCGCACCAAAACTAATAATACGGAACTATTTCATTCCATGTACATACATAATAACAGTTTCAGGTTGCTTTGAATTATCATCATCCTTGGGTGTTTCTAGTCCAGTAGTTCTTATTGGTATCACTAGTGCATTGCCGAGAAGGGGATATGACCATAACACTTCCCAGAGTCACGAACTGAACGGAACTGACCTAAGATACTCTCGAGTATTCATTTATTTATATATGTGACAAGCCCAATTTACGATCAACATTACATCAAAACGAGCGGAAAATAACAGAAGTTGAGAAAATACAATACACTGGGGGTGGGCTACAAAAAGATACAGCAGCGGGATTTAAACAGGAAAAATAATTTCAATTGAATGTCAATAGGGGACTTGTGATAGCCGACAATGACAAAAGAAAATCAAACTGGGGATTTGTAGTTAGAAAAAGATTTGCGATGAGAAGTAGCCGCTGAAGGGGGCAATGTCGATCATAGTTTGCAGCCGAAAATGGTTGCAAAATGTATCCTTGAGAACAGCAGGGGGCATTCCAGGTCGTTGTTCAGGAGCTTGTAGAGAAGCAAGAGGTGAGTGGAGCTCCGTCTTCTCTCAAGGGTGACCAGGTGGCATTTCACGAACAAAAGGTCATAACCGATGTCATCGGAAGGGTCCTCATCTTATAAGCAATGTAGTGTGAGTCATCTCATAAGCAATATAGCGGAATAACCTTCGATGAACTCGCTCTAGCCGATATCCATGGACCGCACTGTTGTTAGAAGATGCCTTCGTATTCCTCTTTATGAAACCGAGGGCTAGCGTCGCCCAGGCAGCCATCCCCTCTATACGATCGAAAGAACACTACCGTTCATCACATGGAACTCCAAGATCGACAATCTCTATTGTCCTTCGAAGAGTTTCGCCACTAACAATGTAGTCGAACAAGATTGGTATAGATGAGCGGTGATAAGACACCACAGAACATTCAGCTGAATGAAGGTTTACCACGCACTATCCCTCCAAACGAACAATCGCCCGCTGCAGTAACTCTGAATACTCCCTAGATCTAGAGTGACGAAGAAGCTTGTAGTCGTCGGCAAAGAGCAAGACTCGCACGCTATCTGCTTCCACGAAGCCGACAACAATATCAGTAACAGAAAACAATGGGCCCAAATGGCTCCCCTCTGGGATTCCGGAAGTTAGTCGAAAAACAAGTTCTCGACCAACAAGGTAAGTGCGCATCCATTTCAAGAACGATCCGTAAACCCCGAGCGGTTCCAGCAATGACGAGGAGGTGATGTCACAACTTGTCGAAGGTCTTGGTGAAATCAGCAGCAACCAGTTCGGTCTGGAGCCCTCCACGAGAAACATCCAAAACAAAGTCCTGAAACCCAAAAAGATTGGTAGTTGTTGAACAGCCTTGGGCGAAACCATGCTGTTCAATAGCTATAAAAGCACTGAAATTTAGGGTCAGCATCACGATACAATCCAGAATACGATAAAATAATCTCGTATATGCCGAAATTTCTAGAACTGCATACAGAATTCGATTCTACTAAACTCAAAATATGAAAATTCCCAAACATCTCCCTAGTGAACCCACCTGTATTGTTCATTGATTATCATTACTAAGTTGACCGATTATGTGGATTGCTGGACCGATTATGTTTTTCCAGCCTCCAGTAGCCTTATCGTAGCAGTTCCATCACTTCTTCTACCATTCATTTGAACAAATTGTAGGGAATTCAAGAGGCTTTCAACGTCAGCTGGATACGATTAAGATATTGCTGAATAGTTGAGTAATTATTTCTATGTTGTAGGTAAATTTATATCACAAGCGTTCAATTGAAGTATTGATTGCTCGAATCTTCCTATAAATTCTAAAAGGCTTACCGTTGTAAACTGGACGTTACTCAACACAGAGTTTTAATTCCACACAGACTGACAATCCCGTCCCGAAGTAACTTTCCTTTGTCGGATTGAAAAAAATAATGCACAAATCGTTTTAAACTTGTACCTACCAGGATATAGTCGGACAGCAATTGCAAATTTTGGCAAGGGGGTGCGAATTGTCTTGGCGGCCTCCTTCACCCGGAATGGCGAACAGTAACCATAACTTCCTAATTACTGTAACACACTCGAATATATTTTTGCGATAAACATCACGCCACTAATTTGCGTCATCATCAACGCGAATTGCGTGATAACAGTGAAGTAGGCTACTTCCTATATAAGGAAGCCATTTACCAGTGATAACCATACGTGCAGAATAGTTAAAAGTTCATAACACACTCCCATAGCTTTGATTAGTAGTGTAGCTACCACAAGCACCATCACGTTTACTCACCGGATTAAACAACGGTAAACGCACCTTCCTGCATTATGTACCATACTTCTATTTTCATGAATATAAAAAACTGAAGCAAATTTTTACCTTTCTTCTCTTCTTTATGAAAGGAGCCTATTGCAATGGAATTCTGGCACAGATATATACATATACAGATGGGCTTGCATGTGTCATTCCACTGTAAGACTCAATAGGGTTGACATAAAAACCTCATTATTTCTCCAAAACATGGAGCATCTCATAAGGATGAGTTCGTTGGACAACACTTTCTGAGCACTATCCATTAGTTAAATTTCAGAAACTGATAAAAAACGGCTAGAAATCGTTAAATTTGTGTGCGGAATAATGCTTAAATGATGTTCATCAACCGTACACTAGGGCCTTTAAAAATAAAATTGAATTTGGAAATAATTTTTTTAAGAATTAAAAATAATGCTCAACACTACGCTAAAAGTCTTAAATTTTGTTGAAATTTTGAAAAATCTACTAAAATGTTCTAAAAATCCAAAATCTTTGTTTAAATAGACAAAAATAGTTCAGAACGCGTTTTTCCCTATAAAATTCATTAAAAACAAATTTCTTGCACATAAAGTGGTCAAATTCCAAATCAACTTACCATAAATTTAATAGAACAGTTTGGGAACGATAGCTAATGCGATCATATTGCATGGTTGCCACTTTGTTTAGTCCACTTTTTGTTAGCAGAGGCTTTGTTGTCACTTATGGGAGATGAAAGATTTCTTTTCTCCAATATTGAAATTCACGAAATTTTGCATTTTACAACATTTTGAAAACGTTCGTCGCGTGTCTGTCTCTGAGCGTCTGTGTGTCTGCAGATTATTGTAACAAGCTTTATTCCTACAGTTCACCTTGAACACACCCTCGGGGATGGTGCAGGTTAGATGGTCATCTATGAGTTCCTTTCTCACGAATCAAAACTACATTCTCCTCATGCTCAAACGAAAAATCGACCAATCTAAACCTACCTTTCGCAGGTTCTATTGGTCCGATCGCGCTTTGATTGTCAGAGTAGTCCGGGAAAAACAATTTGATAATCTCAAATCAATTTTAACACTGTATTATAAGTAACTGCAGCGCATATGCTAACGAGCAATCTTCTTAAAAAGCCCAAATCCTACAGTTTTCATCCGACTTGGATGAACGTTTTAAATAAAAAACGGAGTAAGACGGAACGTTGTCTATATTTCCACGAAAGTAGAGAGTTACACTGTTAAATCGATTTCGACGGTTAGGTCATCATCAGTAACAAACATGAACTGAAAGTACATCACAGAAAGCATATCTTATATAGGATCAAGTGAGAGGAGATTGAATCCTATTGGCTCAAGGATGAGAAGGGGGGCGGGGAGGACCAACCAATGCCACTCAAGGCTTACAAAGTGAAAGGGGCACAAATAGTATCATTATGGACAGGCGGAGCCAAACTTATTGCAAGAAAGAACCCAATAATGGTGAAATATTTTGAGGGATGACATCATTTAAACATTTTCCTGACCTATCACTCTTAACAATTTCGAATTTTTCTAGCACATCCTACGTACCTCCCTTTGGGCAAAAGTTAGGAAATTCTACATATTGCCTGTTTGTCAGATCAAAACTAAAGCTATGATTGGATTCATTCAGATGACTTGCAAAGGCAGAATCACCCTCGTTGTCCCTGAAATCCTTTTCATGCTCTTTTATTCGTTCCCTAAATTTCCTACCAGTTTGACCACAGTACTCAAGCCCACATGAACATGATGTAGAATTTATAAACCCCGTTCAGGATAAAAGTGGGAAGAGTTGGGCTTCCTTGAGCCAATAGGATTCAATCTCCTCTCACTTGATCGTATATAAGATATGCTTTCTGTGATGTACTTTCAGTTCATGTTTGTTACTGATGATGACCTAACCATTGAAATCGATTTAATAGTGTAAATCTTTACTTTCGTGGAAATATAGACAACGTTCCATCTTACTCCGTTTTTTATTTGAAATGGGTTTACACAACTTCGTCGCGAGTGACTTAGTCCGCACGTTTTAAGGATTTTGTGGGTTATAATGGGCGCCTGCGAGTTGCATTCCCTACAAATCAATAGATCACTCTGCGCCTATACGTTTTCTTAGGGCGCTTACAGATTGGAGCTGCGATAACAGCAAGGAAAGAGCAAAGAGAGGAGCGAAGAGAGCAGAGAGTTGGCCAATTCAGAGTGGAGCGATACTGCGAGAGTCAGTGCGGTTCACATCCTTCTCGACGATGACTATTTCTTTGCGGAAAACCCGTCATTGAGAATCTGGTATTTACTTCGGGGGCGAAAAGTAGAAGGGATTCACGCAATTAATCAATCGCGACCTGTTCACGGGGAATTTCATCATTTTTACGATGAACTCCGAGAAGATTCCAACATGTTTTACGAGTATTTTTTCATGAACATGAACTACTTGCTGGATAAAGTACAGCGCAAATTGCTGAAGAGATGGTCAAATTAGATTTTAAACCCAATTTTACCTGTTGAACATCTTGCTGTTATCTTGAGGTAACTACCTACTCATTTTTACAACAGCTTCGAACTGTGACAAATGTTTTATTAATAAACGTTGAATTGATAACGTGAATATTCAGTTCAATTACTTCAACATTAAAGGAGACTACTTCGGTTTATGCTTGAATAAAACACGTTAATGTTTTTTTCATGAACACTACACCAATTAAATCATCAGGATTAATGTTTCGTATAAGCGATAACAGCGACGAAAACAAACTGGCTCAGTTTTCTTTGCTCTTAGCTTTGCTCACAGCTCCGCTCGCCTTGAAGCGCTGCTCCACTCTGCGCACCTCATCTACCTCCCTGTGTTTGTTTTCTTTGCTCTCTTTCCTCGCTCTTATCGCACCTCCAGTCTGTAAGTGCCCTTAGGTTCATCTGTTCCGATCCTGCCCAAATTTTTCAAGTAGTCAGGGGTGAACGGTCTATAATTATCCCATCCTACAGATCACCTCGCGATCATGTCGAAACAGAAGGAGTTGATGGTTACAGTACCCGAGTCCCCCGGCTTCTATGTCAGTAAATCGTGAATATTTTGTTACTCGTGTTAGGAGATTGTTTAAAACATTTCTATGATCATGATGCTGATGATCATGATACATCTATTATCCTTGAACCGAACTTGGCGGACGTTTTCACAATTTTTCCTAGATTCAAACTCTCATCATCTTTTCCTATGCATAAACCACACACATTTCTGGTTACGATAAATTTCCGGTATGATAATATTTTATATCTTCATTTTGCTTTTTTTATTCTAAGTGGTGCCTAGAAATCGTTATTTATTACATACCATGACTGAAGGCTCAGTCGATATTTTCAAGACAACAACTTTTTAGAAAAAAAGAATTGCATGTGTAAAATCATAATACTTGGTCATTACCTCAAAAGATCCAGTTATGCAAAATTACCTTACGAGCGAATTTATATAAATTTTTGTATGACATTAAGATTGAAATGTGACGAACAATGATCACTTTAGGCACAATGATACTGTGAAAATAGATTTTATAGCTTACGTAAGTAATAATGCGTGGAAAAAAAATAAGTTTGTGGATCTATGCATTTTTATCTTATTTTAATGCAGTTTATGTCCATTTTCAGTATAATTTTGTGCCTAAAATCATGTTTGATTACATTTTTTCTGAAACTGAGCAGTTTTCTAACATTTCGGTGTTTCTCATTTTAGGACATTTCAGCGCGTTTTTCATAATTTGGTCGGTATTTTTAAAAATGTGAAACAAGACATTTTCATCTCAGTCCTATCTAGAGTTATCGTGTGGAATGATATATTCATAAATTTGCATAAATTTGCTAATGCAACTTCATTTTCAGCGGATTTCATTGATAACATTTTTTTTCCAAGTGTTCAGACTGGGTTAGAGGAATAATTATTTATGTTTAATTGAATTTAAATTGTTTAGTACTACTTTTTGTACAAAAACATTGTTGACTATCAATTCTATTGCGAAATACCTTGTTCTTTCAAACAAAGATTTCATTTTAATTGTTTAAAATTTTTATCGACTTTTGAGCACATTATAATGATGTTTAAATCAATTTCCAGCATGTTTCTGAGGTTGAGTTTTTAAATATCCTGCTTCATTGTTGATGAGTACAAATTTTTTAGTAACGTTATGCTAAAAAATAAAAATTCAACTTCACTCTCTTGGCAGATAACAGGATTTACATTGATAACTTACATTGCCCACCCCTCCTTTTCAGTTGAGTTATAGTCCTCTTAATACCTTTGAAAGACCCTTAGGCAGTCTACGTACAGTCCCTTTTATACGCTGGTTCAAGAATATATACTGCCCAACCGCCCGTGGTGGTCCGTCTGACGCTCCCGCGAAACGATTTTCGGGTATAATGTTCCGTACCAAAAGTTCATTCGCTTCAAAATTTACAGTTCAAATTATCTGCGCCCTCAAAATGTTCATCGTAATTTACCATACACCCATTCGTTTAACGATAATTTAATAAAATTACTGGACCTTTTTGTAATTTCCCGATATGTATACTTTATATTCCGTAATTGATCAACTCAGACGTAGTGACACGCTATGGAATCTTTCAAGTATACTTAAAACATTTCAATTATCTATACGCGAATGATACGGCTGCAATCACGTCCAATTTGAACACATTTTTTTTAGATTCATGCGCCACTTCGTATTTTTTCACGAATTGAAAATTATAATTGTACTAAACTATAATCTTGTCGTTTTAGTTAAGTAGATACTTTTTCGACATTTTTGAAAAATTCTGCTATCGTATTTATTATACAAGTTACCTTGTATGATGTCATCATAAATAACCATATAATGATGGATACGGGTACAGTAGCCTTTAGAGGACAAGGTGACAGTTTAACACTCTATTTATTTTACTATAATTTCGACTGATAATTTTTCACATGCGAATTTTCGCCCGCTTATTATCAGAAATGATTACGAACTATGTACGTCACAAGACCTACGTTCGCACTGGACACTCTACGCTAACCAGTTCGTGAATCCTTACTGATTAAAAGAGTTTAAAGAGGAAGTTGTACTACCTGATGAGAGCATTAGCTGGAAATGTCATCGATGATCCTCCTGTTGCATCCATTTAGAGCTGTCTGCTGCTCGTGACAGTTATATTCAACCTAGCCAATCAAAATGTCTACATCTACATCCATTAATTTGTCATTCAACAGGAGTCACCCCTCACGGATTGACGGGATGACAACTACTTTGTCTAAAACCTGGTCGGACTAGATCAAGCAATTCGCAAGGTATCTAGTTGCATGAGGTGGTTCGTACACAGACAAACAAAAGTTGGTAATTTTTATAGGCCCACTAGGTGTCCAATCAATGTCATCTTCAATTATTTTCGAGTTGATGAAGACAAAGGCTCAAGCTGTATCGGAACTATTTATTTAGCTACATATTTATTAACTATATTTAACTGTAGCTAAATTGTCTATACCACTGAGTTAAATTAAAAAATCCTTGAGTTTCTTGAGGACTGGCCAAATGAGAAGTCCATCCTCAAGGTCGACGTTTCGAATTATTTATATTTTATTCTTCGGGTATATGGAGTTATGTATTTTGATGCTCTTTCATGGTGACCTTCATCATGGAGATTTAGTAGGTTCATCTGCTTGATCCTTGAGTCTAGAGTTGTGTGGCAAAACTGAATAACATTATATAAGTTATTCTGAATAAGGGCAAAAAGGAAGCTGAAAGAGGTGTTTAAGTAATAGTTACAGCAATGTAGTAGTGTTTTCGTCCAGATTACTCATACTGCAATCTGCTGAAATAAGCATCAAACCCATAACTACACGCCTTGAACAGAAAATTCAAGTTTTTTCGAAACTTCGGCTTAGAAGATAGACTTTTAACTAGACCAATCCTCAAAAAACACAAAACATATTACATTTATTCTGATGATGAATATGAAGAATTGTTCTATTTTGGATGTGGTAACCACCGGATTGGCTCGAGGTGGAGCTCTCATTATTTGAAAAGCGTTCATTGGCACTGCTGGAGAAGGCAGGGTAAACTAACTCACTAGCTCGTCTTCTGATACCCTCATTTGACGGACCTTGTGAGACTTTTAAGAACAGTTCTCGGCAATTGGATTTGTGCGATGAGTGGTTTTTCTATTCGTTGGACATTTTGGTGATTTGGTAGTAGCACACTTACCTAAGTTACTTATTTGTCGAACTGTTAATGAACTTATATACGTATGGTGACGAAGTTAGCCTGTTTTTCAACTTACGTAACACCCTTGGCATTCTTCAATTAAAAAAACATTGAACTTGAAAATCAATCACTTAAACGATGGATAGCCATTTTCAGCCAATACAAGGAGGTAGGAACCAATAACTCCTAATTCCAGTGGTACTGATATATTTGAGGTAGGTATCTATCATCTGCGTTCTAGATTTTAGGACCTTCTCTAAAGCAAGGCTTCGTCTGTACTGAATACGAATCCGTTTCAGACCATTCAGAGACAGAATCCCTGAAACAGACGACAGGAGTACGTCTGTGTGTTCGACAAATTTCGTGGACGACACTCAGGCTATAGTTCTCAACCGAATTTCTAATTGGGGTTACGCTTTTCATCGTCCGATCGTCTAATTTTGCTCAAGTTAGAAGAATAGTTGGGGATAGACCGTTCAACCATTTTATATCTCTTTAAAATTGATCCTATCATCATTTTGCTCACTAAAGAATTACCTCCGGATCCCCAACACAATTCGCCTTACCAACTTGAAGCCATTGATGTTCTCTGATTTATATATATTTATTTCAAAATTTCAAATCATTCCAATAATCTTTACATTCATGTAAGCAATACGAGATAGCTACGTGCCACATCCAACATGATCTTCCTGTTGTCACATTTCCCGTGGGAAAACGAATGTTTTTATTTTTCATCCGTCGTTTTCTCCCCCAGTTATCCATCTTTGCCGTTCGATTCCCTTACAGCCTTGAATATTTATTCCTACAGCAAAAAAACTCCACCCAATTATGATCACCTAGTTGCATATGTCACCATTTATATGTCGATTCTGCGTTTTAAAATTTGCGCTCATACATGCATTTGGATAACAGTTTCAATCTGGTAAGCAGTATCTTCAGGATGAATGTAGCTCGAACACCGACTTGAGGTGGTGCATGCGTGTTTTGAGCGTTATTTATTCTTGTTGCATTTACATTAACTGTGCAATATTTTCAGATCCCAGCAATGAGTCTCGGATGGTTCGAAAGCTCTGTCGTTGTCCTCTCCCTGGTTATCACTCTGGGGATCGGTCTGTGGTTCAGCAGACACGGATATGATTCTCTGCAGGAATACATGATCGGCAGCAGGAAAATGACTGCTCTGCCCATCAGTCTCTCAATCGCTGCCTCGTAAGGAAAATCTTATTTACCATTCAACTTGCTCGGAGTTTGAGGATTCGTATTGATCAATTGAAATCTTCTGAAATCTGTCAGAATTTTGAGAAAAAAGTATTGTTGAGAAAATCTTGTGTTGTTTAAGTAAAATTCAAATCGTGAGGTCCGCCAATGTGTGTGAAGGTCTCTAGTTTCAGTCATGCAGGATCATCGTGGTAAAAATTTTCCAAAACTATGGTATACAATTTATATTTTACAGAGTTGACATTTAAGTACTTCCGTTCAGGCTGCACCCGTCAACTAAAGTCGAGCGATGAGTATCTACTTTTCTTTGATGACAAGTTGGCCGGGGGTACATGGAAAGTCATTAAAACGTGTCTGATTTTGGGATGAAGCTTTACAATTAATTTTGTAAATTAATATGTCCGTTAACGATACTTTTCATTCACTGACACTACCCAACGTCCCTCCAATGCACATTAATTACAGCTTCTACCAATGTGGTGAAAACCAGCATTGGTTGGAATCTTGGTATTTAGAATTTTAGAACCACATGCAACTTAATTTTGTAAATTAATATGTCCGTTAACGATACTTTTCATGATCACTGACACTACCCAGGAAAATATTGGTCTACCTATTGTGCAATATCCCGTGCACATTAATTACAGCTTTTCCCAACTACGCCAATGTGTTGAATATATGAGGTGTATCGCGGTCTTCCAGCTCTGTGGGATGTCAAGTCAACTGAAGACTATTGTAATCGTTGAAAAAATACGACGTGCTAATTGAAAAATATCGTGAAAGATACCCCGATGCTGATAAACAGGAAGTGGTCAAGAAAATAAATTCTTTGCGTGCAAACTTCAGAAAAGAATTGAAACGGATTCGCGACGCTGAGAAAAGTGGTGCAGGGGCAGAGGAATCGAACCTTCGTTTTGCAACTATGATAATATTATCAATAAACCTACGCACCTGAAATATTTCTTCCAAGGGTCAGTACGTCACTGCAAATGGCCGCTGAAATGTGGTGCACTTAAGCACTGCTATACCTCTTTTCAAGATACAAGGTTTCCAACTTGAATGAAGAAAAAAATGGTCTTCACAGAAAATTTATAAGCGAATGAAAATCAACTGCTGAATCGAATCTTTCTCTTTTAGAACAACCACGACAATTTGAATATGTAAGTAAATAAAACACCTAGTTACTTTTCTCTAAAAACCTAATGTCCATACTGATGCAAAGTACATTGTAAATCTGCTGATTGATCACTAGGTATCTTCAATTAGGGGAAAAAATCAATCAAATCAATGGTAGACACGAACTCCCCATTAATTTGGGAATCACCCATCTAGTATAGAAATAAAAAACTTTTACTTAAGAATTAGCAGAGTTTTTTGTTTCAAAAAAATTCCCTGAGATGATCTAATGAGTCCGCCAGAGTTTTTTACGTTCATTCATTAGTTCCCCCAGAAATATACGAAGGGAAACAATTAATATGAAATGTAACCTCCCCAGCAACTCTTGTGTGGTTCCTCCTATTTTACTCTCTAACGAATACGTCGGTGATTTCACGTTACAAGATCGAAAAACTGAACACAATAAGAAGTAACCGTAAATGGATTTGTACGAGTTGTCATTTTAAGCAAAACTATATCGGCGACTTAAATTTGTTAACTACAGGTATCTGACTGGTTCAGCCATGGTCTCCACTTCTCAAGAGATATACCTTTTCGGCATGCAACTATTATTGGGCGTTGTGATGTATTCTATCGCGGGTATATTTGCTTCCTATATTTACCTTCCAGTTTCATACAGCGTAAGGGCGGCCTCTTCGTTTCAGGTTCGTATAGGGCATGTATTAGATTACAATGATTGGATTTATATCACATGAATCATAATCACATAATTATAAGGTACATAATACATATTGAATAAAGAATACATTGATCAGCGTAGATAGAAGAGAATTCTTCTTTTAATGAAGCAAACGAATTGAAGAAACATGTACTCATGAGTTGATTTTTGTACGCTGAGCTTATTTCCCACAAAAAATACTACCGTTTTCTCACCCATTTCCCTGACCTTTTAAAGGGTTTAAGATTCCTCGTTAACAAGCTTGAGTAAATAAAATATGAATAAAAACCCTTGGGTTTCACCTAAAATGATGAAAGAAAAGTTTCTTGTAAAATGATTCATGTTATTCAATTTTCAGTTCTTTCACAGACGGTTTAACCAACGAATCAGGATGTTCGCTTCAGTGATTTACACCATTGAAACTGTAAGCCTATACCTATACGTGCAGTTATATAGTGTTTGCATACGTAATACCTACATATTTCTTCAAAAAATGTTATTGTTATCCACTTTCTTACCTACGTTGTACAACTCATGTTCTTGTACTTTAGGTTCTTCACACTTCCATGTCGCAGTACATTCCCGCCGTGTCTTTAGCTCAAGGTAAGTGAATTATATTGAGTAAAGAATACTACCCACACACAGGTTGTCCCACAAATGCCCCCCCCCCTCTCCTAAAATCGTTCAAATGGGTTACTACCATTTTGTTTACTACAAAATACTTTTTTTCTTCATTTTTTTTTTCAAGGATTTCAAATGTTATATTTGCGCCCTCTGCGCATTTGCGAAACCATGCGCAATTTAAACAAAGTTTATAATGGGAACCCGAATTTTTTGTTGCAAATTCAGATTCAACCCACAATTTCATGAAAATTTGATCTCTCAACCAATTTTTTTTATTGAGCGCAGCCGGTTCAGCGAGAGCGATAAATTGCCCAACTCCAAAATTGTCAAATAGTGGATGATGGTGAACTGTGTGGCACATGGATTCTCATTGTTTTTTAACGCTGATTCACGTGACGCTGTCCGTTTCTTGATTCGATTCAATTTTTGAGGAAAAATAACATGAATATGTTTGTTTTGCGTGAAAAAATCATCTTTTTTAGCGCGTGAGTCTGCACATGGAATTTCATAGGTTTGTAAGTTTTTTGTGTGAATAATTCTCTATTTCCTTTCCGTCCTCCTTTCTCAATCGGACTAGGAACCGGTTGGGTACGAATGACAATGATGTCGCAGACAGAACTAGGGAGAGTGAGCTGTGTCCGGTTTATGAGTGGACAAGGTGGAGTTTTATTGCTTTCATGATTTGGCTATAAACATGCACTACCATCAAATTATCATTGGTTGGGTGTACATCAGGCACACTTACTTCGACGGGTTGTAAACGGATGGAACAAAAGGAACAACTATCTATTGTAAAAAAGGAAACTCCCAGAACCCCCAAAAGCTGTCATAGCAACGTTTGCTGATGATACTGCAATCCCGACAACGGGCAGGACAGTCCACGAATTGTCTAGCAAACTGCAAGATTCGATGAGCCGAGTTTATTAATGGACCTCCAAATGGCGAATTAAACTTAATGAAACAAAAAGTACGCTTATAAACTTCATTTATCGCAAAATTCAAAACATCCCAATCACCATAAATGCACAACCAATTCCGTATTCAAATACTGCTAAATATCTGGGTTAGACGCTGGATGCCAAGCAACGCTGGAAAGAACACGTCAAAAAGAAAAAAGAAGAGGTCAACGCTAAGCTCAGGAAGCTGAACTGGTTGCTGGGTAGGAAATCTCAACTATCCACCCATAACAAATCGCTGTTGTATCAGCAAATGATTAAGCCCGTCTGGGCCTATGGGGCTGCACAAACAATACAGATGTCAAAACTATCCAGACACTCCAAAATAAAATCTGAAGGAGTATTGTCAACGCACCCTGGTATATCAGGACAACTGATCCCCATCTTGACCTCAAAGTGGATATGGTGAGTGACGCGATAAGAAGTGTTGCAGTGGATCACGAAAACCGGCTGTACAGACACCAAAATCTCAAAATCCTGTATACCCTGGACAACAGAGAAGAGCTACGGCGACTTAAGAGGACCAAGCCGCTGGACCTAGTTGTGACCAGACGCTGTTTAGTGTTTTATATAATGAACTACTGAAAAACAAAAAGTTACATTACTTCATTCTAAATAAGTTGCTGGATGATTTGTAATTTAAATCAGTTGTAAATGAAAAAAAAACCGACTTTCAACTCTCAGATTGAGATGATTTTTCTCTTGATCACTGAAGAAGGTTTCAATCTCCTATTTTTACATCTTTCAATCAGATGTCGAAAATTAATCCCCGTATAAATCTGGAAACAAGCGCCTAACATAAAAAACAAAAATTGATTGAAATCAAGAAACGGAGCCTCACGTGAATCAGCGTTAAAAAATAATTAAAATGTATGTGCCACACTATAGAGTTCACTATCATCCACTATTTGACGATTTTGGTGATGTGCAACTTTTGAGTGCTCGCTGAATCGGTTGCGCGCAATAAAAGAAAAATTATGGTTGAGAGGTCAAATTTTCATGAAATTTTGGTTAGAATCCGAATCTATAATAAAAATTCGAGGTTCGCCTTCGGAATAAAAAAGTTCGTATCACTTGGCCACGGTTGCGCAGTTGCGCGGAGTGCGCAAACATGATGTTTGTGGTCCTTAGAGAGAATTATGAAGATTAAAAAAAAAAAGAAGAAGTAGGTATTTTGTTTACTCTCATTTGGACGATTTTAGGAGGGGGAGAGGGACAACTCTGGGACACCCTGTATAATGTAATATTATTAGGTGATACAATATCCGTTTCCCCGAAAAATAACAAAGAAAAACATACGTTACGAGTTAAGTGAAGAAACCCGTTTCGTGATTTATTGAATAAGAGATTCATTTAAACTTGATGGAAAATCGATATATCAGGAATAAATCCATTCTTGGATCATGGAACGCGAATCCAGCTTCTCACATCCAAATTTCTAAACATGATGATTAATTTCATGCTGACACATATCTTCGGCATCATTGTAATTTAGACCTACAAATTTAACTAAATACGATCGCAAAGTAACCTCATGACCACATGATTATAGTATGTCATGAATTTGCACACCGTGGAGTTTTAAATATTGACAAATATGTTTCACGTTCGTTTTATGCATTTTTGTGGACTGAAATTATGCTAGAATTAATGAGGGCTTGGTCATGGTACCCAAAAGTGTTCTTCTAAAGAGCAACTTTTTCAAAATTGACCTATTCGGAATTATGTTAGCAATCA